>JANIIA010000192.1:41321282-41333189 GCA_027478495.1 Erythroxylum alaternifolium
TAACAATTTTTACCTTCAAACTATATAAAATAAAAGCACACACTCAAGAATCAATTTAAGCACAAAAGCTAGAGATAGGACTTAAAAAGTATAGGAAAAGCCAGGAAAATGTCACCAATTTAAGTAATAAACGTAGGCTCAATCAACTTCCATATCTTCCATTTGGAAGCCTTCATAATATAGCTTCAGGCGATGGCATTCACTTTGAATATCTTGTTAGTTTTCAAACTTTGTATCTTTACTGTACAAAAAGAAAAGACATGAGTAACAACAAACGGACCAACCCAATTGTAACATAACTTGCCTAGGAATAATTTGAATCTGGAGTGATATAGAAGCACTTTCAAACCTCAACGAAACTTTTCCTCGAAATCATCTTGACATGAAAAGCCTTTGTCTTCTCCTTATATATCATTGCGTTCTGATATGAGCTATTCTGCATCTCTTCCAGCTCTTGCAATTACAGCTTCCTATGCACACCTGCATCATCTGAATTCACATTCCATCTTTTTATAACCAATATGGCTTGTGTTGCAACTCCATCGGAATATGACATAGCTTACCAATCACCAATCTATACGGAGACATCCCGATTAGTGTTTTATAAGCAGTCTTATAGGCCCATAGTGCGTCGTCTAGCCTTATACTCTAATCTTTTCTATTAGGTTGCACTATTTTCTCTTATCTCCAAATCGAACTCTTAAAGGAGGAGAATCCATCTGATCAGTTTTGGTTTTGCTTCTTTGTTTATAAGTAATTATTATAAAGTTGCATGATAAGAATAAACAATTACTTTAGCACCAAACAAATATGACCAAAATTTTTCTAAAGAAAAAACCACAGACATAAGTTCCTTTTCAGTTGTCAAATAATTTAATTGATCTGGATTGAGAGTTTTTGAAGCATAATAGATGGCATACAATACTTTGCCCAGTCTTTTTCCTAGAACCGCCCCATTGTATAGTCACTTGCATCATAGATGATTGCGAAGGGGAGGCTTCGATCAGGCAATTGAATCACCAGTGGGGATGTCAAAAGCTCCTTAAGTTTGTTAAATGCTTTCTTACACTTACCATTAAACTCAAAGGAGACATCTTGTCGTAATAGCTTGCATAATGGTGTAGCTATCTTCGAAAAGTCCTTTATGAATTGACGATAAAAACCTCCATGCCCAAGAAAGGAACACACTTCCTGCATAGTTGAGGGGTAAGGTAAAGAAGAAATAAGATCAAATTTAGATTTATCTGCCTCAATACCCTTAGCAAATATAACATGCCTTAAAACTTGACATGTGCTTAATTGATTGTATAATTATTTCATAACATTTAACGATTAATGACATGAAAATGCATAAGATACTCCCTTTGACTCATATGTGATTTTAGGCACAATTTGGAAGCAAAGAAGTTAAAGTGAGTCAAAAGCACGATATTTGGTTCATTTTTTGAAGATTAATATTCACTTGTCCTCATGGAGTAAGAAGAAGAAAATTAGGGCAAGAAGAAAACAAATTCAATCCAAAAGAAGAAAATAAAGAAGCTGCCAAATAAAACAACACAGTAAGATGGATAAAGGAGCAGTAAAATGACACCAAAGTGAGAAGAAAATGCTAGCTACTGAGAGATAAAATGCAACGCACACTGTATGCAAACAACATGTACACTTTCTGTGTTAATACGTTTACGTTCCATGCAAACAATGTTTACGTTTCATAGAGATGTTGGGAATGAAATGCTAATGTTAAAATGTAGATAAAAATAACATTTTTTAGGTGCATAGGTTTTTAAAAAAATCAGAACACGGTTTTTGCATGAGTGGTGTTTTGAAAATAAGAGGTTTTAAGATAGAACAAGAGGAGAGATGTCTTTGGGGAGCTTCAGTGGGGGCTGAAGCAACATTTTCTTAGGAGCTATTGGTTTTAATGAAGATGAGGGGAAAAGCTGTCAATTGTGAGAGACCCACAGAGGGGCAGCTTTTTGATACTGATTTATAGGCGACATCAACGCCGAAGACCCATTTAGGTGTATTTCTCCTCATATTTGTTGTTTCTTTCTCTCTTTAGGAATTGATTGTGTCATCCTATGCATATGGATTTGGATTTTGTGTATGAATGATTGTTTATCATTATAGTTCGATTATTTATGTATAAACCCATTGGGTGTTGTGAAAAGATGATTTTAATGCATTCATTGGATCATTTTATTATAATCCCATTGCTATAATATTCAATGTAATCTGTAATTTTATGTTGAAATTCATTTGTAGCGATTAATGGTTCGTAATCATTAGGGATAATGTAATCTAGGTTAGATGACGCATCGTATGTAACTATTGCCTTGATTAATTGTTTTTTGTAATTCATAATGCTATTACCTAATTGAATCTATAGGTCGTATTATAGGTTATTCAATAGTTAGGTTTAATTAATGATCGTATCTTGATTAAATAATACCTAAGGGAAAACTCAGGTTAATGAATTAAACTATGATTAATAGTTTCTAGGAGTGGCTTGAGAGCAACAAATCATTGAAATATATTTAATTAATGTGTAGGCCAAGATTGAAAAAAAGAACCGAATTCCCAACAAATTCACTGCTTTTGTCATTTTTACATGTATTCTTCAATTTGCTTTTCTTAGTTATAGACGGAAGTAATTTCTTTTATAACTCTTATTCTCAATCCTATAACCAAGGTTGGACTTATCAAACTAACTTTAGTTATGGATGGGATAATTAAAAAAGTTACTTCATGATAGTTTGCAGGATGCACAACAATTCCCATATTTACTAGAAGTTTCTAATCACGATTCAAGTACATCTCTGAAAGAATTGACTAATATTATGAACGTTAATACTTTGCAATTGCAGCAAGGTATACAGCAATTTCAATAAAATACCCTATAATTCTAGTAAGATGGATGCCAATTTTGGCGTGATATAAGGTCTAGCATCCAAGATGCGGACAACCAACAAGATTCAGGTATTTCTCTAGATGACTTTATCAAGATCTCTATTGCTAATGATCTTCAGCTTTAACAGAGTTTGTAATAGCTTTAATAGAATATGCAGTTACTACAACAGGATATACAGAGGCAACTTAAATAAAGTATACAAAAAATCCAGTAGGAAACAAGTTCTAGATTCTAGAACCTAGTAAGCCAAATGGGTGAGATGGTAATAAAGATTGATTACCTAGAAGCACAACTGGAAAAGGAGCAGTCATATCAACTCAAGGAGTACCCCATGGACGTTAGTACAGAAACCTTACAAAGTGACAAGGAGCTTGAGAATTTTGAGAGCAATACTCAAGGATTTGACTATGTCAAAGAAGTGGAGAAGAAGCTTGAAGCAAAATATGATACACCATTTAGCTCAAAGGTAAATACTGATTTTGTAATTATTGATGAGAAGGACTCTTTACTTTTACCTAGCTGGTTAGAGGAATTAAATGAGGAAGAAAAAGGTGAAGAGACATTCGAGATCTTTCCAAAGTGAATGAACTCAGTAAAGATTGAAAGTCAGATGATAGGAAACAAGCTGTATGTGAATGATGATCGACTAAGGCCCTATCCTAAACTACTCAAATAGAAGTGGCTCAAATTGTGATACCCAAAGGTCATAATTTTGTCACGTGAGGAGGAGAAGGAGTTGAGCTAGCGACACTAAATAAAGGTGCTTCTTGGGAGGCAACCCAAGGGAAGTAAATTTCTTTTTTTTTACTTTTTTGCACTAGTTAGATATGCATGTGTGTTTCTATGTTTGTTTATTTCTTGCTTGTTTTAAGTTTTCAATCAAAATGAGAGAAAATAAAACAAAAAAAATAAACAATTTTCTCATTTTTTGTTGCTTCTAGGATTATATAGTCATTATTAGAGTGTGAATTGAATAGAGAATTTTATAGCAACTTTAACATGTATTTTTACTCTTGTGATTGGTCGATTTGCATTATCTTTAAAAGAGTAGTGAATAGTGGTAGATAAAGGCAGTGAGATTTTAAGCTTTTATAGACTGACACATTCATATCAGTCTCATTGTCTTTTGATAATGTGTGACCTTCATAACTTATAAATCCTGACTTTGCTTTGATTTTCTATTTGAGACCACATTTTTATCACACACATTAACATAGAGATGATTAGGTATTCTTTGTTTGTAATCTACATTAGCCAAATAGCCTACCCTATTGACATAAATTTTCTTTTGATAAGCCCCTTTGAGCTTTATACTTTTCTTTATGTATTAACCACATTACATGATTTAAACCTAACCAAGTGTCCTACGTAAGCCATAAAGCTAGTGGAGCATTTATGATTGTTGAATTTATGGATGTACAAAATTCTAAGTGTGGGGGTCTATATATGTGTGGGTTTATTATAATGATTTGGATGTTTTGTTATATCTTATCATTTAAATTCCCATGATGATGTAGTTTCTTTCAATGTGTATATTTGTATATATATAAAAAAGAAGCAAAAAGAGAAAAAAGAAAAAAGAAAAGAAAAGAAAGAACAAATGTTTAAACAAACCTTGCAAGGAGGAAATGTATGTGGTTTGCAAAGTTATTCATAATTAATGCATCCTCCTAAAGTTGTAATGAATGGGTTATTTGAGTATGTTGGATATGAGGTAGAAGTTGTCTTAGAAGGTTCACTCATTATAGTTTCCATATAGTGTTATCATCAATCTCTATGAGTGATCCCTTTTGATTAGTTATGCTTCATATGGTTTGTGTATGAGAGTTGAATTGAGTTATGAAAAATAGTTGTAGCATTCGTCATAGCTGACGATACCTAGTTTTATATGAATGTTAACTTGTGAACTTGATATCTCATTGAGTGTTACTTTTGTTTCACTAGCTTTAACGACTTTGATGGTATTTGACCCAAATACATCTCACCTTATCTTTGCCCAATTACAACCTAAAAAAAGTCCTTTGATTCATGATTACGCATGTGAACCTTAGTGGTAGAAAAATGAAATGATGTGCAAAGTTGTGAATTGACATGATCATGAATGGTAATTGATTGTACCCGCGAATATATCTTATTTAAACATATTTTCCAAGTATGCCATTAGATTGCTTAGTTTTTAAAAGTATTAAATGTTAATTGATCATGAGTAAAAGCTTGGAATGTTAAGTTCTTATTAAGATTTTTCAAAGTCAATCATCTTTACTTATGATTATATATTCTTGGAACATATAGGAATTAAGTAAATGTTTTTGGGCCAATGAGCTTAATTTTGATATTTTACCCGAGGACGGCTAAAAGGTAAGTGTTGGAGAAATTGACATGAGATTAATTGATTGTATAATTATTACATAATATTTTGCGATTAATAACATGAAATTACGTAAGATACTCACTTTGACTCATAAGTGATTTGATAGGTGTGATTTGCATCATGTTTTAAGGTTTAATTTGTTATGTATTAAGTGTTAATTTGATTGTTTATTATGTGTTTAGGTTAGAATTGTGTTATTTTATGTGTTTAAGTGTTTTATGGGTTACTGTAAGTCTTTAAACTTAAATATTATATTTTTGAGGTATCTTGATGTGTTTGTTAGTGTTTTAGGGTCAACATCGAAGAATGGAGAAGGTTTAGAGACTTTCGGGAAGAAACCACAGCCAACGATCGTGGCATAAACATGCGAGTCATTACACCCCAGGCCACGATCGTGACAAAAAGGTTTGATACAGGCCACGATCTTGGCACTTGGGCCACGCGCCTGACAGAAAGGGTTAGATGTTAGCCACAATCGTGGTAGGCAGGGCCATAATCGTGGCCTACGTCAAGCAGATGTGAAAACGTCAAGTTTCAAAGAACCTTTCAGACCATTTCGACCTCGAAGGAACCCTAGGGCTGCTAAGGTATTTAAAGAACATGAAGAATAGAAGAGAGGACCTTTGCATCAGCCACAATCCTGAAACCCTAGAGAGATTTATCGAGAGATTGAGAAAGAACAAAGGAAGAGAGACACAAAGAAGAAGCCTACACGAAGTACTTCCCAGAATATGATGTTTCTCATCATTACTGACTCCACCATCAATTCTAATTTTATTTTTTGATTTTATTTCAATTTTATTGATGTATAGAATTGGGATAGTTGTTCAGAATATGATTGTTGAATGTTGAGATTTGTCTAAACTCACCTTTGGGGGATTTTTCTTTGATATTAATGAAATTTGATTTTCATGCTTTTATTGAATTATTTGTGATTTAATTTCTGCATTTCATAATTCGATAACAAACTGAGAGGGTGAACCGAGTGAAAATTGTTAAATTATGCTAACGAGAGTTAGGTAATTTAATAAATTAAGAATTGAATCAAACCAGCAAATTTGTGTAACGAGAGATCTTGCATAGGTTTTCGGTAGTTTATTGGACAATTTCATATCTAATTTAGGTTTTGGGTAAATTGTGAATTGAGAGGATGCAATTCCATAATCTAATTAGGGTTAAAGATTTTAGCTCGAGAGAGAGTAATCAAACCTAAGGCCTTCTAAAACTGGTAATTCAATAAACTCATAAGCAATTAGGTTTTCATTAAAGTCAAATAAAAATCCCCTTTCTCTCAGTTGGTAGTTTTTAGGTTGATTCTTGATTTGGTGTTGTAATTGCTATCTTGTTTATAATTTTGAATTTGATTATTGGAATTACTTGCATGATTGAAATAATTTTCTGCTTTAGTTTTGTTCATTAAATTGTTACGAATTGAGTTCAGCCTTAGATTTTAGGATTAGATTAGTCCTCCTCGTGGGATTGATACCTTAGGTACTATACAAACAACCCGTACACTTGCGAAGTTATTAAGGTTTATTATTAAAGTTTTTTCATATCGAAAACTTGCGATCATGATTTTAGGCACAATTTGGAAGCAAGGAAGTTAAAGTGAATCAGAAGCACGATATTTGGGCCATTTTCTGAAGATTAACATTCACTTGTCTTCATGGAGTAAGAAGAAGAAAATTAAAGCAAGAAGAAAACAAATTCATTCTAGAAGAAGATAACAAAGAAGCTACCAAATAGAATAACACAGTAGGAGAAAATGACAGCATATCAGGTGGATAAAGGAGCAACAAAATGACACCAAAGTGAGAAGAAAATGTTAACTACTGGGAGATAAATATACATTGATCTATAATAAAATGACATATTTCCTAATTTAGCATAAGGTTCGTCTCAATGCATCGTTCCAAGATAATAACAAGATTCTTAAGGCATCCATCTGAGGAAGAACCATAAACACTAAAATCATCCATGAATACCTCAATGATTTTCTTAACATACTCGAAAAAAATGTTCACCATATGTTGAACAAGTTTTGTCTAATATAAAACCCACAATATTTCCAAGTATATAAATCGTAACTTGAAGTATCAAATGTGTCAATCTTATGAGAAAATAGTTAAAATTAAATGAGCCTAACTTTTTCTAAGGAGAAACGATGATTAAAATAAAATAATAACATAAAATTAAAACGATTAAATGAAGTAAATAATCAAATACCAAATGAGCTACCATAAATATGTGAAGAAAATCAAGGATGAAGCTTAGGATTCATTCTACTGTTATTTTTCTTCCTAATTGCTATTGATTAAATTATATGTTGATTTTAGATCTTCTAAGGGATTAACTACTCTTTCTCAAGATCTAATCAATTAAACCTAATTGATTACGAAATTCTAAATTTTGCAACCTATTGATTCACAAAGTCTACCTACATTTTCAACTAGTTATTATTTGATCTATCGAATAATTGGGTTTTAACACAAGATATCTCTTTGTGTGATTACCAATTTGACATTTGAGAGACTTATTAGGTCACTAACTCTTGTTACCCAACCTAATCAAATTGCTTTCGACTCACTCTCTTGAATTATTATCGAAATATTAGCATACCCAAACATCACAACACTATAAAATTGAATTGAAATCAACAAGAGTCAAGTCACAAAACAACTCAAGAAAAAAATCCAAATATGAAAATTAGAGCATCCTAAATGTGAATAACATATTCAAATCCAATTTACACTTCAATTTTAATAAATAAACAAAGGAAAGAAAGAAAGAACTTGATTTGAACTCAAACTTGAAATCTGGAATTTCTGGATTGCTCTTCTTGCTCCTCCTTCTTGTTCTCTCACTTTAGAAGACGATGGCTCCTCTTTTTTAGTGTTTTATGTTGTTAAATAGTTCTTAAGGCTTCTAAGGTTCTTTCTACGGTTTACCCACTTAATTTGGTTCCAAAAATAGCCCCAAAATGTTAAAATTACAAAAAGAGTTAGGTGCTGGAAAAGTTGAAATTCACTGGAATAGCTGTCTGTGCTCTCTGTCACGATGGCAGCAAGACAAGTCGTGATCGTGGCCAGCTTCCAAACTTCCAATTCTCCTCTTTTCTTTAATTTCTTGTTTTCATACACTCAAACACACATCAAACATCTCTTGAAACATAAAATTAAGGTCCAAATCATGCTCAATACCATACACACACTTAAAATATAAAAAAACACTAATAATAACATAATTCTAAGCCTATAAACATGATAATCAGCTAAGAAATACTCAAAAGCACACTTAAACATCTGTCAAAACATAGTATAATTTACACCTATCAACATCCCTGCACTTAAAATTTTTCTTGTCCTCAAGAAAAAACAAAAACAGACTACAAACTTAAATAAACCAAACAATAACACATACATTCATACAATATGCACTAATGATACAATGATATCTAACTTGACAAAAACAATTTAATCTATAAAAAAAACATTCAAGTTATTCCAACATATTAAACTATGCAATTTATGGATAAGAACTCTGGATTGAATATACATACTAATCAAGACATTAACATCATATTCATTCACCTAAAGCACTTGTATACATACATTGATAATTAGTAATCAACCAAAATTGCAACTACCACTAAGTATCCCTTTATAAAATTTTTTACTATTTTCAAAGATCAGTAGGATTTATTTATCAAAGCATAATTTTTTTATTTTCTTTAATGTTAACCTAGTCTTTTGACGTGAAGGTAAATACCTTGTCATAAATGTCCCCTGGTTACTCAACTAGGCCATATTTTATTAGTTAGCTTGGTTAGAATGTCATTCTAGCATTTTGACACGAAGACAAACATTTTGTTATGAATGCCCCTAGTTACTTAGCTATATCACATTCTCAATTAGCTAATAGCTCTATTCATAACCCAATATTTGTTTCAAAAGGGCCAGTGTAATAGTTATTCATTTAATAGACAACATAATTTTTTTCCACTTCACATAACCTACCTCATTTTTTTAGTTAATCATCCTCATGAAAGACTACTTGCAAAAAATTTACTAAGATAAACAAACTGACGTCATATCCTAATTAACATGCATATTTAACCAAAGATACTTAAAACATAAAATGCACGAGCCAACATGCCTTTACAAATTCAATGATTATGTTCAAAGATAAACTACTTCCATCAAGTTATTACCATTGGCACATTCACACGATTTACACATATGTGTAGTTTTTATTACTTTTAATTGCCTTCATATCTTGATTTTGGTTACAGATCCTTATATTTTGATCAAAATGTGAGATAAATTGAGTGGAAATGGTGTGAATATTACATTAATGTTATTGAGTTATTTTGTAAATCTTGCATGAAGGTAGAAGGGAAAGTGCATGTAAATTTTGCATGAAAAGAAAAAAAATAGAAGACAGTGGTGACTAAAGTGTTAGTTATGGTGGTTACTTAACTTGTCACCACTGTGACAAGTGTCCTCATGGGGGGACGAACATAGTTACTCTCGTGACATATTTTTCCTTTAATTTGTCTAATTTCTACGTGGCATCTTTAGGTTGACAACTTGAAACCCTAAACCTAGAGTCATATTACAAATAGAAGGGGCTGGAATCAAGAGGTGGTGGCACATTCCACATTCCATATTCTATATTATACACACCATAAACTCATTTTTGGGGACACAAAAATAGAGAGAAAGAAAGAAGGCAGAGAAGAGAGGAGAGAAAGTAGAGACTAGTTGAGAGAGGTGAAGAAGAAGAACAGTAGAGAGGTGGAAACAACTTGAGCTCTAATCATCTAGGTGAGAACCAAGCACGAGCAGAAGGCAAGAGTGAATGCAGAGAGCTTGAGAGTGCAGGAGATCACTACAACCCTCTCATCTGAACACTTGTTTGCTTACTCTATTTATTATTTCTCTATTGTTTTACTGAACTCACTCCTCTATTAGTTGATAGACTCATACTTTGTTAGCTTTTGATAGCTAATTTTGGTTATTCACTTGGTTTACTACTTTAATACTTCTATTATATTGATAAATATGAGACTGAATATTGGAATATGATAAATCTTGTTATTTATGTGATAGAACGATCTCTTTATCTTAAGGATTAATGTAGCTATTTTAGTAAAATATGTATGATTGAGGGACTGTTTTATCATCTTTTGTTTGCTATAGTTTATGAACTAAATGGATGTGACAGTATGATCAAACTTTGCATCATTTTGGTATTAAACAAAGGATCAAGAGAAGAAGTTTAATATGGAATGAGAAATTATAAATGTTTCAGTTAAGAATTAGAAATATATTAACTTAAATGGTAATTAGTAGTTGGGTTTTCATAATTAATTCAGATGATATCTCGTCGAATATGAAAGTCAGACTTATTTTATCATTCGAGTTGATCTTAGAACCCAACTTCTAGTTTTAGTAAGATGACTACCCAACTTTTTCCCCTTAGTCATGTATAGGAGATTAAATTAGTGAAATTAATTCTCAAAAGTTTCCCAATTCGATTAACCTATTCGTTTTTTCTCCTCAATTAATTATGTTTACATTATAGTCTAATTGTGTAATTTGCTTTAAAGCCTTCATTAAACAAATCGAGATAGAATGTTTAGGATTGCATCTATTTTTATTTTTTTGTTTAAGATTAATTTGAGTGGACCAATTTCACCTTTGTGGGAGACAACTCTGGGTAGTCAACTACAACTACCTCATATACTTACGAGTAGGATAACCTAGGTATTTTTAGAACTTAGTTTAGGCATAACAAGTTTTTGACGTCATTGTTGGGGAGGTGTTTAGTGTTTGTACTTAATTTAATTTTGATTGTTTTGTTTGTTCATGCGTACATATTTTATTTTGTTGTTTCATTGATTTGTTTACTTTATTTCTATTAGTGATTTAGCATTGCCTTAGTTAGTCCTTGCTAAAAAAGAGGTCTCTAGGAAGTGAACTTGTTTAGTTTATGCTAGAAAGGAGATCTCTAGATATTGAACCTATCCCTTTTGTTGATAACATACATCGAATATGAAGACCTCAAGGGGATTTTGAAGACAATTGCAAGGAACCTAAATGTGAAGATCAAATTAATAACCAAAAGATCGGTGAAAGATCGTTAATAATGAAGGAGTATGCTAAACCGATGATTGTTATTGCCAGTTCGTGCATATGATTGGGAGAGGCAGCTAGGAACTATGAATTGAAGAGTATGCATTACAATATGCTACTATCTTTCTATGGGATTCCCAATGAAGACCCTTTGAACTTCATTTGGGAATTCTGTGCCACTCTCCAAACGTTCCCTTTGGATGGCTTAGATGCTGGAACCCCTCCCCGGTCGGGTCACGGGCTCGACGTCCTACGTGACATCTGGACGCTTTCCCACGAGGGAGGGACTCCCCACCATTGATACTTAAAACGAACAACTCATTTAATTTACCTCTGAACAAAATTTGAGATAAATCATAAGAAAAAAATTCTAGTAAGTGTTGACCACGAGAAAATTGCGTGGTGGGATCATAAAAGAAGCACATACATTAAAATAAGACAATCAAGAACAAATATTTCTGAAAAATATTTAATGCTCAATTTAATAG
>JANIIA010000192.1:41431917-41461836 GCA_027478495.1 Erythroxylum alaternifolium
AGGAAAGTTTAGGTAAATTTTGTCTCATCTCTCTCTACATTATGATTTTGAGTTTGGTGTTAAGATATGTTGTTCTCTATCTTAAATATGCATGAAACATGGTTTAGATGAATGAAATGTCATAGAGAAGTCTCCTTAAGCCAAAACCGAGGTGCCCTCTCTTTAGTAAAAGTTTGTGAAATTTTGAATATCTTTTGAAAATGACGGTTTAAATGAATTCTAGGGTGTTAATTGTGTATGTATAATGTGAATTGATGATAAAAAATGAGGTCAATGTACATTGGAAAGAGGCTTTCAAGTTCATGACGTTAGGTATTTAATAAAATGCCTAAGTGAACTTGATTTAGGATTTAGGAATTGTAATGATGTGTATTGGAAAGAGGCTTTCATATTTACTTAGAGTAGACTTGAATTTGTTCTTAGATTGATTAGTAGTGGCCTAATGTGCTTGGATAAAAATGCGCTTAATTATGTTTTGCAATGTGTAAGTATTGGATCAAAGTCACCAAATGCCTTGGAAAATGCAAAAGAAAGCTTATGTGAATAATAAGGGAAGTATCTATGTGAGAAGCTTAATAGTCGAATCTTATATCTTAAACATTGTGATATTATGTTTTATACACTCATACAGTAGTGTATAAATATAAGATACATGTTTGAGTAGTAAATACATTGTATATTTGTATGTATAAACACTCGGGAGTTTTGGATCAAGGAGCTCGTAACTAGGATTGCTGAAGTCAAGGGAGTGTACACCTTCTTTTAAGGTGAGTTAGGGAAAACATATCTCTCAAATAGGATTAGGATATCCCAAGACATGCATGATGACTTGTATGTAAATTTTGAACCTAGGTAATGCATCGTAGAATTGAATCTCAAATAGATGCTAGTATACTTATGTATTTAATAAATGACATTGTTTTGAACAACTTTGCACTTGAAGTGCAAAAGATGACTTTCATTGCATGAAATAATGTTTTAGAACTTACATATGCATTACCGAGTCATGTATGCTGCATGTATGTGTTCTCTTTTGGCTTAGAGCCATGACAAGGTTCCATTTTATCGGTTGAATCAATAAATAAAGGCATGGTACCTTACTTGATTTTAGTACTCAATATTTGTATATGATTTTTTGTGATTGGTGAGGTAACGAGTGGCTATTCGTGTGCTAGGCACAATAGATTAAGCGACCTTTGTACCCTTAACGCTAGTACATAAAAGTCGAGTCCTCATATCGACACCTTTTTATGGGACTTGTGAGTGATTGCATACCTAGAGGTCTGGTCGCCGACAAGGCTATCACCTAGGGTCATGACACTTTTGTCGACCTAGTCCGAACTTACCACAGATGAAAGTCGAGCCAGCATAGGGAATTGGTGGGTGTGCACACTAGTTTGACTGACTAGTGATGACACACATAACTATTTTGACCTATTCCTAGATTTGACTTCTTGACGAGATTTGATTTTACATGTGATGCTTTTCTGCTCTTATGTACTGGAGCTGGAACCTATGTTCACTGGATGAGTGATTAATAGGCTAGGCCTATGTGGTTCCTAACCAGTACGAGTTGAATCATAGACTAGACCTATGTGTTTCTATGTCATGTACACTTCATAGGTGGTTATATGTATGTTAGATGCGTAAAATGGTCCTTAGGTTATTTAGACCGGCTTAGTGTGTACCGGGTTCTATTTACGATCTATGTTTTTCCTGCTCACTTAGTACATAGTGTACTCTCTCCCTTCGCTTTCCAACCATGCAGATTAATTTGGTGGCTTGAAGCACTGAGTGGATCGTGCACCTTTTGACATTTTCGGGGCACTACCATACGTAGGTAGTCTCTATCTTATACTTTTGTTATCTAGTGGCTCATGATTATGTTGAGTGTCTTATGGTTTGTAAATGACCTTATGTGTGAACCTTTTATACTGTTGTTGAGATTGCTCTTGAGTGGACTTAATAGTCCAGTAGTTGTGGTAGTTTTGATGTGAATATAAAAGTGCGTTTAAAATTGATTTATAGGTGTTTTAATTGAGTTTTGGGATTTTCAAACTATAGTTGTTGTGTTGTCTAAATCTTTTTAAAGATATTCAGTTAGCCATGCATAGTCAGGTTAAGGGTATCGTGAGTATCCTTAGCTTGAGTGTGCAGCGGTTGTCATGTGCCCGATGTGGTTCCAGTTCGTGACACAACAGATAGATATCAGCTCTAAAAAATAAACAAGAAGATCATTTGAAGATAGTAGAAGTCTCCGTAGATATGGACGTATCATTCCTAGATAGATGTAATCTAGTTGTGATCCATATAGATCCTATCAAGTCATAAGATGTTATCTTATTGGATAATATGATGTAATATGATTAGAATAAGATGTGATCTAGATAGTTGAGTTCAATTAGGATTTTGACTTAGCTATCAAGTCAGAAGTGCCTATAAATAACTAATTTGAGCCTTGCTCCCGACATTAGATTAAGAGAGCATTCCTTTATATACTTTGAGAGAAGTAATAAAGGTTAGCATTTCTCATATCTCTTTTGTGCTCCTATTATTGTCTTTCTTAGTTTAGTGCTTTCTCAATAATCATAAAAAATGTGAGGGTCAAACACTGCAAGGGTCCTACAGTGTTTGAAAACAAATTAGTTTGTCAACGATCACTTAAAAAGGCTGAATCTTGCTTAAACAAACCTAAGTAATATTGTCATGCAAAAGAGTAGGCAAAACTTGAGGTATAAGTTTGATGCTTAGAAAACCTTTATAACAATAACCCATGTGGAAATTCATATGACTTGAAAAATACTTGAACATGTAACTATGTAACCATAATAACCATCTAATTCAGAGTTCAGTTAATCTAAAATAGTCTTAAATTTGTTTCTTTATTATGTGTTACTCTTTGCAAAGTAACCAATCTAATCATAGCTCTAAATAACCTAACGCATAACTCATAATTGGTCGTTGCCTTCGAGAAGCTAGTTTACATATCGATTTTTTACTAATTTCATATGTTTTCTATAACATCATTAATGTAGCCTTTCCCTTTTAGCTCAAATCTTTTCTTATAGAATATTAAAGATGTGTTGTGGTGGTAAAATATAGTAATTAACTAATCATAAATGAAAGTTCATCTAAATTGTAAATGTTCCAATTTTATTTGTTGTTAAAATTTTAAATATTATAAAATAAGGAATATTAAGTAGTCAATTTAACTATAGATTTGATTCAAAGTTTTGGCATTATTTCCTTTAAAGTTTTATTTTCAAACCTTAATTCTTATACTATATCAATATTCATGGTGATTATATTATTAAGCATGCTCTTAATGAAATATAATATATGTCCACAAAAAGAAAAAAAAACCATATTAATCTTCATCATATTTTAATTAGATTAGCTTTTAAAAGAAAAAATATGTCATCCACAATGATACCATATACTCGATACTTTGATGGGGTATTTATATTGATAATCTTATACATTACCATATCTACAATGCATAAGATAAAAAGAAGTATCCCAAATACTTGAAGAATGTCAATTTCTTGTGGCATACATAAAGGCACAACTACATTAGCCCATAAAATCCTAATGCAAGTTTGTTATTGATCAACATTGAGGAAAAACTCACAATATCATGTAAAAACCTATGATAGATGTCAAAGGTATATAAACCTACATCATACAAGTAGTTGACTATTTTTCCATTTCTCATCCTATACCTTCTGTGCCATATGGAATGTGCATCGTTGGTCTTGTTACCCATATATTTAGATAAATCAAAATTATTCTTATTATTATTGATTAATTCACAAAATTAGTTTAATTTGAATCCCTTTCCACTGTTACTAGTAGTTGGAATATGCAGGACTTTGAGAAAAGAATGGGTATAAAAGAATATTTCATATTAATAGCTCACAAAAAAACTAATGATTTGGACAAAGTAGCCAATGAAACTATTCTCTAAGTTCTGAAGACAAATTTTAAGCAAGTAAAGGATAAGTAGGCAGAAAAACTGTACTACATACTTTAAATATACCTAACCATACAGAGAACATATACAAGGGAGTTAACTTTTAGACTAACATCCAATGTTGAGGCACTCATTCTGGTTGAATCAAATGTATAAAACTTAATGGTATAAAGATTTATGTCATAATTAAATGTTCAACAACTTTAAGGACAACTAGACACAATAAAGGAAAAGCAACATGCAACATAGCTAATAACGATTGCACACCAAAGATGAGTTAAAGTTTGCATTATAAGCAAAAAGAAAATATTAGACTACCAATGACGATCAAGCACTAAAGACAAATTGAGGTTCATATTTACCAATAACAATCATAAACTTAAGACGAAGTAACATTTGTAGTGCCAAAAAATATATAAAACTAATAAAACTATTATAAATTAAACGAATTTAAGATTTTCAATACATATGGAACATATGTTTGCTAATGACCATTGCACAACCATAAAAAAATCATACTAAAGAAAATTTGATAACATATAAAAATGCTAGAAAAAATTAACACATATATTTAAAGTAAAGGAACAAAAAATGAATTTATAAGGCTTCGTAGCCCAAAAAGGAGTATCCATGTTACAAAATATGCTCACACAAACTAGGAGGATCAATACTTATAAAGATGACTTGTTTCAATAAGAGAACATCTATTGCTTGGTTTAGAAGCTCTCTTATAGAGTAGTTATGTCTTTAATGACTTCATCATATGCAATCTCTTCTGTAAAATTGCAATCCATAAAAGATATCTTAAACTTGCAGGTTGCCAAAATAGGTATGATTGATTGATTCTTAATAACTTTTGGAAGCCATCAAAGCCTTCAATGGAAGAGCCAGTCATTTTATTATATTTAATGAATTAAATATGTAACTCTATATAAAGTCATGTCAAACTTGCAATTTTTAGTTATCGAAGGATTGGGTTTACAATGACTCATTAAGTTAGACATTGGCAGTAGTGAGCTTTTGGTTGTTAAAGTGCCTTATTTGCATATTATAGCTTTATGATATCCTTTTCTTTCTCCTACCAAAATGCATTTAATGCCCTTGGCCAACTTGTCATTATTCTTGGCAAGTTGAACATATGTCTAGGCTAACCTCTCCAATTTAATGGCAATCCTTTCTATATAAATCATCAACAAACTTAGGGGCTTATATATAAAATGAAGAAGAAAAGTTAAATGCTTGGGATTGTAAACTTGAAAATAAGAAAGATCTTATTTGTGACATAATGTGCTCCTTTGGTAGGATTATACCCCTACAAACTTGAAAGTTGATGGTTCCTAAATTAAAGACAAAGTTGGTCACCTCATACTCTAGTGAGGAAAAAGATATCTTTTTCAACCTTAAACTTTTTTTATCACCAGACTAATAGCTTTAGCCTTAATAGTTATAGTGTTAATAGTTGCCTCAGTTAGATTTATAATGTCTCTTAACTCAAGACCTTTTAGCCTACCAGAATGCTTTTTAGTATTTCTTAAAAGGAGCTAAAATACTATCACTCCCTTTTGTATTCACCTTATTCATTAAATTAATAATATTTATATTTACACTAAAAAGAAATAGGTTAATCAATTAGAAATTTGAAGATAGTTGAAGAAAAAAAGGATAAAAGTAATATTTATGAATGCCTCTTTATCTTCTATTGAGTTATTTGTGGTCCACTAAGAGGACCATACTTCTACAGACCTAAGAGTTGATATTTTCTGAATCAAAGAAAAAAGTTGGTCACCTTCACACTCTAATGATGAAAAAAGATATCTTCTTTAACCTTGAAGTTTTAACCTATGTAACAAGATTAATAGGTTTGGCCTTTATGGCCACAGTATTGATACTTACCTTAGCTAGAGCCATAATATCTCTCAACTGAATGGGAATGAACTCCTGGCCTATTAGAACATTCCTTTATTTTTTACAGAAGTAGTCACCTTATTTATCAACTCAATCATATTCATATTAATACTATAAAAAAATATGTTAAACAATTAGAAATTTAAAGAAAATCAAAGAGAAATAGGAAAAAGTAATATAAATGTTTCTTTTTTTTGAAACACAAACTTCTATGAGTATCTCATCATAAAGTGTTGTATCTTTGGAACAACAAAAACAACAATCCAATGAAAATCAGGCTAATACACGGGATCTGGGGAGGTCTAGTAGTATACAACTTTACCCCTAACTAGTAGAGAAGTTGTTTTCAAAGATTATTATATCTTTGAAATGAAGTGAAAATTGTTTATCTAGAAGAAAACAAGATTAATGTTCCAACTCTTATACCTCCTAAGAAAATAAGGACTCACATCCCTCACACAGATCTAAAAATCCATTAGCTTTTATTGTTTGACCTTAAAAAGATAAATTCCTTCTGCTATTTGTAAGTACCTTGTGGTAAAGTAGACAAACTCATCTTCAGTTGCTTGTTCAAAATATACTACCATGTGTACTTGCTTGCAAGCTTGAGTTGATGCATATATCTAAATAAGGTAGCTGATGGTTCCATATCTTACAAATAGCAGGAAAACATAAAATAGACTATGGTTTTCAATGAAAATGAAACCAACTAGCTTTGACTCATACCTATATCTTAAAGAATGTTGTAAATTACATGATCAAAAGAAGTTGTATTTCATTATTAAAATGATCAAACTACTAAGTTTCCTATGTTTAGGGAAAGACATCCTATTCTATTTAAAGGAATTCCTTACCTAGGCAAAAGGCATAATACTAAACTTTGTGAGCATCTCCTCAAAATCTACTGGTTTAAATCGCTCCTCAAACCATATTACTTTGAAGGAATCTATACTCAAGTGTAATGACTCAAGGTTAAAGGCCATTCTTCATCATCTTTAAGCTTACTTACATCTATCAAAGACTTTTTATGTTTAATTCTTGACGACGAACTTAAGTTATTAGAAGATTTGCTAGAAGATTGAAACAAATAGGGCATTTTCTTGTAAAATACTAGTAGAAAATTAGTAAAATCCTTAAATTACAACTTGAAAACCAAGCTTGCAGGTTACAAGATAAGGCTCGCAAATTGTAGGGTTGTCTCAAATGTTTGAGTAAAGTGAAAAGTGAGTCATCCTTAAGGATTATCTTTGAGTTTATACAAAAGGCAACCGAAATTTAATATTGAAGTGATATCTAGGGATATGATCATGACACTTTTCCATTTCTTAGGACCTTTCACCTTAATTTTTTTGTAGGAGTTTCCCTCCTAACAAGAATTATGTTAAAACGATTCAACTATGTTCAACCTGTAAAATTGAAGCAATATTTGTAGTCTTTCCACTATGATATGAGCCATGATGCTCCATAATTGAAACACATTAGATCTGATAGATCCCAATCATAACTTTTAAGAAATAAAAAAAGGTTTTCTACTTAAGGTGAGAAAGACCATAGAAATTTTGTTGAATAAGCTTCCCTTTTTTATTCCATCAAATGAAAATAAATATCTTTGAGTTTATACAAAGACAACCAATATTTCATATTAAAGTGATATCTAGTGATATGATCATGACACTTTTCCATTTCCTAAGACCTTTCACATTAATTTTTTTTGCAGGAGTTTTCCTCATAACAAGAATTATGTTACAATCATTCAAATATGCTCAACCTGTAAAATTGAAGCAATATCTGTAGTCTTTCCATTGTTATATGAGCCATAATGCTCTATAATTGAAATATACTAGATTTGATAGGCCCTAATCATAAATTTTAATAAAAAAAATCTACTTAGGTGAGAAAGACTACAGAAATTTTGTTGAATAATATTCCCTTCTTTATTCCATCAAATGAAAATAAATACAGAGGAAACATAACTACTTTTCCTAAAAACTAGGATCTCAAAAGATAGTGGGAATAACTAATTGCTAACAACAATCATATTATTGAATTTAAATAAATACTCTTAAACCTAATCTTCAGCAAGCATTTGATGTATGACTTTAACAAACCTTAACAACTCAAGACCAAGTCTTCATCTCCCTACATATGTACTCCATCATAGCTAAATATTTTGGATTCTTTCGTGGAACCTTTAAGGACCTTCTAGGTGTATCATTACTCTCCTCTACAAAGGTTCATGAATTGATCTTGCATATCCTGAGAATTTTCCCAAGTTGCATCTTCTATTAGCAACCTCTTCCACTTAACTAAGCTTTCCTCCATGAACTTTGACGATCTTTTTACTCGTTGTGAGTTCAAAATTACTTCAGGCTCCAAGATGAAATTTCCATCATCAGAAATTAGTGGCAAGACAAAAGTGGAAATTTAATCCTCACCAATATGCTTCTTAAACAGTGACACTTGATAGATTGGATGTATGTGAGAACTAGGAGGAAGTATGAACCTATATGACTTTTCCAATTCTTTCCTCCACGTGATACGACCTGTAAAATTGATTGGCAAGATATTGCTATGCTTATTTAAACATCGATTTTTGGCGATAAGGATGGAGTTTGAGAAACACCATATCTCCTACTACAAACTCTATATCCCTCCTCTTTGAATCCGCTATTTGCTTCATGTGATTATTGGCAGTGTTCAGATTACCCTTCAGCTATTGCAGTATGGCATCTTTAGTAACTAGGCTTTTATCAACTTCATAGACTGAAGAGCTTCCTTTATGATATTATGGAATTATCAGTGGTGGAAGACCATAAAGAGTTTTAAAGGGAGTCATCCAGATGGATGAATTATAGGTAGTGTTGTACCAAATTTTAGCCCAAGGCAAGAAAAATGCCATTTGCATAGTTAACAATAAACAAAGCACCGAAGATATTATTCCACATAGTGGTTTACCATTTATGACTGGCCGTCTGGCTGAGGGTGTTATTCTTAGCACATCTTTAATTGCATTCCCGACGTAAAGAACTCTCACCAAAAATGGCTAATGAAAATTCAGTTTTGATGACTAATTATGGACTGGGGCATTCTATGTGATTTACAACTCCCTTAATAAACTTCTCAACTACTACTTTTGCATTAAAAGGATTAGACAATACTAAGAAATGTGCTGACTTATTTAATTTATCAACGATGACCAAAATAGCATGCTTGCCATTAGAAGGTGGAAGAGCCTCGATGAAGTCCATTGTTTTATTATTCCATACCTGACATGGAATGGGTAGTGGCTGTAGAAGCTCAACTGGTGTCAAAGTTTCAGCTTTCACTCGTCAGCAAACTTGGTAAAAAGCAACATATTTTTTCTACTATCTTGTACATAGAAGGCCAATAAAATTCCTAAGCCAATCTTTAATAGGTTATAAGTACACCTGAATGACCTGCTATGGTGGAATTATGAAACTCTTGCAATTGTTGTTGGATGATAATAAAGTAGGTCATTACGCCATGAATAAGGACTACTAGGTTTTTCTTCTACTTACTTGCAGATTCTTTGCATATAGGGATGATCTTTGGCTTCAGTTTTGATGGTGTCCCAAATGTGAGCTCGAGAGACAATGATAGTATCAAGGCTTGGACTACCTCTTAATCGTGACAAGGCTTCTGCTGCACAATTCTCTTTGCCTGGTTTATAAATGATTTCATAATCATAACCAAGCAGTTTAGAGACCCACTATTATTGCTCTGCTAGTGTTATCCGTTATTCAAGAAGATGTTTGAGACTTTGGTGGTTAGTTTTAATGAAGAACTTTCGACCCAACAGATAAGGTCTATAAGGTTGGACATCTTGAATGATTGCTAACATCTCTTTAGTGTGGATGGATCATGTTCATTTGGTAGTACCCAATGCTCTGATCATAAATGCAATTTGTCTCCCTTGTTGAGTGAGGATCACCCCTATGCCATCTCCTAGTGCATCCACTTCAATGATGAAAGTTTCATTGAAATTTGACATGAAAATTGTTGGAGTTCGCTTGCTTAAGATTCTAAAAAGCAAGCTCCACTTCACCTGTCCACCCAAATTGTCCTTTTTTTAAAGATTAGTGAGGGGCTAACTTTGATGTTGTAGTTGCTGACAAATTTTTAGTAGTAACTTGTAAGGCCTAAAAATCAACATAACTCAGAGACATTAGTAGGCGGAGGCCAACTAAGCATAGTTTTAATTTTATCCTGATCCATTTTAACTCCTTGTGAAGTAAAAATGTGACCTAAATACTCCAACTCTTGACAACCAAATACACACTTGCTCCATTTAACAAAAAAATTAATGCTGCCTTAATGGAAACTAGCCCATAAATCAAGTTTGGTGAAATAGGAAGCTCCATGGAGCTCATCAAGCATGTCATCAACAATGGGAATAGGGAATCGATATTTGATGGTTGCTTTATTAAGTGCTTTATAATTGGTACAAAATCTTCATGTTTGATATTTTTTTTAAACAGACAAAGCAGGGGATGAAATAAGGTTAGTACTAGGTCTTATGAGCCCCAATTTTAACATGTCATGAACTTGTTTTTCAATTTTAAGCTTTTGAAAATAGGCATATCTCTATGGTCGTACATTGATAGGCTTTGTCCCTTCTTACAGATTGATGCGATGATATACGGCTCTGATGGTAATTGCTTAGGCTCTAAAAATCAAAGCCACGACCTTCCCCCTCCCTCTCCTTCGTTTCTGCATTTTCTCTCAAACTATAACAGTTTTCTCCGTCTTTCTTCAATCATTCTTCAGCTGTTCTTCTCGATTTTTTGTTTTTATCTTCCCCTAACTATTATCTCGTGGAGTTTAGCTCAACCTGGTAAGTTTTCTTTCATCTCTTGTGGGTTTGTTTTTTAATGTCTTGAATATACCAAACGTGCATATTGTTGTGGTTTCTTCGATTTCTTGAGTTGTTTGCATGGATTGAACCTTTATATTGTTGGGTTTATGTGTAATTTTATTAATGATGGTGAAGAAAGGGAACAGAAGTTGTGAATGGTTGGTTGAACGTGTGGTGTATGTTCTGCTTTGGAAGATGTTCGATGAAAGTCCTATTCCAATAAAGAGTTTTCATTTTTTATCTGAATGTCCTGTTCCAATGCGCATAAGTCAATATTATAAGGTTAAAGGCAATATAAGGTCACTTAGCCTGTCATTTAAATGGACGAGAATTGTTTAGGCAAATTAACATGTCAAATATTTGTTATAATTAGTATTTGTTATAATTAGTATCTAGAACTTCAATAGTTGAAAACCAAGATTTTGATATAGAATTGTGCTAATTTTCTAAGAAAATACAATTGTGGACAAGCTAAATCCTAGGAATTTGCCTATTGCCTCTTCAATATTAAAAATAATAGCCTTTGTATTGTTTTAACTATGTGAGGTATGGTGTGGATGGCTGTTCTCTTTTGACAAACAACACCTAGATTATGTGGCTCAATTTATATTATGAAACTTTACTATGTTAGGTTTGAATACTAGGTTGATCGAACAAGGCTTCAAGAGTAAGGGAAAAATAAAAATAGTTTCAAATATAAAGGACTTGTTGATCGTAATAAGACATTATAATAAAGTAGACAATTGGCTACGAAAAGAAGTGTAGCCAGTTGTTTCAAACAGTGTCACCCATAGTTATTTGTAACATTTTTGTTTCATCGCATAAAGAGTCATTAATTCCTCGTTGCTGAAAATTATATGCTATGTTTCCAAAGATGGTAGACAAAAAGTATTAGCTATAAAAAATTTTTATAGCTAAAGCATTACAAAAACGTAGCTAAAAATTGATCCTTTCTCCCGACTTACTTTTCTTTAGCATGTGGCAGGTAGCATTTGTGCTAAATAATTGACAAAAAAATAAAACGTAGCCAATAGTTTTTGACTTTAATTTTCTCTTTATAGCTAGATAGTATTAGGTACGTTTTTTTATCATAGTTAAATTTATTTGCTATAGGTTTTCATAACATACCCAAATCTTATTTGTTACATTTTTAATAATGTCGTAACATGTTATTTGTTATGTTTTTAATCCATGATAATGAACAATATGTTTAGTATATAATATAATGACATATTTTTATTGTAAATTATTTGCTTGTTATTATAAAATTAAATCATACAAAAATATTATTAATTCAAAATGTTGAGCATTGAATATATAAAGTAATTATAAATATCATTAAATTATACCAATAAAAAATTGGCCAATGAGTTGGGCGTCGTAGTGAGGAATGAGTTTCCTTGCCTTCAGCATGGCAGGCAGTTGAAGGAAGACAACTTGCTACAAAATGCTTTGGATAAAGTTTCGGTAATATTTCAATTCATTTCATTATATGTATTGCAATTTTACTTAACTAAAATAATAACTTATCTAATACGTCTTTTCACAGAAAAAGCTCAATATCATTGATATCGACACGTCTGAAGTTTCAAGCAATGTTAGTTCACTGTTGAAACAAAGAGTGAAGGATCATCGATATCGACTACATAAACATTATCAGTCTTTCCCTTCCGATGAAGAGGCAAGGAGACATGTTCCGAAACGGGTGACGGAAGAAAATTGGAATGAAATGTGTGATTATTAGGCTTCAACGAAAGTTCAGGCTTGTTTTTTTCTCTCTATATTTCTTTCTATTAATTACGTTTAAACATCTCATAACTACTTCTCTTAAATTAGGAAAAGTGTGAGAAAACCAAGGTCAACAGAGCAAAAATGAAGACTCCTCATAACACCGACACCAGATCATTTGTCGTCGTCCGACAAGAATTTGTAAGTGTAACATTTTCAATTTATTATTCTATTTTTAATACAATAAATTCTAATTGGTTATATTTTTTTAAATTTATATTATAGAGTCAAACTCAACTGCAAAGGCAACAGTGTGATAGGATCACACTATACAAGCACACATATTACAAGGAAGGTCAAGGCTGGACATTTTAAGAGGCACAAAGTAATTATGTAAGTACAAAGAAATTAATATTACAATTTATTTTTCTATATAATATTAAATAATAATTTATTAGTTAACTCGATTTTTTATTTTAAATTATAGGACAAGATACAGGAGTTGTTGCAGACATCATTGGCTGAAGGGAATGAGCCCAATGCCGATGACATTTGCAACAATGTCCTTGGTACACGATCGGGTTATATCAAAGGTCTTGGATATGACCCTAAGCCTGTTAGTACCTCATCGTCACGACCAGCATATTTCACGAAGCTTCAAGAGGAGAACCAGGCACTGAAGACAAAATTACAATATACAAAAGACAAGTTAAATCGTTGACTAAAAGAAGTAAACAAGCTTTAAAAGATAGTAAAACTATTACTAGGCCTAGCATATGTTAGTAGTAGTGAAGACAATGAGGAGTCTTAGTTTGTGTTTGACTTGTAATTATTTTTTTAATGAAATACATTCCATTTTTAATGTTTGTTTAATTTCAATTTATTATTATTTTAAAATATATAACTAACGTTAATTATAAAATAAATAATTTTAATATTTCAAAAAGTCTTAAAAATTGTAATAAATTAAAATAAATTCATTTTGACAATTGTAATAATTATTAAATTCAAAATTAAAATCTGTCACTAAATAATATTAACTACGAAAAAATTCGTCACAAAAAGTCTTAAAATTTGTAATAAATTAAAATAAATTTGTTTTTAACAATTATAATAATTATTAAATTTACAATTAAAATTTTTCACTAAATACTATTAGCTACCAAACCATATGCGTCACAAAAGTCTTTAACTACGTATAAGTTGCTAAAAATATTTTGCTACAACAACGTATTAGTAGTTAAAAGTATTTTGCTACCAAAACAAAATCGTAACAAAAAGCTATTAGCTACCAAAGTCTAATTCATTAGAAAAAGTTTTAGCTACGTTTATAGAAACATCTCTAAAAATATTTCCCTGCAGCACAAATTTAGTAGCTAAAAGTATTTTACTACCAAAATAAAATTGTTACTAAACATAATTACCCACAAATAATGTTTAGTAGAGAAAATCTTTTATCTACCAAAAAGAAATGTGGCAAAAAATTATGTACGACGTTCCTTATTATCGTTGGTTATACATTTTACCGACGAATTATTTGTGTCAAAAGCACTTTTTGGCGATGACTTTAGGAAAACGTCGTGGATGTTATTTTTCTACTGGGGTTCAGCGACGATTTTAGCGCTGATATCTTTCCGTCACAAATTAGTATTTGCGACAATTTATTATTGTTTAGCAACGTTCATTTTCGTCAATAAATTTTCTATTTGTTGTAGTGTACGTTCGAGCATATGCTCTATGAGAATAGTACGTTATAGTTAGAGACTGGAAATTTGTGCAATTATAGTGGTTGAGATGGATAGGATAAAAAAATGATCAAACTTCAGAATAAGATACGAATTAAAATTCATGTTTTATTATGATTTATATGTTAATTATGATACGAATTAAAATGATCTTGATTTTCAAGAAATCAAAATAAAAAAAAATTCGTAATTATTCTGCTACGATCGAGACGGAATCTCATCATGATTTTCCAATACTTTAGTCGTCAACGTAAGAGAATCGTAGTGGTTAACTGATGTCTCAATCTTTCTTGATAAAACAAGACAGAAATTTGATAATCAGGTACAGAAATTTCCTGTCGTCAGAGGATCATGGTCATAGGCTTCACCAGCTTTAACGAACCTACCTTTCACACGTTTTCTTGTATCTGCCCTGGCTTTACGAGAAGCATACCTTATTTGTTTACCAAACCTGCGTGACAAGAATAGAAAATATAAAACGCATATGAAAAGGATTGTCCCGTCGAGGCTCATGAAGATATAAATAACATCGGCAATCTTCTTTAAATAACAGATGTTCCATGAAATTTTCCTTCAAAAATATCAAAAAATTAATGTTATCTTTTCAACAGAAAATTTAATTTTATTTTCTACAAATAATTGAAGTCTTTTATCAGGAAATGAATGATGAAGCAGGGATGTTTACATAATATGAATTTTAGGACTTACGTGCGTGTCTTTTTCTTTTCGTTGTATCTCATTTTTGCCTTGTGCCTTGCCTGTGGGCAACTAGCCTCCAAATTAGATTCCCATGGAGATTCCCCAGTTAGAAAAACCGGTGATAATCCACAGTCTTGATAGTCAGTAGCACTACTTTCACCAGCAATGTTGGATAGTGAAAGAGATATGCTTGAATGAAGTTGTCCACTGCCAATGGGAAAGCCAAGGTTGATGCTTTTATTGCAATTAGTAAGGCAACCAATATTCACATGAGCTGGCCTTACAGCAGGCGATGATTGAAAAGAGATCGGTTCAAGATGTCCTGATGACGTTGCCTATTCTCCACAAAGTTTGATTAATAATAAGAACAAATAACAAAACCATGCATTCGCAGCATTACCACTTGAAAAAACAAAGAAAACTAAAGACAAAATATCATTATATACTCTTTTTCCGATTCGCAGTTATTTTAAATAATTTCGATACAAAGTAATTATTTGATACAGATAGTTGCAATTTTGTATGCAAAAGAAATGAAAGAGTGTCAAAATCTCGTAACATCAGCGAACATGGGAGTACTCTGCTGGATGTCCTCATCGTTGTCAAAACTCAACTGGAAACCTAGTAAAAACATGGAGTACGCATACGAAGTTGAAAAAGGATTTTGACAAATTATTAGAAATGAACAATCAAAGTCGCTAGTGAAATGTGTTATAGCAAAACATATCTTATACGCAACTGTGAGTGTTCCATAAATATACTATAAATATAAGAAGATTAAACCATCACCTTTGATAGGTTTGTCTCTTCTGTTATCAATGCCTGTACAATATTGTGAAGAGTGTAATTTTGATTCGGTGAAATGACAGTAGGTGAACTAAGCCATGATTCAAAGTCGGAACAAGCTGCTACGTCATTCAACTTGCTATTAACCAGACCAGCCAAACCATCATTATTATTCTGGTTCAAACAATTCTCAAGACAATTCTCACTCGTAGGAATGGCGGAAACCGTCTCCCATCCTGGATCATAATCACTTGGGGAAGGTATCTCAAGAATAGATGACCAAATCTTTGAAAAATCGGCCATAGAAGGGCACCCAATATAATAATTCAACGCCTTGAGTCGATGACCCAAACTTGAACACCCATTAGGGCTACAATCACAGCCTTGACAAATTGACAAATTTTCATCAAAACAACGAATGACGGCAGGATGTGACATGCACTTATCACACAACAGTGAACGAGGATGTTTACGCGACAAAGAGTTGGCAGAATGCACTTGTCCATCACAATGCAAGCATAATCTCGCCAAGTCTGACTTACAATAAACCACTGCTCTTGCTACCCCACAAAACTCACAAACAGGTTCCACCCTTGCCTTGTTACCCTCCTCTAATCTCATCACCATTGGATAATTCATACCCATAGTTCTAGCTAGTTAGATAAACGGCTTTGTTCAAGATCCAAATGCGAATCCTTGGATCGTAACAAAGCCCCTGGCAGCTTCAAAATGCAGGGAGGGCCCTCATTTCACACGTTGGCAAGAACATCAATTACCAGTAAGAGAATGATGAAAATAGAATCAGCTAATATGAAGTAATAAGTTGGCCATTAACAAAAGGAATGAGAATGGATATTGCTGCAAGTAATCAAAAGACGGAAACAGAAAAACAAAACCAAAGAAACCTAGATAAGGCAAGAGATGGGAGTGCAGGGCTTTTTAACTATTCTGTCAATTTGTGACACTCTATTTAATGCGGAAAAAAAGAGTAAATTATTAATTCACGGTTTCCCTCGGATTACTTTGTGATCGCCACATGGCAAAAGGTAGGCTTTGTAATTGATACTGTGCTGACATGGACGAGCATAACCTGCAGTAGGACGATTTTGGTATGGCCAGCCTCGTCGCTCGGCTCAGTTTTAGGTTAAGAGCAAGAGATGATCACAAACTGAATGTCAAATCATCCCTAAGATCGTGGGAAATTGAAGTGAGTTTGTAGTTTCATTTCTCGAGATCTCTGGTGAAGTAATGGGTAATGTATTTTTTATTTTGTGGTGAGGAAAGCTTATGACATGGCAAAACATGCCCGCTGATTATAACTTTACATTTTTCCTATTGATTATTGTTTCGTGACTTCCAAATATTGTAAAATCATTTTACTGTTGTTTATTTTAGTTTCCATCTTCTGGGCCATACTTGGACGCTAATCTCCACCACGTGACATAAACTCGAAGTCACGATAGATCCTGGTCACTACTGCGCGTAAAGTTTCATTCTTTCGTCTGCAGGTTAGCAAATATATTTGTAGTTCTTTTTTCCTTTTCAAAGTAAAAATATGCATTAAAACCAAAAATCAAACGAGTAAAATGGTAACTGATCGAAGAGCAACCATACAAGAGAACTGAATGCTACTGCAGAATCACTATGGTAACTGATCGAAGACCCGCTAGAAAGTAAACAAAAAGAAACCATACAAGAGAACTTAATGCTACTGCAGAATCACTATTCTAGGATACGAAGACAAATACTGCATATAATCCTCACTAAAACTGATAAAGTAGAACATTTAAGGTAAAACTTTCCATCTCAAAATTAAGATAAGAAGTCTTGAGGGTTGGGACTTCTGTTGCAAAAAAGTTTTTCTATTCCTCTCCCTTTTGATATTATACGTGTCACAGTTGATTACTAGCCTAAAAACTGTCATGCTTGTGCATCTGTGAGTCTAACTCTCCCTGCCCGGCTAATAAAAGTAGACTAACGATTTTTTTGGATAATTATTCTACATGGCTGCAAGATTTTGAACTAAAACATGGAGGAAGAAGGGCATTCGTGGAACAAATTGCTTACACTTTCATGTTCTAGACAATAAAGCTTGCAAGAAGAATTGTTAGAAGAGGTCCCTTTATAACTTGTCTGAGATACCTAAATTTTTGTTTAGTACATTGAATATAATATAAACTCAATTAAAATAATATACAAATAGTTAAAAGTATATAAGTTATATAAATCTGCATTGGTAAAACGTGTAAAATATGTTGTCCTAACGACTTCCGACCAATCTCTTGATGTTCATTGATTTATAAGATGATCTCCAAAATAATAGCAAAAAGGCTCAACAGAGTACTACAAATTCTGGTAGATGTCTCTCACTGTGCTTACATTCCTCATAGGCATATTGGAGATAATATAGTAATTGCACAAGAACTTGTCAAACATTACAACACGAGAATACTAGTAAGAATTGTGCAATTAAGCTGGATTTTCAAAAGGCCTATAACAAGGTGGATTGGAATTTCATCCTCAATTTGCTAAAAACTTTTTGATTCCCTAGTATCTTTGTTGATTGGATTCAATAATGCATCTCAACTGTATCTTACAAAATTTTGGTGAATGGTCAAGCTTCTCCTCCTATTTAAGTTGCTAAGGGTTGTTGAGGAAGTTTTATATTAAGTAATAAAACTCTCAATACTCGCAAGCATACGAATTATATTTTATAGTATAAGAGATTATCGTTCCTACAAAGATTATGCAATAGCTAACAATTTGAATCTAACTTTGTCTAAGGTAACACAAAATTGATTTCAATAAAATTAAATTACATAATATAAAACAAATAATAAAATGAAACAATCAAACAATCAAACAATTAACAAGTAAGCTACCAATAAAAATTGAGATTGATTAAGATTGAATATTTAGGAACTATTCTTTCTCTATTTCAGTCCCTTAGTCTTATTGAATCAATTTATGTGTTTTATCCTAGATTTCCTAGGTATTAATCACTCTCTCTTGATTCACAAAACTATTCCTAGCATCTTTAATTAGATCTGAAGTAATCTATTAGATAATCAATTTCAGAACCAAGATCTCTCTTCAATTAATCGTTAACTTAATAAATTTTGGTCTATTAAATTGTCAACTCTTGTTGTACAATCTAATAATAATGACTTTCAACTCACTCTCTCGATTTTTTATTAAGTTTTTGCATGAACAATTATCACAAACATCTAGATTTATATTGAATTCAACAATGAATAACATCATAAAATAAATCCAGAATATTTCCTAATTTGAATTTAGAATTCCATGAACATGTCTAACATCAACGAAATCAAAATACACATCAAGGATAACAAAAAAACAAAAAAGAAAAGAGAAAAACCTGTTTAACACCTTGATCTAAAATCCTAGAATTTCTTGATATTCTTCTTTATCTCTCCACTTTGATCGACTTTGAATCAATCGTTGTTGAATTTTTTGCGTTTTTTGTTGTTCTTAAATAGTTTTTTAGGCTTTTAGGGCTCTTTCTAGGATTTTCCCACTTAATTTGGTTCAAAAAATAACCGCTAAATGTCAAAAAACCAAAAACCTCTAGCATGATTGTGCCCTTAAAGGCACGACCATTCTCCTGCTATTTCACTTTTTAGCACAATCACGCTCCTTGAGGCACGATTATGTCACCTTCAAACTTCTTCCATCCTGTTCATTCTTCAATTTCTTGATTTCTAACACTCACAAATACGTCAAAAACCTCCTGAAACATAAAAATAAGATCTAATTCTTGCTCTAAATCAAGCAAACACTTAGAATACATAAAAACACTAACAATAACATAATTCTAAGCCTATACATATGATAATCATCTAAGAAACATTCAAAAACACACTTAGACAAAACATAATATAATCTACACCTATCAAAGGTATCAAAGGTGATCCTACTTCACCTTCCCTGTTTGCATTGATTTCTAAAGTACTTTCCAGGTTGATTAAAAGAATTACTTTAAGGAACTTCAGGTTTAAATTCCATGCAAAATGTAAGAAACTTAACATAATCAGCCTCATTTTTGCTGATGACATTTTTATCTTTACCAAAAATAATATTAAATCCATCAATCTTATCCTAAGGTGTGCAATACATTCACTTCCTTATCTGTTTTCTACATAAACTCTAAAAAATCTAGCTTTTATCTCTCAACTAGTGTTTCTTAGTTAGCCACAAGGGTATCTGATATCACTAGTTTCAAAATTGCTCAACTTCCTATTACATACCTTGTCGTTCCTATCTCTTCCATAAAACCAACATTTATGGATTTCAAGCCCCTTGTTATTAGTATTAATAATACAATTGTGATAATTGTAGGTTGCGTGATGTTTTAGTAGGCAATTTAGTATGTTTTTAGTAGTAAATTAATTAATTCATGCACGTTTAGGGTGTTAGTTGGTTAGATATTTGTGTTTTGAGTGTTTTATGGGTTGGAACACCTTATTGAGCTTTAATATTGTGTGTTTAAGGTGCCTTGATGTGTTTGTTAGTGTTTCAGATCAAATATCGAAGAATGGAGATAATTTGAAGGAAACCTGGAGTAAAAAACAGGGCCACAATTGTGGCCCATCTGCCACGATTGCTACATAAGCTTGGTAGGTCTGCCACAATCATGACAGAGAGCAAAATTAAGTGCCACGATCGTGCTACTATAGACCACAATCATGGCCTGCACGATAGCAGACATAGAATGGTTTCTAAAATGTGACTTTTTGAGGAATATTTTGGACTTTTAGGCCTAAGTACCACCCTAATGTTTGCATTTAAGGGAAAAGAAATAAATAGAAGAGAAAGAACCCTAAGGGAGCTCTAATTTCTACCACTTTGGGAAAACTTCAAAAAGAAAGAAGAAGAAGAAGAGTGAGAAGAGGAAGAAGAGTAGAGACAAGCGGGCTTCTGTTGTTGGTGCTTTCCTAAGCCATCCCAATCCCATCCAAGTGACATTTTCTTTTCATCTGTGTTATTTTTTCCTTTTGAATGTGTACTATGGGTATGATAATGTTGATGGATTTGGGATTGATAAAAATGTTCTAACTTTTTTTAGGGATTTAAACTTGATTTAATGTTAATTTAGTTGTTTTTGTGTTAATTCATTTGGGTGTTGTGATTATTCATTGTAACTTCATGCTTTGGTAATAAATTAAGAGAGTGGACTGAATGCAAAATGATTGGGTTGGTTAATGAGAGTTAAATGACCTAATAGACCATGCAAATAATCAAATTGGTAATTATATAAAGAAAGATCTCGTGTAAGACCCGGCTGTTTATTAGAAGGCTTAAGAACTGATTAGGTTGTGATTGTTAATTGAGAGATGACATTTTTGGTAACTTAACTTAATTAGGATTTATTAATTAGGGATTAGTGGTTATAACTCGAGAGAGATTAACCCACCCTTTGATAGTTTAGAATCGACACCACATTAACATAAAAGTGATTAGGTTAGCATTGATAATATGATAAATCCCTTTCTCATAATTTGTTAATTTTTCTTTTTCCATTGTGAATTTGATGGTGCTCAATATTCAATTTCTTTTTTGTTAATTTTACAAATTAATTTTCTGTCAATCAGCTTCACGTGTTTACTTTTCTGTTCAGTTTTTGTTTTTATTTTAATAATTCTTTATGCCTTAGATAACTTAGAATTAGATTAGTTATATAACCCCTAGAGGGATCGACACCTCACATACTACACCCACGACCTATGTGCTTGTAGTATATTGAGGGTTTAAAATAAATTAAAATTTGCCTCAACAAGTTTTTAGTATCATTGTAAGGGAGTTAGTTAGGATTAGTTTAAGGAATTTTCACCTCTCTTGTGTTTGTGCAATAACACGAACACAATAGTCACTTGGAGTTCAAGAAGGATCACTAAAACTCTAACAGTTGACATCGCCTAATTGGAAGGAGCAATTCGAAGAGGACGATGTCACAAATAAGAAATTAAAGAAACAATGGCGGAAGAATATAATCAAAGAGACCAACAACAAACTTTGATGGATTTCCTAAGACTAAGATTTAATGTTGTGGACCAATGCGTCACTCAACCATCGGTGCAAGCAGCCTCATTTGAGATTAAGTCAGCTTTGTTGAACATGCTACAAACCAATGTACAATTTTATGGGTTAACTAATGAGGATCCTAACACTCACTTAGTGACTTTTCTGGAAATATATGATACTTTTCGATATCAAGGGATGTCGGATGACGTCGTTAGGATGAGGCTCTTTCCCTTCACATTACAGGATCAAGCTAAGGTATGGTATCATTCTTTAAAATCCACAAATCTCACAACTTGGGAGTAATTGGTGCGTGCATTTTTGGATAGGAACTTCCCCTTCACAAAGATGACAAGGTTAATAAAGGAAATTGTGAATTCCAACAAAATGACGGTGAGTCACTATAGGAAGCATGGGAGAGTTACAAGGACTTGCAAAGGAGATGTCCTTACCATAATCTACCAAAGGAGATTCTTTAGCAAACATTTTATCATGAAGTCAATCCACCCATGAGAGGCACCACAAATGTAGCTTCTGAAGGATTTCTTGTATAGAAGACAGTTGAGGAAGCGGTGGAATTATTGCAAGAGATGGAAAATAATAGCTATTTTTGGTTGTTGGACAAAAGTAAACAATAGTTAACTTTCCTAAATCATAACTAAGTCATTATTGTCGATTCAATAACAACAATGCAAGCTACGATTAACAATTTGACAAGAAAGTTTAATAACCTACAAGCCTCTTCATCAGCTCCTGTCAAAGAAACTTAGCATATATGCAAATTATACAGGAAAAATAACCATTTTATTGCTAAATGTTTTTCAATACAAAATAACAAGATGGAGTTACTCAACTACACAGACACACAATTTGGTCGAGGAGGAGGAAACAGTAATTATTCTAACAATTACTATCTTGGGTAGAAAAATCACTCAAAATTTTCTTGGTCAAACAATACAGGAGGTTAACTCTGACCTCAAGGGCCACATAAAATCCAATAGGAAAAACCAATTATACGGACTCTAAATTGGACAAAATCTTAAACAAACTCATGAACATGGATGAAGCTCATAAGAGACTTGAAGGTAAATTCGAGCAAGTAATTAGAAACCATGATTCTTCAATTTAAAAAATAGAGGTTCAAATGAGTCAATTAGAAAATGCATTGTCTACAAGAAGCGTAGGGAATCTCTCAAGAAATAATGAAGCAAACCTAAGGGAGCAACTCAAAGCAATTACATTTAGAAGTGGGAAGGAACTTAAGCAATTAACAGAGACACAAGCTGCATCCCACCCAATAGAAAAAGACCAAGAAAAGAAGAAAGACGTAGACATGAGTGAGTATCATCCTTATATTGCCCCTCCGCCATATCCACCCAAGATCCCATACCCTCAACAATTAAAAAAGAATAAGCTGGATTTGCAATTTGCAATGTTTGTGGAGAAATTAAAGACTTTGCAAATTTATCTTTCTTTTGTTGAGGCATTGGAACATATGTTGAAGTTTGTCAAATTCTTGAAGGACCTATTAACAAAGAAGCAGACTTAGGAAGAGAATCAAAAGGTAGCACTAAACAAAAGTTGTAGGTCTATTATCACCAGTCATTTGCCTTCTAAGCTAAAGGTTACTGGAAGCTTCACAAAACCCTGTGCGGTTGGTAAGTTCGAATTTGCAAAATGTTTATGCAACTTAGGCACAAGTATAAACCTTATGCTTTTGTCAACCTTTAGAAAATTAGATCTTGATGATGTGAAACCAACTTCGATGCTTATTCAATTGGCAAATCGATCTATAAAGAAACTGTTTGGTGTGGTGGAAGATTTTATGGTAAAGGTGGACAAGTTCATTATTCCTCTTGATTTTGTTATATTAGACTTTAAAGAGGATAATAACTGTCCATTAATTCTTAGAAGACCCTTCATGAGCATTAGAAAAGTACTGATAGATGTTTATGAAGGCAAAGTGCTCCTTCAGATTGGTTATGAGTATGTGGAGTTCATTATGAAAAAAGACTTGAACAATCCAAAAGAAAGTAGCTCTTGTATGAAAATAGATATAATAGATGAGTATATCAAAGCATGAGAGAAGGGATACTTTGAAGAAGTAAGCTACGAGGAACAGGTGACAATGGATATAAAGTTTGAGGAACATTTAAAGTTCCTATTCTAAAAGTTGAAGTAAAAGAGTGGATGATGATGATTGCAGAAAAAGATGAGCAATTCATCATCTTACAACTTAATTCGACTGAAGATTTATGGGATTTCATTATTCCCTATTTTATTGACAATTTGTTAGTAAAAAGGACATTGCTGAACTTAATTGGCTTTCTCAATTTTATCAATATTTTCCTTTTGATTATCTTCCAACATGTAGCTTATTTACAATTTACGAAGATGTAATTGAGCAATACAAGTGGAAGCAAGCCACTCATAATTGATCTCGGTTGAGTTTCAAAAGATACAGGTCAAGCTAATGACCATAACTTAGCATGTTTGGTAGTTAGATTGAAATTGTTGCAGAGTTAGATTTGTTTTGCATTCTAAAAATAAGTTTTTAATGACTGGGAATGGTTTAGATTGCTAACTCTCTTATTATTTTTAAAGCAATTATAAGATAGGGCAACAATCTTAGGCACCAAGCACATTTGATCTCCAACAGCATCACCATCACCACCTCAATCGCCATGACAGGTTCTTATGCTCTAACCCTTATCTTTTCATTTCTGTCTTTATTTTGTTTTTATGCTTTCATATTATTTTAGTTTGATTCCCATCTTATGTGTTATCTATTCTTCTCACATTAAGGACAATGTGTTGTCCAAGTATAGGGAGGGTTGTGTGCATGTATGTTTTTATTTTGAGTGTGAATTTTGCATATTATAGGTTAGTTTTGTTTAAGTTTGCATAATGTGACTCGTGTGAATGTGTTAATGGCTAGGACCTAACATAATCGATTTAACTTTGAACATAGTCTTTTAAGTTGCTAAACTTTATTAGCTTGTGAAATTAGTGTTCTACGTTATTTCAGTTAAATATGCATGTTAATTAGGATATGATGTTAGTTCATTCACTTTAGGAATTTACCAAATTCATTTATAATTTTAAGCTAATCAAATAAGTAGCATATTTAGTATCTTTTTATGAGAACTATTAGCTAAAGAAATGAGGTAGGAAAGAAAATTAAAAACAATATATGTATGTTTAAATTAATAACTATTCTGCGGGCCATTTTTGAAACAAATCAGGTTATGAATATAACTAATAGCCAGTTCAAAATGCAATGTAGCTGAGTAATCGAGGGAGATTCATCACTAATGTTTGTCTTCGTGTCAAAAGGCTATAATGACATTCTAACCAAACTGCCTAATAAAAATATGGCCTAATTAAGTAACCGGGGATATTCATCACAAATGTTTGCCTTCGTGTCAAAAGGCTAGATTCATGTCAATTAAAAGCAACAAAAATAGTGTGTTGTTTAGTAAATCCTACCGATCTTTGTGAATAGCTTGAATTTTCATGAAAAGCTACTAAGGAATAGTTACAACTTTGATTAACTAAATAATTATCAATGTTTGTGTGTAAGTGATGGTAGTGAATAAAGTTGACATTAAGTTTTGATTAGTATGTATATTTAGTCCCAAGTGCTTGGACACAGATTTCATAGGTTAATAAGTTAGAACAACTTGAAGGATTATGTTTGTAGTTAAATTTATTTTGTAAAGTTCAACGCAATTGTATCATTATTGCATATGTGTGTGTTATTGTTTAGTGTGATTGTATTTTTGTTCTTTTGTTTTTGCTCAAGAAAAAGTTCAAGTGTGGAGATGTGATAGTCGTAGGTTGCATGATGTTTTAGTAGGCATTTAGTATATTTTTAGTGGTTAATTAATTAATTCATGCATGTTTAGGGTTACCATTGTGATAGTTAGTTATATATTTGTGTTTTGAGTGTTTTATGGATTGGAGTATGCTATTGAGCTTTAATATTATATGTTTGAGGTGCCTTGATATGTTTGTTGGTGTTTAAGATCAAATATCGAAGAAAGGAGAGAATTCGGAGGAAACCCGAAGTAAGACATAGGCCACAACTATGGCCCATCTACCACGGTTGTGATAGAAGCTTGATAAAGAGAGAGAAGAGGAGTTGCCTCTGCTGCTGTTGCTTTCCTAAGCCATCTCGATCCCGTCCAAGTAACATTTCTTTTCATCTTTGTTATTTTTTTCTTCTGAATGCGTAAGATGGATATGATGATGTTGATGGATTTAGGATTGATGATGATGTTCTAACTTTTCTTTAGGGATTTAAAATGGATTCAATGTTAATCGATTTGTTTTTGTGTTAATTCATTTGGGTGTTATGATTATTCATTGTAACTTCATGCTTTGGTAATAAATCAAGAGAGTAAACCGAATGCAAAATTATTGGATTGGTTAATGAGAGTTAAATGACCTAACAGACTATGCAAATAATCAAATCGGTAATTATACAGAGAGATATCTCGTGTGAGACTCGATTGTTTAAAAGGCTTTAAAACTGAATAGGTTATGGGCTGATTATCAATCAAGAGATGACATTTTCGATAACTCGACTTAATTAGAGTTTATTAATTAGGGCTTAGTGATTCTAACTCAAGAGATAGCAATCTACCCTTTGATGGTCTAGAATTGACATCACATTAACATAAAAGTGATTAAGTTAGCATTGATAATAGGATAAATCCCTTTTCTCGTAATTTGGTAATTTTGCTTATGTGATTTTTGTTTATGAATTTAATGGTGCAAATAGTCAATTTCTTTTTTGTTAATTTTAAAAATTAATTTTCTGTCAATCATCTTCATGTGTTCACTATTCTATTCAGTTTTTATTTTCATTTTAATAATTCTTTATGGCTTAGATAACTTAGAATTAGATTAGTTTGATAACTCCTCAAGAGATCAACACCTCACATACTACACCCACAACCTGTGTACTTGCGGTATATTAAGAGTTTTAAATAAGTTAAAACTTGCCTCAATAGATTGAAAGTTGGTGTTCCAAAGCTTTATCTTTTACAAATAAATATTAATTGATCAATTCTGTTTTGATATCTTTTTCTTATTATTGGGCCTCGTATATCATTTTTTCTTATGTAGTCATTAAGGAGATTGAGAAGCTATTCAAGAATTTTCTACGGAAAGCTAAAGGTATGGAAGCTTTAAATTAAAATGGTCAAAACTTTATTTACCTAGAAATTATGGTGGTTTAGGCATTCTATCCATCAAACTTCTCTACTGAATTATTCTTACTAAGAGATTCTAGAGATTATTTATTGATAAAAGCTTATTATGATTCAAATGGATCCACACTCACAAAATCAAGGATCAAAGTTTTTGGAATATTAAACAATCCTCTAACTCTTCTACTCTTTCAACAATTTGCTCAAATTCAGAGAAGTGATTAAGAGTAACTGTAAACACATAGTTCATTGGTTGCATTTTGTATCACTAACAAAATACTAGACTAAACTGTAGATAGTAATAAGTCTAGGTCGATTCCACAGAGATTAATTCTAATTACTTTTCTAAATGATTTGTATAAGCAAAATATGGGGGTTTTTGGTTTGAAACAAATTAAAAGACAAAGTAAAATTAAATCTATAAAAAAGTCAAAGTAAACAACAACAATTTGATAAAGTTGATGAATAAGTTGAAATCTAATTCTTTGGTTTAATCTCAGCCTAAACACAATTTCACAGATGTCATTGAATTATTGCTTTTACACCTCTCTTAAGACTATTGATCGTGAACTAATAATAAGCTCTGTTAATTCCAATTTTTCCTTAGTGCATAGTTAATCAAGAAAAGCTCTTTAATTAACCCTAACTATGGGAAAACCTAGAACAAGCTCTCAAGTTTATCTGGACAGCCACATTACAAGTGAGAAAAATAGATCAATCTAAGTAACAATCACACAAGCTCAAATTATTTAACTTATGTTATGTTGTCTTTAATGATTTAATATCACTAGTTGCCACATACAACCTTTAACATGACTATTACATATCGCGTTCAAGATCTAGTTATAGGTTTTCATGAAAAATGATTCAATAAATCATTAAAATCATTATTATACAATGCACAATCAATCCATATAAGAAAACATTAACAATTCCGAAAGAGGTAAAGAAAATGATACATAATAACTATCTACTTAATATGCTTCTTGGATTTGATTGCACCTCTGAACTAGTGTTAAGAAAATTAGTTGTCCATCTCCATCTCCATCTTCAAGCTTTCACCATCGACCATCCTCTCCATTGCCACTGTCACTGTTGAAGAACGAAGAAATAACCAAAGAGAAAATAGAAGAAGGTCCTATCGACTAATTCTGTCCTTTTTCATCCCCTTTTTCTACCGTCACTCTTTTTCTTATATAGAAAAACTTAGGTTTAAAACTAAGTGACACCTCTCCAAGACATTGTGTCATTCTCCAATTAATTTTCAAGATTGAGAATTCACGGCCTCTCTCCCCTTTCGTTGTTCTTCATTTGACATTCTCTTTTGCCTCTTCTTTTTTCAAACCTCTTCTTCTTCATGCTCCACGAATTAATAGAATATGGAAATTGAGAAAATGGCTTCAATGACATGCTTTCGGGTCACTTTAGCTTCTTTACTTCTAAAAAGTACATAAGATCAAATATGAGTTAAAGTGACTGTCCTTAGCATTTCTAAGGCATTAATCACTAAGTGTAGTATATCAAATGAATCAACATTTAATCACATATCAAGTTCCCTACACTTAGCTTTCGAAGTCTTCAGGCAAATCATTAAAATCAAAATCAAAAATTAAAATTTCATTCATTTTCCATATTTCTTAAGAGTAGATAACCATAAGTAAAGATGAATGACAATAACTTAACATTCAAAGCTTCTACTCATGGTCAATTAACATTCATCACCCTTAGAAATTGCGTAATCTAGAGGTAGACTTGGATAAAAGGTGTTTAAACAAGATATTTCTATAGGAACACTCAAACATCATTTATGATCATATCAATCTACAACTTTGTATATAATTTCCTTTCTCCAACACCAAAAGTCACATGCATAATCATGAATCAAAGGACTTTTCTAGGGTTATAATATAGGTAAGGGTAAGGTGAGATGTATTTTGGGTGATATAGTATAAAATCCATCAAGCTAATGAAGTAAAAGTAACACTCAATAAGATATCAATTGCACAAGTTGACATTTATTCAAAACTGGGTACTATCCATGAAGAAAGGAAAAATTATGCTTGCCATCTCAATTTAGCTCTCATACCATAATCCAAATGAATATAACATAAAATGCTTCATCCAAAACAACATCCTCATCATATGCAATATATTCAACCACCCAGTCGATACAACTTAAGGAGGATAAACTATTAATTAACAACTTTTTGCAATAGTTGTATTTCCTCCTTGCAACTTTTATTCAAACTCACATCTTTTTTCTAATATAAAAGTGATAGAAGCTACATCAACATATGATTCATAACATGGAATTTTGACAACTATAACCAACCCACATGTATGCATACTCCTACAATTAGGCTTTTGTACAATCACATTCATTAAGAATTAACAATTGCTCCACTAGCTTTAAGGCTTGGGTATGGAATTTGGTTAGGTGCATGTAATGTGATTTATACAAAAGAAAAGGCTAATAAAGCTCAAGGGGTTTAAAAAAGGAAAATTCACATAAATGGTACGTTATTTGGCTAATAAAGTTTGTAATCAACAAAGAATGCCTAATCATTTTCATAAAAATGCATATGATAAAAATATGGTCTCGAATAGAAAATCAATGCAAAGTAATGATGTATATGTCATGAAGGTCATAAAAAAGAAAGATATTGACACTGATATGAATATGTCAATATACTACGGCTCAAAACTTCATTAGTTTTTGTCTACCACTAGTCGCCGCTCTTTTAAAGAATAATACACATCAACCAATCACAGGAGCAAAGTACATGTTAAGGTTGCCATGGATTTTTCTGTAGGAAAATCCCGGTGTGCCCATCACATGGACACGGTGCGGAAAACAAAAATTTTTTGTCCCGGGACCTTCCCGAAGCCAAGGATCGTTGTGTATATATAACTAAACCAAACCATAACGACCTACGTAGCCCGTCTCTA
>JANIIA010000192.1:41532944-41547149 GCA_027478495.1 Erythroxylum alaternifolium
CGTCAGATTAAACGGACGAACGAGATGAATTCCGTGGTCGTCCATCCCGTTCGTCCTTAGTATATATACTTAAAGAAAAACTTACTTGCACAAGATTGCTTTATATTGAAAACAAAAGTGCAGTTTCATAAAGTGCAAAGTCCGTTAACCAATTTAGACGGAGAATTGTTATGCAGCTACACAATAGATAAAGGTTGTCACGATTGAACTTCAGAATGTATATGCAAGCACAAATTTGAGAGAATGTATTAATTCAATTCAATAAAGGAAGGACTTTGCAAAAAGGCATAATAGGTTAGTATGAAATGGAGCCACCAAAAGCTTATCGTTCGGGTGGCCCAACTGTCTTAATCTTCAGTGGATGAAGCCATTCTACTTTTTGGTTCTCTTTTCATGTGAACCAATTTTGCTTTTATTTATATACATGAATTTGTGTCCAAATATTCCGTTTTTTCTCCTTTTTGACCAATTCGTTTATCACATGGTTGGAGACAAGAACCACTTTAGATATCTGCCTGAGAGACCTTAAAATCTGCTTATTATAACACAATTTTTGTATATATTTTTATATAAATAAAAAAATAAATAAATAATTTTTAAATATAAATTACATATAATAAAATAAAATTTATTAAATAATTAATAATAAAATTTTATATAATTAATAATAAATTTTATATAATTAATAACAAAATAATAAATTTTTTTAAAAAATTTTAAATAAAAAATATATAAAAAATTATTTGTTACGGCTATGACTTGAACAAATCACAAATGTGACTTTTTAATTGTAAACGATTTTTGTTCTAAAATTATAGTGTTAAACTTTTTACAACAGTCATTTTAATATCAGGATATACTAGTCATTTATTATACATTACATTTCATTTTTTCTATCTTCTAAATAATATTTTATTATATTATATTATAAACGTTTATATTCCTTCTAAATAACTTTTCATTATAAACCATTTCATTTCGTTATAAACCATTTCATTTGGATTCATTCGATTAATTTAAATTTAACCAACAAGCACTAAGAGTACCTAGAAGTAAGAGATGAACGCAAATGGCTGGCCTATAGTCCCGTGAAATCGGACCCGTTTTCTGACAGAGTGCTCTTTATCACGTCTGTCAATAGTGCAGACTACAGCGTATGGATTATAAAACTTAGTTGAGGATTGGGAAATGGCATCCAATTTCGGTTAAGCGGGAATTTTACCAGAAGTTGATGTTTCTGGCTGTCCACATTATACCAATAACGTCGTGAAAGCAGTAAGTTTTCCTTTTAGGGAAGCGTTTCGACCAAAGAAATGCCTTTATTAATTTCTTCTACTTCTTTATTCAAAATTTTAGTTGGATTGGATTTGGATAGCTCCAGAAATACGGGAAAATCAAAACCCTGCGCTGCAAAATTTTGTGGGAGCGATAGAGGGAGAGGGAGATCTATCTAATTGATATCCGGCGAATACTCTAATCACGGTTCATATCTCTATAGGCGCACATTGAGTCTGTCCTTCTCTTTCCATTCTTTATCTTTCGCTACGAGTATTTTTATTCTTTCTTTACTGATTCCCTTGGATTTCTCTTTTTTCTTCTTTTGATTTATAGAATGGTCAAGATGAGCTCTGTCTGTTTATTTGCCTCTTGATTGTTTTTGTTGGTTTTTCTTTTTTTTTAAATATAACATTTCCGTTTTTATTTTGGTGGCTACAGGTCGTCTGATGTATGCAGAGTGTCTAATAATAAATATCAGAGATCACATATATGTTCGGAACTCAAGTGATAGCGCCGAGCAATAGCCCGCATTTGAGGAAGTCTGGTAGCCGACCTGTTGTCTCTGATCTTGGTAGAACAACGTATATGATTGTGTTTTAGCTCTTCCGTAATGTGGGTGATAATTGGTTGCTTTTTATTTTATTTGTTTAGGTGTTGGTCGATGTGCTTATAATTATGGAGAATGTGCATCCTAAAATAATACTTTGATTGTGAATCATTTTGCTTAGGTGTTAGTGACCAAGGGAATGGTGTCGAGGAAAATTTCTTGCATTCGATGGAATCAATTGACTCGAAGAGTGCAAGTACACCAATCAGTACTGCCGTGATAATGATGCCATCTCCAATATTTTTATGGAGATTCAAGGTTCTGTTCTTAGTGATTTGCCATAGTGTTTGTTTTGTGATCAATGGATTGCTTCTACTTAACGAGAAGAAAAAAGGCTTTTCCAATTTTTCTTGTTAACAATTTCCATGCTTTCTTCACATCCTTTTTTAGAAAATAAACGGTGACAATTCATGTAAATTGCAATCGGTTGATTAGACAATGTTGATATCCTGTTCTGCCTAGAATATGCACTTTAGTAATGTGATGGAGTATGATAAATTATATCCAAAAGTATGTTTTCTTTCAAACTGTTGCTTGTTCTTTCAATAACCTCGAAGATCTTAACAGAGTTGTTCTTCTTCTAGGTATTGTTGTTCTTCATTTGGGGTTTCATTTGTTGCAAGGTTGGTTCATATTTATCCATTTGGTTAAGCGATTTAAGACAACATACATGATGACAATGTGATCAATTGGAAGGCTACAATTTTCTTAGCTTGATTGTACCTTATTAGCAAGTTCATGTGAAATTGCAGGTTGGGTGGGATTCAGTTATGAGGATGGGTGTTGATTTGAGGGACCGTTTTCTGTATGAGGCTTTTTTGTATTACAATCCTCTTCTTCTTGTGGTTAGTTCTTTTTTATTAAATTTGATTGAGACTAAATTTATTACTCTATTCTTCCCTGCTTCTGATGTAAAGTGGCATCATTTTCCTTTGTTTCTTATATTGCAGACTATGACAGTCTGGCTCTTGGGAATTAATTTATGCATCTTTTCACATTCTACTATCACTTATGCAAAGATATTTGATCTTGATCAAAATCATCTTACACACAGAGAAATATGGAAGGTAAAGCATTTCATATCCCAAATTCATTGTACCTCTTATTTTTCTGCTCTTTCATATGCCTATATCCAGTGTTATCTTTTTAATCACAATGCTATGGCTTGTTGTTACTCCACTTTTACTTTTTGTATTTAGTCATTTAGAGCTCATCTTGTTTTGATACTGTAATCAATATTTTGCTGAAAAAAGAATGAGTTCAAATGGAGGTATTGCTAAAATGCGATGTTTGAGTACTAATATATATCTCTTAAAGGTGCTGCAGCTTCAGTTTATATACCATCATTTGCATTCTGTCATGTAAATTTCAGTTTTTATTCTATTGGCAATGTTAACTTTGAAACTGTTTGATTCTTGTTGTGGAACATGCTTTTACTGTAATCTACTTGGATGTTTGCAGATAGCTATGTGGATGACTATCATTGTCCCTACTAGCATGACATCTTACCTTTACCTTTATTCTCATGGAGAAGTATCGTTGGCTGCATCACAACCAGTGTAATAGATGCTTCTATTTGTTTTTAATGATTATGGTGTCTTAATGTCATTGACTCCTTTTTTCATATATAATCTTGAACATTATGGTTTCTTTGACACGAATAGTTGACCAATCTTATTAAGGATTCTAGTGAAATGCTATGTTATTTACTTATTAATTTCATCTATTTTCAAGTTCTAAATTTCTTGATATCTGCAGTAATTTATGTTCTTGTTACTGGTACAGATTACGAATTAACGTACAACTGTTATAGGGATTGTAGCATGATTGTATGCATTGAGATATTATCTCCCTACCATCTTTAGGCACTCATCATGTATATATAGGGTTAAATACAAATCATGCCATTATTCGTTATATGGTATCAGAGCCATACTTGGCTATTTAAAGATTTACGTTTCTACCCAAATGCAAAATTTCTGTGTAATTTTAGTGTTCTTCTCCGTGCCGTAGTTGCAAGTTCTTGTGTCACCTATTTAAGGTGATGTTTGGCTCTCACTGCTGGCACCCTTGGGCTCGCCAGCCATTGACTGACCTCTGATCAAAAGTCTGTCACTAGATGTCCCGCTTGTGAGCCACACATGCCCCCAGAAAGTCTATAATTTGTCCCAGTGTTAATGCACTTGTGATAGAGTTGTTCTGCCCTGTCACCTCTCTTGGCATCACTTCTCCCTTTTAACTCGCTTGGGTATTTGATTTGCCATCACGATTGACTGCCTAGGGGGGACTGTTTCGTCACTGTAGCTCGATAACAAAGACGTACGGTCTTTGATTAGAAGTATTAGTGATATTGTCACCCTAGGTAACTTATTTTCTATTAAAATTGATAGTGAGGTTATTGGAAATTGCTGGATTCTTGGTGTATGTTGTCTCAACACTTGGTCTTGTTTAGTGTGGTATACTAAACTCTTCATATTGATTTTCCAAATAGTTTTGATATAATTGTTTGGGTATATTTGATTCATTTTCAATGACTAATAAACACAAGTCAGTTATGGTTATTGATTGTGTTCCAGTGATGTCTAAAATCACTGACCATAAGTTGACAGGTCCTAATTATCTAGATTGGAGCAAAATAACTAGGATTTATTTGCACATTATTTTTGAAGATGACCATCTGACAGATGATCTGTCTTTTGATGATATAAGAAGGGAATGGCTAGAAGATGATGCCAAATTATTCTAGTTGATTCAAAATTCGATAAATAGTGAAGTGGTTCAATATGATTAATCACTAGAAGTATGTTAAGGAATTAATGGAGTACTTGGAATTTTTATATTTAGGAAAAAAGAATATTTCTTGTATCTATGAGGTCTTTGAAAATTTTTATTGGGCTGAAAAAAAATGTTCAATTTCTTCAATCCTATCTTATGAATTCAAAAATGCTTATGAAGAACTAAATTTCTTGTTATCTTTTAGTTCTAATATCAAGGTACAACAAACACAACGAGAGAAAATGGCATTTGTGCGTTTTCTAGCAGGCCTAAATTCTCAATTTGATTAAGCAAAATGACATATCCTTGCCAGTGTGGAAATTTGCCTTTACACGAGTTATTCTCCAAAGTTTTACGTACAGACAATAGTACTATTGTTGCTCCATTAGTTTAGGCTTCAAGTGCTCTTGTGAGTTGGAATAATGAATGTTCCTCTAATTGAAGTCAGAATAAAGGAGACAATACAGAAGGTTGCGGAAAGAGGAATCATGATACAAGAAGTGTTTTATGTAACTGCCATCATAAGTTGGGTCATATCAAATGCACATGTCCAAAACTGCAAAACAGTTCAAAAAAATCTCGCTCAACTCGTAGTGTAGCCATTTCTGCCACACCTTGCACATCTTTAGAGCAAATAGTCTTAGTCTTTGTGGACGAATTTGTTAAATTTTGTCAATACCGTGAACCCATGCGAAGCTCATCTAACTCTATCACTGCCATTGCTGAAACATGTAATCTTGATAAGTTTTTCCTTTCTTCCTCCAACACCCAGTGGTCATTGATTCTAGTGCTAATGATCATATGACAAGTAATTTTAATTTCCTTATTAACTTTACACCTTACAACTCTCCTCCCAAAGTCATTTTAGCTAATGGTTCTACCTTATTTGCTCTTGGTTCTGGTACTGTTCATCCTATTCCTTTACTTTTCGTATCATATGTTTTAGGCCTATCAGGATTTTCTTTCAACTTAATATCAGTTAGCAAAATTACTTGAGCTATAAATTATTGAGTTTTTTTTTCCAAATTACTTTCTTTTTTAGGATTTTATGATGACTAAGATTATTGGTAGTGGCATATATTAAGAGGTCTCTATGTTTTAAATATCCATGAACTTCGTGGTCTTAACCCCTTTTGAAGCACACTATCGATTAGGCTATCCATCTCTGATTAAAGAAATTATATCCAAAATTTCAAATTGTTTTGTCCTTAGATTGTGAGTCTTGTCAATTTGCAAAAAATCAGCATTTGCCTACTGTTTCTTGAGTCAATAAAACAGTCAGTTTTTCATTTGAGTTAGTTCATTAAGAACATTGAATTTAAAACTGAGTTTCAATATTTTGTCATCTCTATTGATGATTTTTTTGAATGACTTGACTTTATTTATTGAAAATTTGTTCTGGGCTATTTTCCTATTTTACCGCTTTCTGTGCTGAAATCAAAACAACATTTAGTGTTTCTTTACATACCTTGCAAAGTCATAATGGCAACGAATATTTAAATGCTTAAAAGTGGCTTCATTTACCAAGCTTAATGTGTAGGTACATTATCTCAAAATGTTATAGCTAAAAGGAAAAGATAGACATCTCTTCGAAACTGTTAGAGCACTTATGTTCCATACACATGTCCCAAAGTGTTTATGGGCTGTTGAGGTCTCTATAGTCGTATGGCATCACGTGTCCATAGTGAGATTGCTTATCACAATCTCTTTCCTACTAAACTCTTATTCCCCATTGAGTCTCTTATATTTGGAAGTACATGTTTTGTCTGTGGTGTTCGTCCTCAAATCACCAAATTAGATCCCAAATATATAAAATGTGTCTTCTTGGGTTATTCTCGCCTTCAAAAGGGGCATTGATATTATTGTTCCAGTCTTAATAAATACCTTGTGTTTGTTGATGTCATGTTTATGAAAAATCTTCTTTACTTTCCTATTTCTTCAACCACTTTTAATAGTCAGGTGTAGAATGATGATTTGTTAGTATACTAAATTACCTAACAGTCACCAAATGTTGCTTCTAAACCTACTATTTTGACACCACCACCTCCACCTATTCATCATGTCTACTCTAGATGTTATTGATACACGTCAAACACAATTTCCTTCTTTGGCATTAGATCCCATGGATGCTAATCTTGACATTCCAATTGCTCTTCAAAAAGGTAAACATCACTGCATTTATCCAATTTCATCTTTTGTTTCATATGACCATTTGTCATCCTTTTCATGTTTTTTTGTTCCCTCTCTGGATTTTGTATCTCTTCTTAAAACTATTTATGAGGCCTTATCCTCATTCTAATTGGCGAGTGGCAATGATAGAGGAGATAAATGGTCTAGATGCTAATGGTACTTGGAATTTATCTATACGGAAAAAGGCGATCAGATGTAAGTAGGTATTTGCTGTTAAAGTCAATCTTGATGGCTCAATAGCTTGACTTAAAGCTTGTTTTGTTGCCAAAGGCTATGCTTAGACAGATGGTGTAGAATACTCTGATACCTTCTCTCCTATGGCTAAGTTGACATCTGTTTGTTTATTTGTTTCTATGGTAGCTACTCATGGTTGACCTTTGCATCAATTGGACATAAAGAATTGCCCTCCTATGCGGAGAGTTATAGGAGGAAGTTTACATAGAGCAACTACCTGGGTTTCTCAGTGCTTGGTTTGAAAATTTTAGTTTGGAATGAACAAGAACAAGTTTGGTCATTCAGTCTACTTGAAGCTTTTTGCATCTAACATTATTATTCTTGTTATGTAAGTAGACGATATCGTTATCACTAGCAATGATGCGATGGAAATCTCATACTTGAAAAAATTTCTTCGTAACCATTTTTAGCAAAGGATCTGGGGGTTTTAAAACACTTCTTAATAGTTGAGATAACAAGGAATACAAGTGGCATCTTCTTATCTCAAAGAAAATATGTGCTTGATTTTTTGTATGAAACAAGGAAATTAGGGGCTAAACCATGTAGTGCTCCTATGTTAACCTAATGTGCAACTCACAAAAGATGGAGATTTGTTTGAAGATCCTAAGAATTATAGGAGACAAGTTGGGAAATTGAATTATCTTAAGGTAACTCATCTTAATATTGCTTACTTGGTTAATATTGGGAGCCAATTTATGTCTTCTCCAACAGTTCATCACTGGGCCGCTTGGGAGCAAATCTTGTGTTAATTAAAAGGAGCACTCGAATGAGGTATATTGTGTAAAAACCATGGTTATACTCGTATGAATGCTTCTCAAAGGCATATTGGGCAGGATCCAAGATTGATAAAAAATCTAACACAAGCCATTGTGTTTTTGTTGGGGAAATTTGCTTTCATGTAAAAGTAGGAAATAGAATGTTGCATCTCATTCGAATGGAGAATTAGAATTCAGAGTTATGGCACAATCTGTTTGTGAAATAATGTGGATAAATCAACTTTTGTCCACAATTGGGCTTAAAGTCTCAATGCCAGCAACATTATGGTACGATAACCAAGCTAATCTTCATATAGCCCTTAATCCTATTTTTCATGAACGAATTAAGCATATTGAAATTGATTGTCACTTTGTTCATTAAAAGGTGCAACAAAATATATAGTTTACAAGATATGTGAAAACTGGAAAACAGCTAGAGGATCTCTATACAAAGGATCTAAATGGGACTCAGGTTGAATATCTGTAACAAGTTGGGCATGATCAATATAGGTGAGTGTTACTGTTACAAATTATGAATTACTGCACAGATATTATAGGAATCATAGCTTGATTGCAGGAAGCTTGATTGTAGGGTTGAGATATTATCTCCTTATCAGCTTTAGGCACTCGTCATGTATATAAATAGAGGATTATAGTAAATACAAATAATCTCATTATTCGTTACAGTTCCTTTTTCTATTTTGAATCTTTCTACTCAAGGAAGTGCAATGAAAGAGTTTTATTGTATCCTAATTTGATAGTGGACTCCACATCTTCTAGATTGTTGAATAAATAAGCGATTTAGATATGTGCTGAAAAAGTTGCACCATTTAAAAGTAAAAAATCATTATATTTGTACAGCGATTAGCCAAGTAGGGATGGATTGTGAAGTTTTATGGTACAAGACATTTGTCTTACATATAACACAATAGGATCCTCTTATTAATTGCTACATATTGTTAAAATTTTTCTTTGGATTGTGAAGAATCATGTCCCCTCTCTTTTACCTTGAAGACACAATGTTTTTCTGATGTTTAGAGGCTAGATTGTTACTTAGATTATAACATTGCAATTATTATTTCCTAAATTGAAAATTGTTGAATCAGTGAATTTACAATGATCTTTAAAAGCGATCAACAATTTAACTAAAAATTTGAAAAGTTGAGAAATGAGTGTTAATCTCCCCCTAACTGTACATTTGAATGTTGAAATTTTCTCTCTCTAAAATTATAGTGGTATCATCTTTATAATACAATAGCATCATTTCAATTTGTTTTGATAATGTCAAAACCAATCTGCATATTGCCCTCAGTCATAATGTTGGAAATTGATCTCTAATTAAATTAATTTCATTGCAGGTTCTCTTATACGTTGGTGTTGTGATGGTTTTAATATTTCCATTTGATATCTTTTATTTGTCTTCACGTTACTACTTTTGAGAACTCTTTGGAGGATAGTTTTCCCTCTACAGGCAAGTTCGTCTCCTTATGATATGTGGTTTACTTCTTTTCTTTTGTCACATGTCTTATAATTTTCTCACCTTTTTTATCTTTAAAGTTGATTAGGATATATATTTTAACAACTTAATTGTTTAGTTTTTGTTGAACTCAATATGTTTCTTTACTATTAAGGAACTGATACTCTTGCCAAAATTCGACAAGGAATTGATACACTGGCCAAAAATTGTCTGATAAGTAGAATCCATTGTATTTCTAAACTTTTATAGAAGTTGGTCACAATGCCATAAACATTACTTTGCTCCTAGGAAAATAGAGCTATAATTTCTTTTTTTCAAACAAATTATTTGTTGAATGTAAAATAATCAACTGCATATTTGAAAAAAAAAGACTATGGATACTGCTGTGAACAAAGTATCTCTAATGTGCAAAAGTTAACTTGGAAAGTCTTGTGTGCTAGATTTCCTTAGCAGCCTATTGGCCATTGTAAAGATGATAAGGTTGAGTTCTGAACACCTAAATCTTTGGACTTTGTACTAGGCTGGCCACTAGATGGTAGTGTAATGCCTAAGCAGAAGCATATAATTTGGTATCTTGATTTTTATATATTAGATGCAATTCATATGCACTTTCCAGTTGTCTTATCTCCATTTTACTCTTCTCACAGGCAATTACTTTTTCTGACTTCTTTATAGCTGATATTTTGACATACATGGCAAAGGTATCTCAGGTTTCTAGTTGTCATTTTTCGTGAAACCGTTGATTTCGAACGTAATGAAGATGGTTTATTATTTTTTTCCCTTAAGCCCATCCATGACATTAATACTTTGACAAATAGTCTGCACCAAACAGTCAAGAATATTGGATGACTCCTCAATTTGTAGATGACTTCAGGTGCTTTTTTATGGTTGATTCTAGAATTTGAGACTCATTGATTTTGGTTGATGGTACAATGTTTAAACTGGTCAACTTATCATGCATTTGAAGACTGCTTAATGCTGAAGAATATCCAATACTCTAATGTTTCTGTAATAATATATTAATCTATTTTGAAAAAGATATAGATCTCCTTTGTAGTTAAAGAATTCTTAAAAAAACTCCATAATCTTTAAAATTCTCGAAAAAAATTCCTAGTTTTCAGTTCTCTAGAAAACTCCTTTCCCTTAGACTCTAGTTAAAAAATAATGATGAAACACATGCAATATGAATATCAGACATGGACTAATCATATGTCATTCATTAATATGGTAGTCCAGATCATCTCTTAAACTTGGTTAGAACCAATTGAATTCAACTTAAATTATAATAAATTATTAGTTTGAGTTAAATTTAATTAGTTCAATTCAAACTTAAGAGCTATGTTGAATCATCATGTAAATAATATTTGATTAGTACAAGTGTAATATTAATGATTCGTTTATTTTTTGTTATTTTTTAACGGAGTCTAAGGAAGGAGTTTTTCCTGGAGAACTGAAACCTAGGAGTTTTTTCGAGAATTTTAAAGATCAGGGAGTTTTTGTAAGGTTTTTTAAACTACAAAGGAGGTTTATATCTTCTACCATTTGGATTAGATAATAATGACTGAATCATTCATATGAGAAGTTCTATTTTAAGTTTATGGCTGGCACACTTGGAAATAGCAAACATTATCCAAACTTTGAGAACCAAAAAATTCTTTCCTTATGGTTTCTAGATATATAACCCCTGCTATACTTTCTTTGTCTAAGAATGTTCATTTCCTACAGGTGTTTTCAGATTTGGAGCGTTCAGTATGTCGGATGGTGCATCGACAGGTTAATGTCCTCATCATGCTTACTTGTCCATATAATTGCTCAAGAACTGATGTCCGGCATTTTTATTCTTTTTGCCACATAAAACTATACTTCTCCTTCTGAAAAATAGAAACATGTTGAGGCTCATTTGGATTTGCTCAAATCTTGAATAGAAAGGAATTCAATACAAGGACAAACATAATTTCTCTGAGCATGATGATAAGATTTTGGTTTTGTAGATCTGTGTTACTTACCCAGCTTCACCTTTATCATCCAGAGTAATTATTGTGTTTAAATTATGCCACTTATCAGCTTTCTATTATCTTTTTTAAGGGTTGGAGCCAGAGAATATATCTAGCTTATCTTTTTGAATAATTGTTTGGTTCTTGCAAAAAAGAGATTCTTTGGCTCAACAGGGTTTACTGGAGACTGGAATTAATTCACTTCCATCATTCTACATGTCATTCCCCTGCCTGAGCTGATATTATAGGAGGGGGATGTTGTCGGGTGATGTTTTGTGTACATGATTATGTTTTCTGAATGGCGTTACAGTCAAGAAAACTTAATAGATCATGGACCTTGGTTTGGAGTCTATATTTTTGTTAAAGAGAAAAATGCATTAGGTGCTGTATAAGTACGTAGTTTGATTCCTTCATAACAATTACTCGGCACTTTGAGGTGTTGAATCTAGGATCTTACTTGTAATACTTTTTTGCTTTCAATGGGATAGAATGAATGGTAATTTTGCGATTTTCATTCCATATGCTTCTCTTGTATTGCTTATATATATTAAAAAATACTGCAGGTTGCCACAATTGCATGGTTTGAAGCTGATTCCGTGTGTGGCAGTCACTCTGTTGCAATTCCTCTTGTTCTTGTTTTGCCCTATGCTTTTCGACTTTTTCAATGTCTTCGACAATATAAGGATAACAAGGAAAAAACAGCTCTTTTTAATGGTAGTCAATTGATCGTTTTACATCTTTTTACATTTATTTTTTTGGTACTGCAACTTTTTCAATCCAAGTTTGTCAGAAACATTATGAACTTATATTCAATTGTCCTTGAACCCAAACTGGTATTACTTCAAATATTATTAGTTCTGGGGTTGTAGCTGAATAGAACTGTTATGGCCTATTGTGCCTCTGGATGGCAGTGGTTTTGATTATCCAGCTTAAAGCTACAATGGTTTAATGAGTTTGAGTTATTACTCTAACCAAGACATCTTTAGCTATGTTCTTAGCGTTTGGAAAATTTCTGAGGGCCTATAATCTATGTTCTTTTGTCCAAAACTCCAAAGTTGTACTTTTGGCAAACGACAGTGGGAAAGGATGCTAAAGTCTGGAAAATTCAGGTCTTCTGTTAGAAGTCTTACGTAGAAAAAAGAAATCCTAAGTTCCAAGTCTCCTGCAGGTGGACGTGTAGAATTTTAAGCATGACTTGTTTTCAGTTTTCATGATATTGGGCTCCTTACTCCTAATTGTTTTAAACTTTTTTTTCTTTTCTTAATGCTCTTGTAATATTGATTACAAATCTTTTCATTATGGTGTTAATCACTTCAGCTTTATGAGATTCTGAGGCTACTGTTACCTGAACAATGAAGCAACTTTAATAACATCATTTGCTTATGGTTTCAGCTTTAAAATATTCGACCGCAGTGCCAGTGATTTTTCTTTCAGCCCTTAAATATCATGTCTTCCCTGATAGGTGGACAAGCTTCTATCGGCCACTCTGGCTTCTCTCTAGTGTTTTGAACTCACTTTATTCCTTTTATTGGGATGTGACTCGAGATTGGGACTTGAGGTATGCCCATTGCCTTCTTGCTGTTTCACAAAATAACATGATGACTGCCGATTTGAGATTTTCTTGATTTGAAATTCTTTGTACATTTTGGTGCTGTGGTTCTAAATTTATTTGCTGTGTAAGCTATTAAACAGGTTCCAATTTTTCAGATTTACATGCTATGCGGCAGTCAGATTTGTTCCTCTCCATTGTTTCATTTCTGTACATGTATTTCTACGGACTTTTCTGCATCTTCAAGCCCAAAAAAAAGGATCCTTTATGGCATAGATGATGATGCAGGTTTACTTTTTCTTTAGTGGGAATTTCTGATTGTGCAACTTAATCCATTGATAAATGTGTGTTCATAATGTCCACATTATTCTTCGACTTTTAAGAGAATTTTGTAAAGAAGATAGTTGGTTTGCTGGAACTTAGTAATTTCGAGTGCATAAATTTCAATCTATATTTGCAATTGTATGCAATTTTCATTTGCTAGGATAGATCCTTGCATTATTCCCAATAATGTTTACTGCAATTTAGGTCTTATTTAAAGCCTTTCTTCAATCTTTGATGACAATTACTGTTGGGCTTGTGAATTAACCTGTCGTTATTTGCGTTTTCCAGTGGCTTCACTAGAATTTTCCAATTTAACAGGCCAAATCTCTTCTCATACCTCTTGTACGGAAGGAATTGGGTAAGAATTTATATTTCATGGTAGAATAAAGACAATTTGGAAATTCACATTTGTCGTTCTCAGTTCAATTTGGAATTATTAAGGAATTTGTACGGATGCATTTTGATTTGCCACGAGAAATGTGTTGCTAGAAATTAGGGTCTTAAGCTTCGCAAAAGGACACACAGGCACTTACCAGTCTTTCACCTAGTGACCTTGTTTCTCGATTGAAGGGCATCTGTTTGACAAGACCTTTTGTATTTATTTTCAAGTTGTTACTACAATGTTAAGGACTTTTAGGAAAGAAACACTCCAAAAGTTAGCTTATGAGATTGGAAAGCATAAATTAATGTGGGATTCAATTTTTCTTGCAATTGAAGCGAACCATAATATTAGTCCCTTCATGAGGACCAACGATCTTGTTGGTCACAGTCATGTTGGTCACGGCTGGCACATCACACACATTACACTTGCCAGGCCATCACTATATGGGTCACCACTCCAAAGCCAGCTCTGATATTAATTATTAAGGACTTTTAGAAGAGTCACACCGTAAAAGTTAGCTTATAAAAATAGAGAGCAAAGTTATGAATACCGTACCGGGCTCGGTACCGGATTGAGTTCTGGAACGGAACTGTACCGGTATCGGTCAGTACCGGATACCGTTTCGGATAATTTTTAAAAT
>JANIIA010000192.1:41604604-41616731 GCA_027478495.1 Erythroxylum alaternifolium
ATGTTCTACGATTCAAGAGTTGGACTCCGGTACGGGATCCAACAGTTGGGATCCGGTCTCCGGGTCGGGTCCTAACATATTCTATTCCAGTGTCAATGATAGTCTCATCATAGCAATGGTACAAGTATCCTTTGACTTCAGGTGCTCAAAGATATCTAGGAAAATGATCCTATGCTTTTACTCCATTCCTTAGTGCCTTTCAGGGGTTACTCACAGGGTATTGACTGGGTATAGCTTGAGGTACTCAGAAGTAATTGAGTAGCTAATAAAGGATTCACCACTCCTTATAGAAGGAGATGATACCCACGGCCTCCTATCAGGGTCATTACTCAGGAGTCTCTGGCCAGAGGAGATATGTGTTATGAAGAGAGTCTTCAATGATACATAGAGTAATGAGATCCTCAAGATAAGATTTAATATCACTTGGACTAGATGTGACGTAGTCAGCCTATTGGGAGTTGACACTTTGACCATACACTGAACCAAGTAGGGAATTAATGGTGAGAGGACTTATTGCATAGCAACATAGTGTATGGAAGGGGTTTGTAGTTAAACCACCGACTTTCTAGTCAATTAGGGGTCATAACTTGTAGCTAGATACCACTCTTGACTTATTTGAATTAAGTATTAATTCAAGTGGCCAATATAACCGAGAACCTAATGGGTTACACACATAGGAGATCCAAAGGATGAGTAAAATGGTCTTGAATGGTGATTTAAGATATTAAAGAGTGTTTCGGGATTAGATCGTGATGTGATCATGGTAGAAAACGTTGTATAGAATGGATTAGAAATAAGTGTTGTTAGCCGTTAATGCATGTGATTCATGGTCATTAACTTCCCATAACTTCCATTAATCCATGTTATTCATGACCATTAACTTCCCATAACTTTCCATTAGTTATGGGAGTTATGGAAGCCAAATGGTACAAAAAATTGAAATGATTTTCGTGCATCTTGTGTATGACACAAATGAAAAAGAAAGGTTCTTTTTCTTTCACACACACTTTTTGTCTCTAACTCTCTCAGGAGTTTTTGTCTTTGCTAACACAAAGAAAGAATTCTAGCCATCTTCTAGTAAGGTTTCATACTTCTATCTTCGTGTGGATTTTCATTAAAGACAGTCTGCATTGATCTGTATGGCTTATGACAACCCAATAAGGAGAAGTGATTGTTGTGATTTGCATAAGGTTTTAGGATTTAATTTGTTATGTATTTAGTGTTAAGTTGAGTGTTTAGTGTGTATTTAGGTTATAATTGTGTTAGTTTATGTGTTTAAGTGTTTGTTATGGGTTAATATGAGTCTTTGAGCTTAAATATTATGTTTTTGAGGTACCTTGATGTGTTTGTTAGTGTTTCAGGTTCAACGACGAAGAAAGGAGAAGTTTTGGAGAATTTTGGGTAGAAACTAAGGCCCACGATCATGGCATAATAAGCCATGATCATGACAGAGAGATTAAAGCCACCATGCCCTAGCCCACGATCGTGACACTTTGGTCACGATCATGACAGAGAGGTCTGAACCAGGACAAGATCATGGCACTTTAGCCACGATCATGACAAAAGGGGTAGACGCTCGCTATAGTCGTGGTAGGCAGGGCTATGATCCACAATCGTGACTTACATCGATAGGCACGAAAACAAGTGAAAACGTCAAGTTTTGAGGAACGTTTTGGACCATTTCAACCTCGAATGGACCCTAAAGCTGCCAAAGTATTTATGGAACACAAAGAACAGAAGACGAAGCTTTTGATCAGCCACCATAATGAAACCTTAAAAGAGAGAACTTTGAGAGATCAAGAAAGAGACAAAGGAAGAGAGAAAAGGAAGACGATGCAGACTCGTCATGCTTCCTGAGATAAGAAGCTTTCCGAAGTTCTAGCCTCCCATCATCCATTCGAGTTCTATTCCTATGTATTTTAGTTTTATTGATTATAGAATTGGGATACATAATTTGATGATAGAATTGAATTATGATTGATGTTCTATACTCACATTTGGAATATTATTTTTGATTTAATGAAATCTAATTGTTTTATGTATTTATTGAATTAATTGTGGTTTATTCTACACTTCATACCTCGATAATCATCTGAGAGGGTGAATCGAGAAAAAATGATTAAATTGGGCTAACGAGAGTTAGGTAATTTAATAGATTCAGAATTAAATCAGGTTGGTAAATCTTATGTAGAGAGATCACATATAAGTTTCCAATTGTTTATTAGAGAACTTACAAATTGATTAAGTTTTGGATTGGTTGTTAATTGAGAAATTATGGCTACCCATAATCTGATTGGGGTTTTTGCTTTAGAGTTTAATTATAACTTGAGAAAGAGTAATTGACCCTAGGATCATTTAGAACTACTAATTCAATAAATCGTAATTGGTTAGGTTGGCATTAAAGATAGATAATTTTCCCTTTTTCTCTTTTTTTCAGCATAATATTTTATGGAATAATCATAGAATTAGAATTTTTTCCTTAGAATAAATAGAATTGTTAAGCATGATTTAAATAAATTATGAGGTCATGATAGAATATTATTAGAGTTTAATTATTTATTACAGTGTTATTAGGATTTTATTACACTAGTTACTTAAATTAAAGCAGTAAGAATATATATAGAACAATTGTGGCATGTCACTTAAGCTTAAAAACCATGAAGCATTAAATGAAGGGTAAGTTTGACATTTCGCACTCATTAAGGGTATAAGTGGAAGAGGAAAATGTTGTCTTCTTCATAAGATAAAGAAACCGTAACATGATGGGAGAAAAGAAGTGAAAAATGTAAAAGAGAAAGAAAAGGTGAAGGATGGTTTGGCCATTAGAGAAAAGGAAGAAGACAAAGCTTTGGTTTTATCTTTTCTTAATTTTCAAAAGTGAATTTGAGATTATTTAAGAAGAGAAAAAGAAAGAGGAAGAGAAGAGCTTCCATTTGAACCAAAAATCTCTTTGTTTGGTAAAGATTCAAGGTAAGACCATTTTTAATCCTTTGAAATTTGGAGGGAATTTTGATTCATGAAACTTAGGAAATACATGGGTTTAAGTATTCTAGGATCACTTTTTAGTAAATATGCTATTTGGATTCCTGATTTTTATTCCCATTGAATCAGATTTTTGCCAATGTTAAAGGAAATCAAGAGAGGTAAGAGGAATGACATTTTTAAGCAAGTTTTTAAGTAAGGAATCTAGGTGGGCTACATGATTATAGTTTGAGTCAATGAGCCATGAGTATTTTCCTAATCAGTGAATTTAAATGAATTTAATTTCTTGATAAATTTTGTATTTATTGCTTCTTAAATGATTTGAGTATTTGCTACACGATTGGTATATAAATCTTAACGATGATTTATGAAATGATGATGGAAATTGTATTTGAAATATATCATGCTTATGGAAATCGAGTCTCTGAAATGTGCCTTTATAAAATATGTTTACAAGTCATGAAATTTATGTTTGAGTTTAGGTTTGTGATGTCCATCATGTTATGTCACGTGCATGTTGACTATGTTAAAGCTTCTTTCGCCTGCCCGCTAGTGACATAGAGCTCCATTACGAACTCTCTCATGTTTATTGGAGCTTTGCAAAAACTCCCTCATGTAAATGGTTTAGCTACAAGGCTTTTCTATCATGTTTATATGGACTACCTAAACCGTTATGTTTGCTTATATTATTTATGATTTGTTTTGACAAGTTTGAGAAATACATGTTTTATGGTTTCAATGCATTTTACTACAGCATGGATATTTTCAATGGTTTTGCTTATTTCTTTGATATAAACTTGTTTCCCATGAGCTTTTAGCTCACCTCCCTTCCTCCACATCTCCAAGTGATCAGCAAGAGATCGAGTGATCGAGAGTCAAAGCACCACTCCAAGTCTACATATTTTTGTATTTATGTTAGTATATGACCACTCAAGGCTTTAGCAACATTTCAAGTATTACTCATTCATGTATATTTTGCATTAAAAGTCCAACGATGCATTTACGTCTTGAAATTCCGATTAAAGCTTTGTAAAACTCCATTCTTTTGAAGTTAACAAAATATATTTATGTTTTGCTCATGAATTTCCAAGTTTTCGCTTTGCATTTTGAAGCATTAATAGGGGTAAAATATATGCTCTAACTTCATGGGAAAAACTTTATTAATCTAGGTTGATTTTGACAAAATAATCTTCTTTGAAATTGTAGTTTATCCTCTTAGCTTTCCAATGATATAAAGTTTGTAATTTTTAGACATCAGAATTGAGAGATATGATTTTTACAAATTGGTGATGCTGCACAAGGTGCATGTTGGACAATTTATTGCCCTTTTCTAACTTGATCCAAACAACCCTACAGAGTGATGTGCTCACGTTCGACTTACGAGTTAGACTTCAAAAATGGAGTCTAACATTATGGTATCAGAGCCTAGGTTTGGGAGTATCCTAGGAATGAAATGGGTCATTTTAAAACACGAAATGAACATTCATTGATTTAAATGAACAACATGCATTGTTTTTATATTGTTTCACACAATTTGAAATTGTTTTACATAATGGTTTAAAAAGGTTTTACATGCACATATGCAAGTTTAAACCTGACATGAAACACGAACTAAAGATTTTAAATGGTTTTAAATGGAAGGAGTGAGTATGCTGCCTCGAAGGAGAACTCGAGGAGCTATGACTTGATCTCGCTCTCGCCAAGGAAGGACAGATGAATCTCATATACCAAAAGACACAGGGATACACTATGCTTATGATTCTGAGGAACCTAATATGCAACATAAAGTGCTACCGCCTCCTCCTCCTATGCCCCAAGTAAACCCCATAGATCCAAATTTCTTTCAAGCCTTTGCTCAAGCTTTGACGCATGCTATGGGCTAAGTGCTACATGTTCCAGTGCAAGCTCTAATGGATAGGAGTGAACAGTATGATAAGCTCCATAAGTATGAAATTGTAGACTTTAATAGGACTACAAATCCCGAAGAGGCTGAAGCATGGTTGAGAAGGACAGAAAGAGTCCAATTTCAGATGAGGTGCTCTGATGAGGAGAAATTGGATTATGCAGTGAGTTTGCTACAAGGGGACGCACTCCATTGGTAGGAATCAGTGCCCCATAGTTAGTTCATATTGTCCGTATTTTCATGGAGAAATGTTTTGGAATTATTTAAGAAGAAATACTTCTCAAAAGTCTATGTCCAAGAAAAGGCAAGAGAATTCCTAAATCTCACATAGAGGGACATGAGTGTAAGCGAATATGAGCTGAAGTTCATCCAGCTTTCAAGGTATGCGGCCAACATTGTTGAGAATGAGGAGGATAAGTGTCATATTTTTGAGGGAGGACTTCATTTAGGGATCAAGGAGAAAGTATTGATCCACAACTTTTATGACTATCAATTGTTGGTAGATGCTGCACTCTAAGCTGAAAAATTGGAGAACATAAAGTATGAAGTAAACAGGAAGAGGAAGAACCAACAACAGTCTTCTAAGAAAGGAATGAGTGCCCCCATGCCTGAGAGGAGTATGAGGACTTTCCACATACAGAGTAAAATGGGAAGCAAGCAAAGAATAATCAAGTGAAGGCAGCTTTAATGTACGCCTCAACTGTAGGAGGCAACAGAAGGATGGAGAGGAGTAGGTATATAAACCCCCAATGCAAGCATTGTAGGAAGTTTCAGAGAGGAAAGTGCCTCAAGTTACTTAGACTATGTCTCTGATGAGGAGAGAAAGGACACATGGTCAAGGAATTTCTCCAAGCACCAAAGCAAGATAGGTCATAGACGAAAGCCCCAAAGAGAGCTGAAGCAGTAGGAACCAGGACATCCATTGAAGTGGGAAGTTCTGGAGCGGCAAAAAAGGTAATTCCTCCAGGAAGGCCAAAGGGTCAAGCACAGGCAAGGGTGTTTGCTATGACCAGTGATGAAGCTGCCACTGCACCTGAAGTTGTTATGGATATGACTTGGTTATTTAATTTAGAAGTATATTTATTGATTGATTCCAGCTCCAAACATTCTTTTGTTTTTGCAAGTGTGACATTACATGGTGTTAATTTGGAGTCATTGGATAGTCCATTGATTGTTAGTACTCCTATAAGGAGGAATGTGATAATAAGTCTAGCATATAGAGATTGTGAACTCTTTATTGATGGTGCTACACTGGTAGTGGACTTAATGCCTTTAGATTTAAAGGGCCTAGATGTTATACTTGGAATAGATACCTTGGAGAGATATCATGCAAAGTTAGATTTTAGCCTCAAAGAGGTAGAATTTGATCTTGGCAAGGGTGAGAAGCTGACTTTTAAAGGAGATAGAAAAATACCATCAGCAAGAATTATTTCAGCTTTGCTAGCTGATAGGATGATGAGAAAAGGGTGTGAAGCCTTCTTGGCACACATTGTGGACACCGAGGTGAATGAAGGAAAGTTAGGAGATTTCCAATTATGAGGGCATTTCCAGACATATTTCTAAAAGACTTACTTGGTTTGCCACCAGCAAAGGAAATCGAATTTGCCATCAATTTGATTCCAAGTACAGCACCCATTTTCATACTACCATATAGAATGGCTCCAGCTGAGATGAAGGAGCTTAAGGAATAGTTGGGAGAACTATAAGAAAGGGGTATATAAGGCCAAGTTCGTTATCATGGGAGTGCCGGTTTTTTTGTTAAAAAAGGAAGGAATATGGCGCATGTGAATTAGCTATCGAAAGCTCAACAATGTGATCATTAAGAACAAGTATCCTTTGCCATGAATCGATGATCTGTTCGATCAACAACAAAGAGCAAAGGTCTTCTCAAAATTTGATCTCAGGTCAGGCTATCATCAGCTCAGAATTAGGGAATCTGATGTATATAAGACAGCCTTTAGGACACATTATGGGCATTATGAGTTCCTAGTCATGCCATTTAGATTGACCAATGCTCCAGCTATGTTCATGGATCTCATGAATAGGGTCTTCAAGGAATAGCTAGAACAATTTGTCATAGTGTTTGTAGATGACATTCTGGTTTGTTCTAAGAGCAAAAAGAAACATAAGGAACATCTAAGGATGGTGTTGTAAACACTAAGGGAGGGAGTTTTATGCCAAATTTAGTAAGTGTGAATTTTGGCCACATAAGGTGATATTCCTTGGACACGTAATTTCGAGGGATGAGGTACATGTCGATCCGAGAAAATTTAAAGCAATGGTGAAATGGCATGCACCAAAGATAGTGGCAGAAGTGAGAAGCTTTCTGGGTCTGGCAGGATATTATAAAAGGTGTTTTAAAGGATTCTCCATAATAGCTGCTCCAATGACTAAGTTATTAAGGAAAAATTAGGAAGTTTATCTAAAGTGATGAATGTCAGAAGAGCTTTGAGGAGCTTAAACACAGATTGACAAATGCTTCAATTCTGACCTTGTCCATAGGAGATGAGGGCTATACAGTTTATAATGATACTTTAAGAAAGGGTTCGAGTTGTGTGTTGATGCAAGGAGACAAGGTAATAGCTTATGCTTCGTGGCAGCTAGAGCATTATGAATTGAATTACCATACCCATGATTTAGAATTAGTAGTAATAATTTTGCCCTTAAAAATTTGGAGACATTATTTATATGGAGTTCAGACAAGGATTTTCATAAATCATAAAAGTCTCAAGTACTTATTAATCCAGAAAGAGTTAAATTTCAGATAAAGAAGGTGGTTAGAGTTGCTTAAAGATTATGACGTTGATTAAATACCAACCAGGCAAGGCAAATGTAGTGGTCGATGCCTTGAGTAGGACATTCTCTATAGCCCATGTTCACACAATTTATCTACCATTGTTGGAAGGGATGGATAAGATTAGAATAAGCTTGAAACAAAAGAAACTTGATTGCATTATTGCTAATTTCAGAGTGAGACCAATACTCAGAGAGAAAGTTAAAGAGTTAAAAGAATAAGATACAAATTTGAACAAGCTCCGAGAAGAAATTAAGAATGGAAAGCAATCTGAAGTGGAAGTGAGGGATGATGGACTTATGGTTGTAGGCAATAGATTTTGTATTCCGATTGTCAAGGAGGTAAAGGATGAGATACTTGACGAGGCACATAATGCGCCTTATATCATGCACCCAAGTAGCAATAAGATATATAGAGACTTAAAAGAGCATTTCTGGTGGAAAGCCATGAAGAAGGATGTAGCAAAATATGCAAGAAAGTGTCTAGTGTGTCAACAAGTCAAGGCTAAACACCAAGCACCTTCAAGCAAGTTAAGGCAATTATCCATTCTTGAGTGGAAATGATAAAGGATAACCATAGATTTACTGATAGGTTTGCCCAAGACCAATAAGAAGCATAATGCCATATGAGTTATTGTTGACCGTTTGATGAAGTCAGTCCATTTTTTAGAAATTAAACAGACTGATTCTCTACATGTTCTGGCAAAGAAGTACATTAATGATATAGTGAGACTATATAGGATTCCAGACTCTATAGTTTATGACAGAGATTCTCAGTTTACTTCGAGATTTTGGGAAAGCATGCAAGAAGCTTTAGAAACCAAGTTAAATTTTAGCACTACATTCCATCCCCAAACAGATGGTCAATCTAAGGGGACCATTTGAACCCTTGAAGGAATGGTCAGGGCATATGTGATGGATTTCAAAGGTGCTTGGGACAAGCACTTGTCATTGGTCGAATTTGCTTACAATAATTTGTACCAGTCGAGGATTCAGATGGCTCCTTATGAAGCATTATAGGAAGAAGATGTAGAACTCCTATATGTTGGGATGAAGAAGGAGAAAGGAAATAGACCAGAGTTACTCCAGATGACAGTTGACAAGGTTAATCTAGTTAAGCAAAGGCTTAAAGCAGCTCAAGATAGAATGAAGAGATATACTGATGCACACCGAAAGGAAATGGAGTATAAAGTTAGTGAGAAAGTCCTTCTGAAGACATCTCCTTAGAAAGGAGTCATAAGGTTTGGCAAGAAGGGAAAATTGAGCCCAAGATATGTTGGTCCCTATGAGATTGCTAAGAGGATTAAACCACTGGCCTATAGATTGGCGCTGCCACAAAAATTGTTATAGATATATAATGTCTTTCATGTTTTCATGTTAAGGAGGTATAGATCAGATCCCTCCCACATCGTTCAGACCACTAAGTTCAGTTGAGAGATGATATGACTTTTGAGGAGACTCCAGTGGAGATTCTGGACACTAAGGAAAAGGTCCTCAGGAATAAGACAATTCAACTGGTTAAAGTCCTGTGGAAAAACCATTCTAAAGAAGAGGCCATGTGGGAATCCTTGCAAACCATTCTAAAAAATTTTCATTCTGAAGTGATAGTGAGAGAGGATGGACTCCTGATAGTAGGAAATAGACTCTGTATTCCAAATGTCATGGAGGTGAAGGATGAGATTCTGGATGAAGCACACAATACACCTTATGCTATGCATCTAAGTAGCACCAGGATGTACAGAGATTTAAAGGAGCATTTCTGGTGGAAAGGCATGAAGAGAGATGTGGCTGATTATATAAGTAAGTGTCTAGTGTGTCAGCAAGTCAAGGCTGAACACCAGGCACCTTCAGGCAAGTTGAGGCCATTATCCATTCCTGAGTGGAAGTGGCAGAAGGTTACTATGGACTTTCTGATGGGATTACCTAAGACCAGTAGGAAGTGTGATGCCATATGGGTGATTGTGGATAGGTTGACGAAGTCAGCCCATTTTCTGGCGATTAAGCAGACCGATTCTTTGCATGTGCTAGCAAAGAAGTACATTGATGAGGTTGTGAGACTGCATGGAATCCTGGATTCTATAGTTTCAGACAGGGATCCTCGATTCACTTCGAGATTCTGGGGAAGCTTGCAGGAAGCTTTACGCACTAAGTTGAGTTTTAGCACTGCATTTCATCCTCAGACTGATGGACAATCTGAGAGGACCATTTGGACCCTTGAGGGAATGCTCAGGGCATGTGTGATGGATTTTAGAGGAGCATGGGATGAACACAAACCCGCCATCTTACTTGGCGGGTTGTCCTATTTTTACTAACCCCATTTTTTCTGTCACATGTCAAGGATTGAAATTAATAACAGTAATAAACCGAGAATTTAGCCCATCTTCTTCTAGGGTACTAACTTTACTTTCATAGAACGCTTTCTAGGCTTGAACCTAGATTGACCACAAAATTTACATTCTTCTAATTTCACATCATCACCCCAATACAACATACATCCGAATTCGCAACAATCAGTCTTTTTAATAGGCAAACCAAGACCCCAAATAAGTTTCTTCATATTGTAAAAACTATCAACCATTGTGTGATCAGGAGACAATGATTCATTATACCATCCAAAAATTTGATCAGAACTACGATCAGAAATGTGCCCTTCAGTTTATGCTCAAGATACGAGCAATTGAAGACAATTAAGTCATTGTATTACAATTGGATCATAGTTCTTGGTCAACTAAATGTAGTAAGTCAAAAAATTGTTTGGATTGAGGGTTGAGTTCTTCTTCAAGATTTTCTATATTTTCCTAAAAGTTATAACCGCCTGCATCATAAGCTATTTGCATGTAAGGATTTTCATTTGCATCGACATTATCTGTTCTAAATACAATCCCCCCTTCAAACTCATTGAAGATAACTGATGATTGTCCTTCATTACTCTTTGAGGTGCTACAAATCAACGGTTCCCCATGTCGTGTCTACTGAAAATAATTGGGAACAAACCTTCTTCTCAACAAATGCCCGTTCACTTCATCAATAGGCAGGAAACGAATGTACTTGCATTTTTTATATGGACATCTGATCTTTGACTCATTCATATATGCAGGTTGAGAACATGCCTAATGAATAAATGCTTCAACTCCCTCAATAAATTTAGGATTAATGAAACCATCACTTGATATTCATCTATACATCCAAGATTTATCAACATTCCTCATTTCTGCAAAACTGTTAATTTAAATCAGTAATTCCATACTATGTATCCTTCATGACACCTCAAAAATTACAGAACATCTAAACTTGATTGTATTAATTAATCACCTACACTTGATTAATCGATTGATTTGTTCGATCGAATTAATCATGTACAATTGATTTGAAAACTATAATATGTGGCACTGTTTACACCTATAAATCAAGAAAATACGTTCTCGCTGTGACTCTTAGGCTCGTGGAATATTTCACCGATAAGCCTCACGGGAGCTGCATCATAGGTTTCTAGCCTATATACCATCCTAGGGTTTATTATGGAATAAATTGTCTTAATCGTACTAATTAATCACCTACAATTGATTTCAAACTGATTCTACATACAGTAAATACTTTCACTATTACAAGAAAACATAAAAACTCATCAATAAATGTACGAATATTCTTCTAAACAATAACACAAATTCAATACCTCCTTTGTATTAACAATAAATCCAACGATTTAATAATCATATTATTAAAGTAATATATATGGTAAATATTAATTACTGGCACGACTAATCTGAATGGATGAACAACTTCAGTTACGACAAAGAAAGATCGAAGACGCTCTTCCACACAATACAGGACTTGCGAAAAATAATATGAAACATTTAATCTAATACACTTGTAGTAATACAACACCATAAATTAATGTAAAAAAAAGTACAAAATATTCAATAATTGTTGTACTAACTCACAGCAGAATCACAAAAGTATCATAATCGTATTATTCAAGCAATAATAATAATAATAATAATAATAATAATAATAATAATAAATTTAATCATAATAAAATTAATTATAACTAGCAAATTAATAGTAACAATAATAATAATAAATTAAATATGAATAATAAATTTAATAATACTAAGAATAAGAATAATAATAACAACAAATGAAATTATAATAACAACTTAATAATAACAACAATAATAATAAATGAAATAAGAATAACAAATTTAATACTAATAAGAACAATAATAATAAATCATCAAAGAATCATTATTATAATTATTAAAATAGACATATTAATAATAAATTGAATAAGAATAATAAATTTAATAATAATATGTATTCTTATTATTATTATTATTATAATAATTCTATTAATTATAATAATTATAATTGTTACAAATAATAAAATGTAATAATAATAACATTAATACTAAGTAGAACATTGATACTAATAATAATAATAATAAATGA
>JANIIA010000192.1:41616831-41631964 GCA_027478495.1 Erythroxylum alaternifolium
TGTTCCGTCGCTATTGTCTGTCGCAGATTTTGGGCTAAATTTTTTCCTACAATATTTCCGACGGACCGGTTATCCGTTGGTAAAATTTTGTTTTCGTCGACGGATTACTTAATTACCATCGGTAAAAGGCGACGGAAGTTGTGTCGTCGGTAATATTCTGACGCTAATTCGCAATTTTCTTGTAGTGTATGATCTCGCCGAAGCCTACATAGCGCACTAGCCCAATCCAATGCTTCCTACAATAAATTCGTTAGTCGTGGTCCATCCATCCGAGCATAGTCTAAGTCCTTAGTTCGTCAAGTCCTTAGCCTGGGCCGAGTCAATCTTTACTAGGTCCGAGACTTTACCAAAATTTGCACCAAATCTGATCACACTCGCCCATGTTTGCCTTAATGTTTTCGCATGCCTCTCTCATGCGTGTAGTCCAGCTAATCTCCCCCCTAAGGCTCCTCATTGGAGGTCGTTGAGAAGTGCTCCGAAGGTTAAGGGTCTAACAAACCACCCCCACCAGATGGATTTGACGCCCTCGTCGAATTAGTCTAAAAGTAGGCATTCACCTGATCTTCGAATTGTCACAAGGTCGCATCTTTCTCCCACGTAGCTTCCACAACAGGTTTATCTTTCCACTGAATTAGGAACTTAGTCCGTCAGTTCTTCTTGTGTTGACCCATTGTCCAATGATCTAGGATCTTCTCCACTTGATCCTCAAACTATTTTCTCACAACTGGTGGCACTCGCTTCACCTGACTCCTATTCGGATCTGATGCATCCTCAAAGTAAGGCTTGAGAAAACTCACATGAAAAGTATGGTGTACCTTCAATTGTTCGGGCAACTTCAATCTGTATGCCAGTTCCCCACTTTGTGCAGCACTTCCAACGGTCCATCATACTTCGACAGTAAACCTGTTGGGCCCCAAATTTTTTTATTTATTTTAGTAAGCATGAATTAAATGAATTTTATGATCTTGTTGGATAAATCAAATTTTTTAATTGGAGTTTAATTATTATGTCAAGTTTAGGAGGATTTATTTCATCGATTGATGGAAATTAGAAGTATTAAATGGAGAAATTAAGATTAAGTTAGAGTATAGTATGGTGTAAGTTAAATTAAAGAAGTAAGAATGTATAAGGGAAAAATTGGAAGATCACTTAAGGTTAGAAGGCTAAGGCATTGCATGGAATTGGCCATTGCTCATTCATTTAAGGCATAAGTGAAAGAAGATGTTGTTTTGAATTGAAATTGAAGAAAGAATCGTGAGAGAAAGAAGAAGAGAGGTTTCGGTGGAGTTAAAAGAATAGAGCTTTGAACTAGGTCACGATTTTTCTTAGTTTTCAAGAGTGATTTTGGTGTTGTTCAACGAGGGAAAAAGAAAGAGGAAGGGAAGAGCTTTCTTTAGAGCCAAGAATTTCATTATGTGGTGAAGATTCAAGGTAAGATCGATTTTAATCTTTTGGAGTTTGAAAGGTTTTTGGTTCAAAGAGCTTAAGAAATATATGGGTTTAAGTATTCCAGGATCTATTTTAGTGAATGTGCCTTATAGGTCATTTAAATCTGAATTTCTGTTGAATGAGAATTGTGTCTTTTATGAAGAAAATCAAGGAGGGGTTCAAGAGAGGCAAGAGGAGTAAGAGGAAAGACATCCTAAATCCAATACCTAAACAAGCAAGGATTTCAGGTGGGTTACAGTTTTATGATTAAGCAATAGGCCGTTAAGGTGTTCTTTTACATGATAAAAATAAACAATTTCAACTACTGTACGAACATGCATTATAACTCTTTGAATGCCTTGAAAAAGTGTTATGTGTTTTGTATGAGATTATTGAGCTAATGAGTTGTGACAAGAACATGAAAAAGATTTTTGAAAGGATAATCTATTTGAAAGAGATCAAGTTTCGAAAACTCACCATCATGGGCAACAAGTTTGCAAGATCATGAAATACATGTTCTGTAGGTTTGGTTTGGTCCATTCTGTTGTCAAGTGCACTTAGACTAAAGGCTTTTTCCGCCTGCCCGCTAGTGATATAGAGCTCCTTCATGGACTCCCTCATGTTACAACTACACAAAAACCACTAAGTGGGATTGTGCTAGTACGTCCTGTTTACGACTTCACAGGACCATTATATGGAATTGTGATTGTTCGTTCTATTTATGGACCTTTCAAACCATTGTGATGTGTTTATGTGCTGTGAAATGTTAGTAAGAATGATGCAAGCATGAATCATATTTGTTCATGAGTTGATTGATAAACGGAAAAATTTATGAAACAAGTACTTAATGATATTTCAAGCAAGATTACTATAGTTTCTAAAATGTAAAATGAAATGAATTTTTGCAAATGGTTTTCGCTTGTTTCTTGATTATAAACCTATTACCCACGAGCTTTAAGCTCACCCCCTCCCAATTCTGTCCTATTCAGGTGATGAGCAAGAGCTTATGTAAGTCAAGAGTAAAGACAAATCACTGCAGTCTGCATATTTTGTTTTGTTCTGAAGTTGAGTTATACAAAATTATGCTTTAGATGCATTTTGAGTAAATTCTAGTCTTTGAAAACTTTGTAATTCTAATTATAATGTAAGAGGGCTCGAAATATCCACTAAAGCGTTGTAAAACTAATATTTGTTTGAGGGTGGATGAAATATATGTATGTTCTGCTGATGATTATGACCACTATTAAGTTTTCATGTTGCATGTGTTGATCAAATGAGTTTGAGGCTTTGAGCAGCAGTTGGTGTTTATGTTTGTGTTTCTGTCTTTGGATTTGAATGACTAAGGGTGGTTGAAAAGATTTATGTTTGCATTAAGTAAGGTAGATTTCAAGAAGAAAACACAGACTCAAGGAATCTTCTGTGATGACGTCACACACAGACGCAAAGAAAAAACACATACCAAAGGAATTGTTTGTGCTGACGTCACACACAGACGCAAAAGAAAATATAGAGGAAGACTATCGTCTGTGATGACGTCACACACAGACACAAATGAAAGGCAGACATAAATGAAAGATAGACGCAAATAAGACGCAGACGAAGAAAGTGAACTACAGAAGATAGAAAATAGACGATAGATGGTCAACACAGACGTAAAAAGTCAAAGACAGACGAAAGGAAACCCAAACCATAAGTAAACTCAAACGATAGACAAACCAAACTCAGATGATACAAAGAAGAAGTTAAGCCAGTGTGATTGCATAGTCACTTGATTGGAATTAATCACAGAATTCACAAATTAATAGCTTTTCAACAAGAAGTGCTTATTAACGATCAAGAAGCAGTTAAGGACTTAGGCTATAAGTATAAGTCATGGAATAAGATGTTAAGAAGAGGTCAAGATGAAGTTCCAATTTAAGGAATGTCCTGGTGAGGGCACTCTACCCTTATGGGATGCGCGTCCGGTTGTCACTTAGGACATCAGCCACGTGTCCCGCAAGGGCAGGGGGCCTAACAAAATATGATGTTTTTGAGGTACCATGATATGTTTGATAGTGTTTCAAGGTAAAGACCAAAGAACGGAGGAGTTTCGGAGCAAATTGGGGCCAATTGCATAGCCCAAGATTGAGGCCACGATCATGATAGAAATTCCTAACATAGGCCACGATCGTGTCCTGCTTTGAGCAGATGTTCAGCCACTTTCAAACTTTACATTTGAAGGGATTTTTTGTGACCTTTCAGACCCCAGAAAGCCTAGTTTAACCCTAAACATAAAAGAATATAAATAAAACAACAAGAAAAGAAAGAAGGAGCTTTATATTTAGGCACTTATGGAAACCCTAAAGAGAGAGAAAAAGAAGAGAGAGAAGAAGAAGAGGAAGAAGGAGGAAGAAGAAATGGATCCCAATGCTACTACTCCCCAGATCAGGAGGTATCCCAACACCACTGCCTTCCCGATTTGTCCAACCTAAGTTCCATTTTATCTTCGTTTCCTTTTTTGTTTAAATGTATAAACTTGAGATAGATTATATGGAAATGGATTTTCGGTTGTTGATAATCTTCTAAACTCTCCTTCAAGATTTTACTTTGAGTTAATGTTGATTTAGTTATTTTTATGTTTATTGTTTTGGTGTTGCGATTGATTAATGTAATTGCATGTTTCGGTAAAAAATCGAGAGGGTGAGCTAGATAAAAATAATTAGATCAGATCAATGAGAGTTAGGCGATCTAATTGACCACTTAATAAATCTAGTCAGTAATTTCATGGAGAGAGGTTTTCTGCAAGACCCGATTGTTTATTAGAGAGCTTTATAACTAATTAGAATAGTGGGTAATTTGTGATTTGAGAGATTGCAAGCTCCATAATTCGATTATGGTTTAATGGTTATAAATCTAAGGAGAGTAATCACCCCTATGACCCTTTAGAACTAACATCCCGTAAACACATAAATGGCTAGATTAGCATTAATGATAGGTAAAATCCCCTCTCTCATAACTTGATTAACTCTCTTAATGGATTTCCTTTGTGACCTGTGTGACTGCTCAGTTTAATTATGTTTTGTTGAAATTTTCATGTTACAATTCTTAAATCAATTTCTCATATTTACTTTCCATATTTAATTGTGTAGTTTTTATTTCTTTTTATTCTTTTATCTGAGCCTTAAACGACTTGGGATTAGGCTAGTGCCCTCCTTGTGGGATCAACCCTTTAATACTACAAAGTACGACCCGTGTGCTTACAGTTATTGAGGGTTTTATAAATAGTAAAACTTTTTCAACAAGTTTTTAGCGCCATTGTCAGGGAGGTGATTAGTTTAGTTTTTTAGTCTAAGTCTTTTTCACTATCTTTTGTTTGAAAAAAAATAGAGAAGGAAGTTTGGGTTGTAAGGTAGAAACACAACAAGACATCTTATAATGAGAAATGAGACATCTGAAGAGCTAGATGCCAAGAAGAAATAGAAAAAACAATGATGGAGGATAGATATTATAGGGAGTAAGGAACTTTTGTGAACTAAAATATGGCACAGTATGGTTGGAGAAGTAATGATCCTTATTGGAACATGTACACTACGAGTTGACAGAACCATCCAAATTTCTATTGGTCTAAAAATGTAGGGACTCATTTAAGATGTCCAGACCTATTAGGACTTCAATAAGATGAGTCCATTTTACGGGATTCTAAATTTGACTAGATCCTAGATAAGTTCAAGGATATGGAAGAGGGCTATAATAAAGTAGAAGAGCAAATTTAACAAGTAATGGAAAATAAAGCCTCGTCTATTCACAACCTAGAGATTCAAGTGAGACAGGTTTCTTGTAAATTTTGTAAAAGAATTTTGGGTAACTCTCTAAGTAATGGAAATACATCAAAGAGAGCAATATGAGGCTATCACACCTAATAATGGGGGAGAGCCAGAAGAACCAGTGGAAGACCATACTAAACCCTACCTTATAGAAGACTAAGAAATCAAGAAAGAGGATGAAGAAAAGAATGCAACCCTCCTTATTATTCACTAGTTCTTAATATACCATGTGTGAACATTAAAAATTCTTGAGTAGATGTCTATGAAAAGAACCTTATCCTACCAATTAATGATGATCAAGTTACATTCAAGATGAATGATGTATTAAAGAATCCGAAGGATAGTAGCTCATTCCGGATAATTGATGTGTTTAAATCTTCTAAATAACAAAAGGACGAAGAATAGATGACAACAAACATTGAGTTTGAAGAAGCTATGAAAGTCTCTTTTCATGAAGCGAAAGAAGCAGAGGATAGGAAGGTGATTAAGGAAGAAAGAGAGCAGCTCACCTTCTTACAGGACAAACTATTGGATTCGATGGAAGATTAAGGGAGTTTTGTTATTACTTATTTTATTGACAGTTTGTTAGTGAAAAGGACATTACTGCGCTTAATTAGTGTTCATATTTTATTAATATTGTCTTTCTGATCATTTTGTAATTTCTAGCTTACAAGCTACAAAATTGATGTTGAACGAAAAGGGTAGAAGCAAGCTGCTTAAAATTAATCCTGGCTGAGTTTCCATGGATGCAAGGTCAAACTAATGATCATAAATTAGCATGTTTAGGGTAGATTTAAATTATTATGCAGTTAAAGTTGTTTCACTTATGTAAATAAATAACAATGATTTGGAATGCATTGCCTACTAATTCTCTTACTCTCTCTTAATTAATTATAATATAGGGAAGTCAGTTCAGCATCAAGCGCATTTGGTCTCTGTCTTTGACACATCACCACCTTAGTCACCATGATGGTTTTATGTTCTAACCCTTTTCTTTCATTTTTGTCATTATTTTGTTCTTTTGTCTTCCATATATTGTTTCATTCCCCCTTTTATGCTTGTATGTATCCTTCTCACATTGAGGACAATGTGTTGTTCAAGTGTGGGGAGGGTTGTGTGCTTTTACCTTGAGTGTGAATTTTGCATATTATATGATAGTTTGTTTAGGTTGCATGATATGAATTGTGTGAATGTGTCAATGGCTAGGACTTAACGGGAGAGATTTAGCCTTACACATAGCCTTTTAGATTATGAAGATTTATTACCTTGTGAAATTAGTGACCTGAGTTACTTAGGGCTAAATATACTAGTTAATTAGGATACAATGTTAGTTTATTCACCCTGGAAATTTTCCATACTCATTTATATTTTTAGGAAAATCAAATAAGTGGCATTAGTAGTACATTTTCATGAGAATGATTAGATAAATCAATAAGGTAGGCAAAATTTTATATTTTAAAAAATGTGTAATTTTAAATAAAATAACTATTCCACTAGCCTTTGGGTTATAAATAGAGCTAAAAGTCAGTTGAGAATGTGATGTAGCTGAGTAATTGGATCGACCTACACCACAAATGTGTGCCTTTGTTTAAAAGGGCTATAATGACATTCCAACCAAGCAACTTAATAACAACATGACTTAGTTGAGTAACCAGATCGACATTCATCACAAATGTTTGCCTCTGCGTAAGAGACTAGGTTTTTGTCCTTAAAGAAAAATCAACACAAAGAATGTTTTCAAATAAAAACCTACAAAACTTGTTAGTAGCTTGATTTTTCATGAAAACCTATTAAGGAATAGCTACACTTTTGTTTTGAACGAATGATTATCAATGTGTGTGTGCAATTGATAGGGGTGATTAGACTCAGCATTAAAATTTTGATTAGCTTGTATATTGAGTCCAAGGTGCTTAGATGTGGATTTCGTATGTTAATAATTTGAAAAACTTGAATGATTGTGTTTAGAGTAAATTATTTCGTGAAGTTAAAGTCATTATCTCATTTGTTGCATTATGTGTTTTATGCTTTGTGTTGTTTGTTATTTTGTTTGCTTGAGGACAAGTAAACGTTTAAGTGTGGGGATGTTTATAGGTGTGAAATGCATCATATTTTAGGTTATAGGTCGATATGTGTTTAGCCGTTTATTTGATTGTTTAATATGTGTTTAGGGTAGAATTGTGTTAGTTTGTGATTGATTTGAGTTTTAAGTGTTTTATGGGCTAGAACAATCCTTTGAGCTTAAATATGATGTTTTTGAGGTATCTTGATGTATTTGGTAGAGGCCACGATCATGACAGAAAGGCCTAATATAGGCCACGATCGTGGCATATGTCGGACAGATGTGCAGCCATTTCCAAACTCCGCGTTCTAAGGGATTTTTCGGACCTTTTAGACCCCAGAAAAACTGTAATTGAACCCTAAACACAAAAGAACATAAATAGAACAATAAGAACAAAAAGAAAGAGCTTATATTTATCCACTCTTGGAAACCCTAAAGATGGAGAAAAAGAGGAGAGAGAGAGAAGAAAAAGAGTAAGAAAGAGGAAGAAGAAGTGGATCCTGACACTGGTACTCCCCAAATTAGGTGCTACCCTGACTTCACTGCCTTCCTGATTTGTCCAACCTAAGTTTCATTTTCTCTTCTTTTTCTTTTTCATTTAAATGTATAAAGTTGAGATGGATTGTATAAAACTGGATTTCGTGTTGTTGATAATGTTCTGAACTGTTCTTTAGGATTTTTCTTTGAGTTAATGTGGATTTAGTTATTTTTGTGTATATTATTTAGGTGTTGTAATTGATTAATTTAATTGCATGTTTCGATAACAAACTGAGAGGGTGAGCTAGATAAAAATGATTAGATCGGATTAATGAGAGTTAGGAATCTAATTGACTACTTAATCAATCGAGTCGGTAATTTCATGGACAGAGATCTCGTGTGAGACCCGATTGTTTATTAAAGAGCTTTAGAACTAATTAGAATTATGGGTAATTTGTGAATTGAGAGATTGTAAGTTTCATAATTCAGTTAAGGTTTACAATTTAGGGTTTAATGTTTATAACTCGACAGAGAGTAAATCGACCCTACGATTGTCTAGAACTAACATACCGTAAACATATAAATAGCTAGATTAACATTAATGATAGGTAAAATCCCCTCTCTCATAACTTGATTAACTCTCTTAAAGGATTTCCTCTGTGACTTGTATGACTGACTAGTTTAATTCTATTTTGTTGAAATTTTCGTGTTACAATTCTTGAATCAATTTCTTGTATTTACTTGCTGTATTCACTTGTGTAGTTTTCATTTCTTTTTATTCTTTTCTCAGAGCCCTATACGACTTAGGATTAGGCTATTACCTTCCTCGTGGGATTGACCCTTCAATACTACAAAGGACGACCCATGCGCTTACGGTTATTGAGGGTTTTATAAATTGTAAAACTTGCTCATGTGGTGCCAATTTATAGGTAATACATATAGCCTAATAAACATAGGATTAGCTTACATACTAGTTGGTAATGAAGAGAATTCAAAAGTAAGGGAACACAACTTTGTATGTCTTGTCTCTAAGAGACCAAAAAGGAAAGGAACTGGAGAATCAAAGCATAGAAGTAGCAGAAGAGAAAGAAGGAGAGCATATGGAAACAAAAAATTACTACTTCAATAGGATTAGGAAATCAATACTCATATCTTTGATTTTCAACACCCAAAACACTCCCTCTCATCCTATTGCCATTTGCCAACATCACCGCCTCATCTTTCTCTACTTCTCTGATGGTATTTATTTACTTTACACACTCCCTTTCATTTTTTTGTTGGTTAATGCTTTTGTTGCGTTACTAAATGTTATTAATTATTCAAAGGTTTTAGGTTTATTACTTTTAGGATTAAGGATGAAACTATCTAGGTGCAACTATCCTTCCTCAAGCTTCTTCTAATCGTTGTTTTATATTTTCTAGGTCGAGATTTTTCATACATAACTATTTTTGAATGACCTTTTATGTTTATTAGATTTAGAATTTAGTATCTCCATTTCACCATTCCTTTTCTTTCGTTTAGTTTCATTTGGTTCAAAGGAGTATAATTTTTTGTTGAATCATGGCACTGGAGATCCTACGCGGTCTTATGGTTTACAAGTTGTTCTGTTGCTTCTTTTATGATAAGGAAGACGTTTTGGAGGTAGAGTCGTCGGATACCAACTATATTTTCAATGTCGCTAACAGGTATTCTTTTAATTTTTCAGGCAACTTTTTTTTTCTTTCTACTTCCCCATAATTTTCTTTTCTTTTCTTTTCTTACTTGTGCTCTTAATTATTTAGACCCTAGACTTGAAAAGCTTTATCGAGGTTTTAGTTTTAGAAGAACATGATGGTTTAACCTAGGTTTTAAATGTCATGGTACACAGTTCAACCTAGGTTTTAAATCGTTTTGTTATTTAAGGATTTTTTATTTCTTATCTCTAATTTAGGAGGCGGTTGGCTCGCATAGGAGAATAGTAATAGGAATGAGAATGAATATAGTGAGTAATGAGAATGAATATTTTCATTACAATTATGATGATTAATTAAGAGAAAGAAATGATTACCATTACTATTGATAGTGGTTAGTTTGTAAAAAATATTGAGAAATACAAATTTTTTATATTTTAAATAATTAATAAACAATATTTTAATTAATTTTATTGAAATTAATTACAAGATATTAAAAATGAATTAATTATATTTTAATTAATTATATTGTCACTAATTATTTAATTGTTTTTTATTAATTATAACGTAATTAATTAATAATATTTTTAATTAAATATCTTGTAATTAATTATATTTTACTTAATTAATTAAATAAAATATTTTAATTAATGAATGAATTATATTTTAATTAATTATATTGTAATAAATAAATCAATAATAATAATTTAGTTAATTAAATAAAAATATTTTAATTAATGAATGAATTATATTATAATTAATTATGACATAATAAATTAGTTAATTCTATTAATTATATTTTAGTTAATTAATTAGTTACAATATTTGAATTAATGAATGAATTATATATTAATTAATTATAATGTAATTAATTAAACAATAAAATTATTTTAATTAATTATATTGTAATTAATTATATTTTATTTAATTAACTAATTATATTTTAATTAATTAATTGTATTTAATTAATTAATATTAAAATTTTTGATTGGTACTAGTAGTCGATACCGATTCACTTATTTTTATACCATTTTTGGTCGGTACTATATGTATTGTCCTGTATCGGCCAGTATGATATGAAATACAAGACTCCGATAGAGGTGGTTGCATTGCTTCGCTTTGTAATGTTAGTCGGTTGATAACTTCCGCCAACTGACCCATTTGGCTTGACAAGTTTTGGATTCGAGACATTGTATCTTGCTAGAATTGTATCATATCCTACTAACTTGCAAAGTATTAGCAACATAAACATTAACTAATTCTTCTAGAGATGTACCTAAGTTTTGCAGCCTTTCTAAATCTTGGAAGCCAGACCTTGTATCCTGCCAAATTTGCCCTTCATCCTACTAGAATTGTAAATTATTCTATTAAATTTAAATATTGTTAGCAATTATAACTTTAAGTAATTCTTCCAGAGATGGACTTGAGTCGTAATAAGAAACTTCTGGTTTATACGGAAATTATTATGCGTCTTGCAAATTATCAAGGAAGTAATTTTTCTAGTTATCCCATCCATAATTGAAATTCGTATGATTAGTCCAACTTAGTTATAAGATTGGGAATATGAGATAAAAAAATTTGCTTCCTTCTATGAACTTTTTTTAATACACAAACTCTAAACAAAAAATGAAAAGATCAAGAAATAAAAAAAGAAACTAATTATAAACAAATAAATACAAAACACCAATAAAAAAAACAAAAACTAAGACACCACACTCCCTGAAAATGATGCCAAAATTAATGAAACGCTGCATAAAACTACTCAAAATAACTAGACCTATAACTATAGCAGTGGTAAGTCTAGGTTGATCCCATAAAGAGTGTTCGGTTAGCTTTTGTTATGAAAAGAATTGGTGTTTAGATTGGGGATTTTTTTTGGTTTCGTAACAAAATAAAGTAAAATTAAGCTAACAAAACAAATTAAAGAAAATAATCTAAAAATGATGAACAGTACTGAATATGTTAGGGACTCGATCATTGATTCAATCTCAACCTACACATAATTAAACATACTTCATTAAGTTTATTCTCATACCTCTCTTAGCAACTATTAATCCACTATCAGAAAAATGGGGATTAGCGATGAAATTTACTAATGGAATGAGTCGTAAGAGAAACAACCATAGGTAAAAATTGGCAATGGAGTACAAATTTTCCATCGCTAAGTTACCGATGGATATTTTCTATTTTGTCGCTATATTTAGTAACAGTAATTGTTATGTTGTCGGTAAATTTAGCAACAGAAGGTTTGTTTCAGTCGATAAATGTAGCAACGAACAAGGCCCCTTGACGGTAAACTTACCAATGGATTTCCCAAATTCATCAGTAAATTCATGACTAATTTTACCGATGGATCTTAGTTTTTCATCGTTAAATTCATTGCATTTTATTGATGAATTTTGGACATCTATCGGCAAATTCATTTAATTTTACCGACAGATTTTGTTTTCTGTTAGTAAATTTACTGATTTTTTAAATATTTTTCCTACATTTAATTTTGTTTGATAATCTTATGATTGATATAATTTATACAGTTATCAGTTATCTGTTAATAATATTTTGATTTGTTTCTACATTTAATTTGTTAAAACAAAAAGTTAATTGATGATATAAAGTAGAAATTATCTTAATTGAAAATAAAAAATTATTATCTACAATAATAAGTATTTAATTCATACAAAATTACTATAACTATGTTATTCATTTGGTGAATGCGGATGCTCTGATTGTTGTAATGAGGTGCTTCCCTTCCTCTTCAACTTATCCATCTTATTATGGAGTTAGGTTATGTACTCCATCGACTGTTCCAACTAAGTTGCCAATACTTGTACTATGCTCTGAAGCTCATGCGCTTCATTGGATGCAGACCGTTACTAGATGCTATTATACTAGTAACATCTAGTGCAATCAATTTTTTCAATAGGCAAAACAAAACCCCTAATAAGTTTCTTCAGATTGTAAAAATCATCAACTATTGTATGATCAGGAGGCAATGATTCATTATACCATCCAAGAATTTTATCAAAACTATGATCAGAAATATGCCCTTCAAACTTTATGTTCAATATTTGAGCAATTGAAGACAATTGAGTCGTTTTCTCACAATTTGGCCATAATTCTTAGTCAGCTAAGTGTAGTAAGTCAAAAAATTGTTTTGCATATAGGTTTGGTTCTTCTTCACAAATTTTTATATTTTCCTGAAAGGTATAACTAGTTGCATTATAAACCATTTGCATGTAAGGATTTTCAGTTAAACCTACATTATTTGTTCTAAATCCATTCCTCCCTTTAAACTCATCCTTATTTATTGACGAGTTTACTTCATCACCCCTTAAGGTGCTACAAATCAATGGCTTCCTATGTTGTGTTAACACAAAATAATTTGGAATGAACCCTGTTTTCAGCAAATGGTCATTCACTTCATCAATAAGAAACAAACAAATATGTTTGCACTTTTTACATGGACATTTGATCTTTGGGTTATCCATATATGCAGGTTGAGAACATGCATAATGAATAAAAGCTTCAACTACCTCAACCAACTCAGGATTAATGAAACCATCAGGTGTTAATTTAAAAAGTGATTTCATAGTTAGTATCCTTCATGTCCCCAAAGTTTACAAAACATTTAACCTTTACATAACATCCCCTAAGCATTAATCAATTGAATTAATCACCAAAAATTGATTTTAATACTATGATACGTCATATTATTTTCACCTGTGGTTAAAAAAAGCAAGTTCTTGCTGTGACTCCTAGGCTCATGGAAATTTTCACTACTAAGCCTCATAGGAGCTGCATCACAGATTTCTAACCTATATACTATCCTAGGGGTTTATTATGCGTCAAATCATCCGTAAGATCTCAAAATCATTCCATATATAGTAAATACTTATGTAATTGTACATATACTAATCAATGATTCAAACAAAATGAAAAGATAAATACTTAGACTGTTAGAGAAGAACATAAAACTCATTAATGATTATAAGAATATTCTAAACAACAACACAAAATTAAGACCTCCTTTACATTCACAAAAAACCCAAACGCATCAAAATCGTATTGTTAAAGCAACACATATGGTAGATATTAGTTAGATGACTTACCTAGATAGACAGACAACTATAGACTACAAAGAAGAGGGATGAGCTACAATCTTAAACACAAAATAGGGTCTGCAAAAAAGAATATTTTGTATTTAATATATTACACTTATTTAATAGTTTTGTTATATTTTTAATATATTAAGGCAAGAAAATCAGAAAATAAGTCAATCTAAGTTTTGATATATAATGCAATATGGAGAAAATCTACTATTTAAGCTAAAACACAAACATATGATGCCTATTAGTTAACTGGTGGGAATGCACCACTATTTGAAAAGGACTACAATTGGTATAAAAATATACTTCTTCTTTAAAAGTGTGTAAGATAAAACAAAGATATTGTGAACGTCAATTTAAAAATTTCAAAGTTCAAATCTATCAGGCTCTTTTTTGCTCAAAGTCAATATGTTTCGAAGTAGTTATGCCAGAAATGGTGTGATGGGAAGAGATAATTATTGTTGTTGAAGTTGAATATCTTTCAAAATAAGAAGTAAGAATGCACCACTGTTTGAAAAGGACTACAATCGACATAAAAATCTACTTCATCTTCAAAAGTATTCAAGATAAAACAAAGACATCTTGAACATCAATTTAAGAATTTTGGAGTTCAAATCCATCATGCTCTTTTTTGCTCAAATTTAGTGTGTTACGAAATAGTTGTGCCAGAAATGGTGGTGATGGGAAGAGATACATTGTTGTTGTTGAAGGTTAATATGTTTGGAAACAAGAAGTGAAGACCTGTGGCTTATAAATGGGAGGGGTATATGCGATAGTGGGTTACTAGGGCAAGTTTAAAAGATAAATAGAGTTGGTTTCCTAGAGGGAAAAGGAAAACCAGGGCCCACTGCCTACATAATCTACAACTATAGGCTTACATATTACTAACCTTGACTTAATGCTAGACCCACTCCTAGATCTAGTGCTTATGCTATCTCCATTCGACGAACCATAAAATTCAAACATTATCTTAAAGAAAGAAACTAAGAGATCATTAGCATAAGAAGATGACATTCTTGAACTAAATAATAACTAATTTGACTAGATTGTTTGAAATCACAAATATGTATTAAAGAAAAAATAAGGTACGAAAAAAATAAAAAGGTAGGGATTATTTATAGAAAATGAACACACACAAAATATTCCTTAGTGATATGAGATTAAATATTATAACAACTTAAGATCTTATTTTTATAAAAAGGGTTCTTAATCTAGGAAAATATTTCTTTTGTCAAACAAAAGGTAAATGATGAATAACATATAAATTAGTCCCAAAGTATTTATTCCTTTATTAAAGTTCTTATATGAATATAATCACCTTCTATGGTCTATTAAAATTCCATAATAGTGAATCACATGACAATTGACTGCAAATCTATTACTAAAGACTCAATTTCAACATAATAACTTGATCGAAAGATTTAAATTCCCAAAAGCATATTTAGATAGTCAATATTCATTCAAATTAGTCATTATAATGACTAGTTTTTGAATTCTTTAGTAAACTACTATCTGAAAGCGATCTAGAAGGGGGGTTGAATAGATCGTCTAAACTTTTTCGCAGAGTTCTACACAAAACACGTTGTTAAT
>JANIIA010000192.1:41643806-41656847 GCA_027478495.1 Erythroxylum alaternifolium
TTTCCGTCGGTAAATGGCGACGGAATAAATGCCGTCGATAATATTCCGACGCAAATTGTGAATTTTCTTGTAGTGAATGGCAGTGATTCCATAATGGAAAACAGCTTTCTCGACAAATATTTCAATGCAAACATACATATAAACATTTCGGTAAACAAAACTGTGGTATAATAAGGTTTGGTTTCGAGGTGTTTAGGGTAGATGAGGGTTAGCTCCAACTGGGTTTATAGGTTGCTTCGGGACTATTTATATGCCTTATAGCTGTAGAGGGCATATAACTAGAAGAATGGTTGGGGATAGGCTTTCAGTGGCCTAGGCTTTTGCATGTTAGGTCATGTTGTTTGGGGTCTGCGGGCTGCGTGTTTTCATGGTCTAACATAAGAAATTCTCCGTTCTGGGGAGTATAAGTAGAGTTCCGGTGATTGGGTCTGTGTGTTTTGAAGTTTCCCTCTTGGTTAATCTGTTTTTCTCTTATGTTTTTCTCCATTGGGTTGATGCTGAAGTGCATAAAGTATTTATCTTACTTTTATGGTTCTTTTTTTATTCTCTGTTAGCAATTAGTCAGGTGTCTGGATCATAGTGACGTGAGTTATTTAGATCCCGGTATCAACTGACTGACTAGAAACGGAAGAGATGAATAAGACGAGGATGCTGTAATTCGGATACCGGTTTCCTCTCTTCATGAGAGTACCTGTTTCAGGGTCGTTTGATGAATTATAGATCATGAGTGGAGCTCCTTCAAGTCCAATAGAGGCTCTTGCTGGGTGTGTTTAGCTGCTGAGCTATGGATCCCACAAACTCTATCCCTACATAGGAGGTTACGAGGATACGCTTTTGTGGCTTGCATATCTCTGGAGCTACATTACCTTATTGTTAGATCCTTGTTTGGATTGAAGGGAGCTCTACATCTCTCTCCTTTTCATTCTTAAAGTTCTTTGTAATTTATGTGCGACCTCCTCTTCAATTCCTTGCTTTCTTTTGAAAAGTCTGTTTTGCTGTTTATATTACTCACCGGTTTTTGCTTGTAATGTTTTTCGTCTCTTTCCATATCATTTCTTTATTATAGAGTTTGCGAATTGAGTGTGGTAGTTCAAGCTCTGAACCTTACTATCTTTGTGCTGGTGCTTGCTGCATTGTTAGAGTCTGCAGGATCCAAAATAACCCCGTTGGAGCTCAAGTGGTTAGATCACATGCAGCATAGTAGATATATTCATTGTACCTTTACACATCATTAGATACTAGAGAGACAGAGAGAGCAATGCTTAGTTTTGTATGTGGAAGCCGCCTGTAAACTATAGTTGCGTTGCGCAGTGTGGAGTAATTAACTGCGAAGGTAGATTTCTACCGTTGAGAAATAAACATGACATTAGTATCATAATTGTCAAATGGACATAGGTTTTATGTAGTTGGTCTTAAAACTCTAGCTTCTGCTGGTTTTGACACGTGTATTTTGACCGGGACGATCTGCATTAAAACTTCTCACGTATTGTGTTTTCAATCATTTAATGTTTGGATCTGAAATCGTTCAGATTTAAGTAGAATGTAATTATCCCCTTGAAAGATGGATCCAAGCTGAACTTTCTCAGTTTAATCGTATTAATCATGTGAAGCCTTCAGGTCGATTTTAGTGAAAGCATTTGGATCGTAGGATCAGCCACTATTTTAATATTTCGGTTTTTGATTTTCAGTTTTAAATTTTACATTTAATAAAAATACTTTTGTTTCAGTTTTTAATTTTAATTTTAATTTTGATTTCTTTTAATTTTTATGTTTTTATATTATTTATTATCAATTAAATATATATAAGTTAATGTTTAATTATTGATGAATAATTTTATTTATAAATTAAATTAATTAAATATATAATGATTAGTAAATATAACTAAATCTAGAATATCTTTAAAATATATATCTTTTAATAAAATTTAATTTAATAACTAGAATATATTTAAAATGGAATATAATTTATAAATTATTTATTATAATAAAATAAAATATTTTATAAATAGTATTATATAAGAGATTAAATAAATTTAATTAATTATTATCAGTAATTAAAAATTACAACAAAGTTTAATAAAAATAGTTTATACTTTGCTTAGAGATTTTCTAAAGTGGGGGAAGGTGTCACTGATACCGATTTCGTTCTCCAGAAAAAATGGTTTCCTCCACGCGCTATGGAATTTTAGGTTTGAGTGCATTCAATTCGGTGTACTTTTACGTTAATTATTTAACAGTTGTCCTCGCCATATTGCGTTAATAATTAACTTACAAGTTACAATAATTAATAACTTACAAATGAATAAGCATTTCAATTCGCAAGTTATACCGTAAATAACCATATATGCTTCTTTCTAGTTCATGAATTGTTAATAGTGGTAGATCACTATCAACAACTGGGAGTAATGGAATTATATCTTAATCTTATAGTTTAAACCTTAAAGCATTTTTGTAAATGTTTATGTCTTCCATTTACCAAAAGAGCAATGTTACTGCAAGAAAAAGAAAGAGGACTTTTGGCTATGGTTTCTTTTCAAAATAGTAACGTATTGAAGCAATATTTCTAAAAATAAAAATTTCGTGACTTTTTTAACCACTAGTTACGTTTTTCATTCATAGTTAATAATTTTTGACGACGTTACTATTAATAAAGTTTCATAGCAAAAAGTTCTCAATTACCAAAACAATTTCATAGTTAAAAACTTTTGTTAATGTTAATTTTTTAGTTATGAAATATTTTCATAGCTAAAACTCAAACCTGCTTCCAATGCCAAATTTACTAGCTAAGTTTTGAAAATTTCGTAGGCAAAATTTTTTGGTTATGATAATATTTTCGTAGTGAAAAAAGAAGAATCTAAAACAATGAAAACGATGTTGTTTTCTTCACTAAATGATGCCATTTTTTTGACCGATGATCTAAAATCACTCATCTTCTTTGATTTTCCATGTTTTGTCTTCGTGTTCTAGCCTGCTCCAACAACATCTTCATCATCCCTCTTTGTCGTTTGTGATCTTTTATGTTCATGTTTTGGCTTCTTACTTCGCTGTTGGTGTTCCTCTTTTGTCTTTATGTTTTCTGTTTGAACAATATCTGTTCTACCTCTTCGTAAGTGTTCTTCTAGCATCAAAATTTGATTCATAGGTAATTATCTTCTTCTCTCACCAACTACATTTGTAATGATCGATAATGTAAGAACAATTTCCTCTTTTGTTCTGGGTTAAATGTAGCTATGCCATATAAACTAATCTTGTTTTCTGCTGTTAATAATTATCCTTAGGGGAAAGAAAAAGGAAAATTAAGTTTTTAGAATACCTATATACATGAAAAGGAAATTTAAGATGATTTTTGAATTCCTAGTTAGTTTCTCCCATCCTAGAAAAGTTCTAACAAATAGGGATGCCATTTGTTCCTAGCCATAGACTATAATTCCTTCACCTGATGTCTAGTATGATGGTATCATAAAGGATGACATAATTTGGAGCTACAATTTATGATTAGGGTTTTAAAGTTAAAGGTTTTAAGAAGCTCAATGGTGCTCAAGGCTTTCAGTGTTGTATTGAAAAAATGTCAGCGTCATTCTTTACGCACAGGTTGACAATCTCCATCATTACTGCATAAGGTCCATTCCTTTCTTTCAGCTATTGAAGATGGCAAGCAGTTGATGTGTTAGGGTGGCTTTTTCCTGGATTTTTCATATTGTAAATTCAGATCTCTTTTTGTTCTTTTATTTGCATCCTTTGGTATGCTTTAATTGACAATTAATTATCCAAATGTATTTTTTGTTGTATATTTTCTAATCATTGAATCATTGAGAATTTTTAACTTTGAACTTAAGATATGGAATATATATTTTCCAAGTACAATTTATGTTTTATCGATTAGATAGCTAATCTTTCCTTTCAAGTACAATAACTACCCTATCTAGTACTTCTATATATGCCAATTCAGATGACTAAGATCTTCATTGTAGCTTAGTGAGATGTTGGTTTCCTTTAGCAGTATAAACTACTTTCTTTTTCTCTAGATACAAATATTAGGACATAAGGAAGTGCCAAATACATAGGAAATAGTAGCAAAGATGATATAGGCTTATATATTTGGTGGGAAATGCACGTTAATGATTCAGATGCTTGGTTGATAAGGTTGACAACCATTTATAAGTCTACTTAAAGACTTCGTGTTCATCTTCTTAACTCTTCAAGCTGGCATTTTGAGTTTTACAGTTTCTAGATTTTTTTGGTTATTTTTTCTTTTGTTTATGACTCGTCCTATTCTCTTTTTGTTCATGCTAGGTTTAATATATTGCTTTTATTTTTCTTATAGTACTATTTTATGTACAACCTTGTTTTGGGAAGATTGCTTTTTTTGGGAGTATTGCTTCAATTAGCTCTGCTTTAAGGTTCATAAGGTACTATTTCAATTTATATAACCAAATATTATATGGCTTTGAATTGAATGAACATAGACATACTCTTTTAGGATCTTACGAAACACGTTTACTGAATTCTCATGAAATCAAAATTTAATAAATTAGGGGATTTCATGCTTCTTATACCATTAAGTAATCTACTTTGAAATTATTATCAGTATTGACAACATAGCTACCATTTTAGTTTTTCTTTTTTTTTCAAAGTTTCCACCTAACTACTTCTTTTACTTTAAAACCTTATTGCCAACTGCTCAAAAATGAAAAGCAAGCCTAATTGTTGCATCAAACTTTATCTTAAGAGAGCCTATGATATTGTTGATTGGAACTTCATATCACATATTTCACAGGCTGTGGAATTTACCATAATCTTTATAAGATGGATTGAAGAATGCCTGACTACTTCCTCTCATAGTATTTTGATGAATAGGCAACCTACCAAGTTCTTTAAAAGTACCAAAGGGATCAAATAGTGGGACCCTTTATCTCCATACTTATTCGCCATGGTGATGCAAACACTTCATAAAATGATTAAGCATGTTGTAGCACAGACAAAGGATTTCAAATACCATTTCAAGTGTGGTAGATTTAAACTAACCAATCTTTGTTCTGCAGATGATTTGATTTTATTTTCAAAAGAGGATGCCTCTTCTATCTCAATCTTCATGAAAGCCCTAAAGATCATAAAAAACTTAAGGAATATAAGTAAATTGTTCCAAAAGTAGTATCTTTTTTCCAAAAGTGCCTTGCATCTACAACAATTGATCACTTCATTAATAGGGGTTCAGTTATAGGAGTTTTCAATGAAATATTTAGGCATTCCCATCTCTCCACATAGATTGAAAGCTAGAGATTATGCTCATTTATTGGACAAAATACAAGCAAGAATTTTATCGTGGAGCTCTAAACATCTTTTCACGTGTAGGAAGGTTCTAACTTAGTAACTCAGTTCTTAATTCTCTCAACATCTACTGGGTAACCCATTTGCCTTTTCTAGGTTCCATTTTGAAAGTTATAGACAAGTTATTCAACAACTTCTTATGGACAAGAAACAAGGACATAAGTCATAAGATGTTGGTGAAATGGAAAGAACTTTGCACCTTAAAAGTCCAAGGTAGTTTGGGGATTTATTCCATCAAACTTACAAACTCAAATCTACTCGCTAAAAGGCTATGGAAACGTATGGAAGACAGATAATCTCTATAATGTAGATGGATACATAGCTAATTCATCAAGAAGTGAAGCTTATGGTTTATAGATTGTTCACAAAGCCCCTCCACCACACTTAAGGCTATCCTAAAGTTGAGGGACTGACATAAAACGAACTTCATTGCACTTATAGGTAATGGATACTTCGCCAACTTTTGGCATGCTAATTGGGTTTCTGTGGGTCCTTTGATCAATTATAATGGTGTTGATTCTCTTAAGAGTTCATTCCCCTTAGATGTGACTGTTGCTATAGCCTTACAAAGCAAAGATATAGTAAGGAAATCTTCCATCCCCACATCCCTAGCTGATGAAATCTGTGACACGTATTGTAACTCTGAACTAGAAAATATCTTTGGAGACATACGATTGAGGGTTGGTTTTCTAATTACTCTTGTAAGGAATTATTCTTTAAGCAACTCCCCAAGCCAGTATAGACTAACGACATATAGTCTAGCCACCTTCAACCTTAAGCATCATTCATATTGTGGCTTGTGATGAAGGGAAGATTAAAAATTATAGATAAATTAGCCAAATACACCCAATTGTGTTATCCTCTATAATCACTGCTATATGGGATGAGAGAAATCTAATAATATTGCAACATAAATCCACCACTCAAGAATAATTTTATAATTAATTGTTACAACACATTTGACTTTAAATATGTGTACAAAAATAGAAGGTTTAACATGGTTCCTATTTACTGAGATACTAGAATGTGACTTTAAATATGTGTACAAAAATAGAAGGTTCAACATGGTTCCTGTTTACTGAGATACTGGAATGTATGATTTATTCTCAGCAGTGGAGAACTTGTCTATCTTTAAATTGCAAGTGTTGGTGATGACTTTGGCAGGTGCCACGGTTCTTGCATGTATGATGCAATGATCTTCATGTATAGTTGTTACTAGTATATTGGAGTACAAGTTCAGCTTTGTCTTTAGCCTTGGCTCACAAGCGTTAACCACTAAAGATGAGTTCTATTGAGGCAAACAACAAATCATTTTGGCTGTTGGAATTTCATTCACGCTAAACCTTTGGCAATGTTTCAATGTAGTCAAATTTTTGGTTTATTATTAGTTATATGGCAAGACATTTTTGATTCACCTTCAAGGCTTAATATATTCAAAATTTTCAAAAAAAAAGTAGCCAGCCAAAATTAAGTAAATGGAACCACATAATTAAATAATAATATATGACTAAAAAGTATCAAAAAATTTATTTATATTAATAAATTTCATAACTATATTAGAAATAAATTTTATGTTTATCTTAACTTTTAACATATCTTCTAATATTAAGTCATTCCATATTTTGTAACTTTGATTGACCACATTCTTTTATCAATCCTATGGTTGGATTATTTCGAACAATTATCTCTCCGTCTAAAGACTTAAAAAATTAGATTAGCTATTTAGTTTACATAATAATAATAATTGGCTTCATCTAAGTATCAATCTCTATTAAAAATCTTTGGCATTAATATGGCTATAAAGTGTATGTATCTAATTTATGTTAAACTTTGATTCCTCTTATTTTTGATTATTAGATATTTCTAATCTAAAGCTAATCAAGATTTTTAAACAATTTAAAAAAGGTTAATCCTAAAACAATTTAAAGATTCGTTACATTAAATAACCCTAACACTACGAGGCATTAATTTTTTAAAGAGTAGCCAATTGAAAGACAATCTTTAAGATTGATTTAAACCTTTAGTTTAAGTCTAAGATAAGAATAGAAGTCAATTAAACAATCCAAGTCTAGGAGATAAACATGCAAAAACTAAACTTGAATTGTTCAATTGATTGTTACGTATGTAATTTTATGCCTAATAGGTGTAGATTGTATTATGTCTCGCTAAGTATTTAAGTGTTTTTTTAAGTATTTCTTTAATTATTATTGCATATAGGTTTAGAATTGTGTTATTGTTAATGTTTATATGTATTCTAAGTGTTTTTTTAGGTTTGGAGCAAGAATTGGATCTTAATTTTATGTTTCAAGAGGTGTTTGATGTGTTTGTGAGTGTTGGAAATCAAGATATTGAAGAATGAAGAAGATGGGAGAAGCTTGAAAGTTTAATAGCAGGTGCTATTTAATGATCATGTTAAATAGCAGGTGCATATTCATAACTCCAAGGTCACGAATGTGACAAAGGCTTTTCTAAGCACCAGTTTCTTCAGGTTTTGAGGGTTTGGGGCTATTTTTGGAGTTGACAAAAGTGGGAAAACCCTAGATAGAAGCTTATAATCATAATGCACTATTTACAAACAAGAAAAAAACACAAAAAACACAGCAGCCACTACATCAAAAAAGATCCCTTTATATCTTTCATTTTCTTTAATGTTTATTTGGACTTCTAAGATGTTTAACATGATTATGTGCTTCTAAATCGCTATTTGGGATTGTTCTTAAATTATTTTGTTAAAATTTATTATTGTTGAATTCACTACATTGATGAATGTTTGTGATAATTGTGAATGTAGTTGAAAACAAATTTAGAGAGTGAGTCAAGTTATTAATGTTAAGGGGTGGAATGAGAGTTGGCAAATTAATATAGAACGAGAGTTGACAACTTAATAGACCTACAATTATTAGATTAATGATCAATTGAAGAGAGATCTTAATTGATAAATTAATTATCTATGGGATTACTTCAAATCTAATTGAACAAGTTAAGAGTAGTTTTGTGAATCAAGAGATTATAATTCTATAAATAACGAATTCAATTAGGGTTACTTGATTAGATCTTAAGAGAGAGTAATAAAAACTTTAGGATATATTAGATTAAACATAAATTGAATCAACAGGATTAAGGGAAACAAAATAAGTATAAAATTGTTCCTAAGTCTTCAACTTTAATTAACCTTAAATTTTTTGGCAGCTCACTTATCTTATTGTTTACTTGTTTCCTTTTATTATTTGTTTTGATTTCAATTATTTATTTCCATGCAAATCATTTCTTAATACCTTAGACAAAGTTCTTATTCAAATTGTTTGGTGTCTATAGTCCTCGTGGGAATGATACCTTTTAATACTACAAGATATAATCTTTATACTTGTAGGTATTAAGAGTTTTATTATTATATAAAACTTGCTCAACAATGCCTATGTAAGGATTGTTATTTGTTTAATGTTATGTTTCTATAAGGATGTTTTATGTTTCTTAGATAATGAATATGGATTATGAAAAAGGTTTTGTACTGAAGAATATGGAGAAGGATTTGAATTAATACAGTAAAAAGAGTTAGATCTTTGAGATTTAGTGGAGTAATATTATTAAGTGTTTGATGTTATGCCTCTATAAGGATATTTTTTATTTTTGAGAAAGGGGTTTGTATTGAGTGCATCTATTGAATAAGAAATATAATACACTCGTTTGATGTCTTGATTAAGAATGTAATCGTGTTTCTTTGGTTGATAAACGTTAATATTAAACTTTATATAACATCATAGCCTCTAAAATCATCTATTGGAAAATCCTGTAAGAGATAAGTTATAGTTGTTTAAGATGTTTGAATGAAAATTCTATATTTATTATTTATTATTTTAGTTTTATGTACCATGTCAGACTCATCATTACTTTCGAAAGATTCAAAGGTATCAAGGGTCTTCTTCCTCAATGCTATTGGCTTTTCCCCTCCATCACATATATGTGTTGAAGCTTGCATGCTAAATAAAAATGCTCCTTCTATGTTGTTTGTGAAGCCCTTCGACGTATGACATAAACATTAATACTAATTAAACTAGCATTAGTGTTTATGTCATATGTGAAATAATTACTTTTAAAATTTCTTATTAATATATGTTCTGAAAATTTATCTTATTTCACATATAGTATAAACACTAATCCTAATTCAACTATCATATATATTATTTCAGATACATATTAAATGACACTATACTCTTTTTTTTTCATTGAATAGAGTTTCTGACTGTATGTTTATTATAATATGCTATAAAAATTATATAACGGAGGAATTTGCAACTTCAACTAGATCAACTAGTTGATGCTAGCAACAACGAAAGTACCGGTGCAGATTTGTTAATCTTTAATACCTTCAACTAAACTTATGCTTAAATATATATTTATATATTTTAATATTTCTTATAATTATTCATTTGTTGTCAGCTTCTATTGCTATTATTAGAAAAAGGAGGTAGAAGTAAAACCAGAGGTTATGAATTGCAATGAATCAATGTTGCAATGAATTACAAGTTATTAATATAGATTGATACTTAGCAACATGTTGAGTAAGTTTTACCTCTAATAAAACCTCCAATATTTACAAGTGCACAGGTCGCGAGAGTAGTATAAGAGGTGTCGATCCCTCGAGGAGTTGGTGGAACTAATCAAATTCTAAGTTGTCTAAGGCCTAAAAGGACAATGAAGATGAAAAGAAAATCTAAACATAAAAGTAAACAATTGATGATGGAATGATTGAATTGAAATTGTAAAATTAACATAAAAAAATTAAAATTGAGCACACCCAATTGACAATTGAAATTTAACTAAGGAAGATTAACAAATTATGAGAGAGGGGATTTATCCTATCATCAATGCTAACTTAATCACTTTTGTGTTATTGCAGTGTCAGTTCTAGACTATCGTCGGGTGGATTACTCTCTCTCGAGTTATAATCACTAAGCTTTAATTAATAAACCCTAATCAAGTTGAGTAACTAAAATTGTTATCTCTTGATTAACTGTCGGTCCATAACCTAATCAGTTCATAATCTTTCTAATAAACTACAGGGTCTCACACGGGATCTCTCTCTATACAATAACTAATATGATTGATTATATGGTCTATTAGATCGCTTAACTCTCATTAACCCAACCCAATCATTTTACATTCAATTCACCCTCTCGATTTATTACCGAAGTATGAAGCTACAATAATCAATCTTAACACTCAATCACAATAACACAAAAACGATTATATTAACATTGAATCAAGTTTAAATCCCTACAAAAAGTTAGAATCCTTAAACCAAGATTCATCATCATCAATCCGATCTCATACATCAAATACATGAAATAAGAGATGGAAAGAAAGAAAATGCAACTTGGAAGATAGAGGTTGAAGGATCGGCTGATGCTCTACCTCTCTCTCTCTTCCTTCGTCTTCTTCCATAGCTTTCTCCCAAAAGTGGCAAGATTGAAGGCTTCATTTTTTTGTCTCTTCTTGTTCTTCTTATAGTCTTTTCTAATTAGGGAAACTATAGGGCTTTTCCTGTGCTCCAAAGGTCTGAAATGTCCCTGAAAAATGAAGTTCAGAAGGTCAGAGCGTGTTGTCTATCATGCAGGCCACGATTGTGACCTACAGTGCTATGATCGTGGCATCTTGTTTCCCATTTTGTCACGATCGTGGTAGAACATGCCACGTTCATGGCTCCTTGCATTTGCTTCTACCATAATCGTGGGCCTGGGTTCGACTCTAGATCTTCTCGGAATCTCCTCTGTTCTTCTGTATTTTCCAAACATGTCACGACACCTCAAAACATAAAATTGGAGCTCAAACATGCTCTAACCCACAAAACACAATTACTTAACTAACTGATACAATTCTAACCTAAACACACACCAATCGATTAAATTTAACCACTAAACACATCCTAAACTACCCACAAAACATGATGCAATCGATGACTATCAACATCCCCAAAAATAAACGTGTACTTGTCCTCAAGAAAAAACAAAACAACAACACATCAAAACACCAAACATACAAATGCAATAATAAGGTAATGTCATTCAACTTCACGAAATTAATTTAACTTTTAACACTATCCCTCAAGTTGTTCTAACTTGTTAACTTACGAAATCCACATCTAAGTACCTTGGACTAAATATACAACTAATCTAAACCTTAATATTAAGCTTATTCACCCTTATCACTTGCACACACACATTGATAATTATTCGATCAATTAAAAATGTAACTATCGTTAAGTATGTTTCTATGAAAATTCAAGCTGTCACAAAGATCAGTAGGTTTTATTTGACGAAACAGTGTTTTTGTTAATTATATAGACATAAACCTAGTCTTTTTATACGAAGGCAAACATTTGTGATGAATGTTGATCTAGTTACTTAACAAGGTCATGTTTTTATTAAGCAGTTTAGTTGGAATGTCTTTATAGCAGTTTGTCACGAAGGCACACATTTGTGATGCATGTCGATCCAGTTACTTAGCTACATAACATTCTCAACTGGCTACTAGCTCTATTTATAACCCGAAGGGCAGTAGAATAGTTAATTAATTAAGATTTAAACACATATTTTTTTATTATTATTGCCTATCTCATTTCTTTAACTAGTAATTCTCACGAAAAGATAATAACGATGCTACTCATTCAATTGGCCTAAAATTATAAATGAATGTGATAAATTTCTAGGGTGAATAAACTAACATCTTATCCTAATTAAGATATATATTAAACCAAAGTAACCTAGGTCACTAATTTCACAAGCTAATAAATCTTCGCAACTTAAAAGACTATGTTCAAAGCTAAACCAATTATGTTAAGTCTTAGCCATTAACACATTCATATGAACCACATCATGTAAACCTAAACAACTTAACATACGAGATGTAAAATTCACATTCAAAATAAAAGCATACATGCACACATCCCTTCCCACTCTTGGACAACACATTGTCCTCAATGTGAGAAGAGAAAACAACAACACATAAGGTGGGAATAAACATAAAATAAAACAAAACATAAAGATAAAATTTGAAAGAGAAAAGTTTAGAACACAAAACCTTCATGGTGAAGGAGGTGGTGATGGCGATAATATTGAGACCAAATCTACTTGACACTGAGAGTGTTTTCCTATCTTATAAGTGATTCAAAAGAGTAAGAGAATTAGTAATCCAACCCATTCCAAATCATTAAGACTTATTTATAGAATTTAAAACAAATCAAAATTGCACATAAATTTAAATGTAACTACTAAACATGATAAGTTATAGTCATTAACTTGACCTTGCATCCTTGTAAGCTCAGCTGAAATCAATTATGAGTGGCTTGCTTCAACCTGTGTTTCCTAATTTTAGTTTTGTAGCTTGTAGATAAGCTACATGTTGGAAGATAATCAAAAGAACATAAATAATTAAATCAAGAAAACCAAGTAAGTTCAATTATGCCCTTTTAAGTAACAAATTGTTAACAAAATGGAGAATAACGAAACTCCTTGAATCTTTTATCGACTCTAGCAGTTTGCTTGTAAGAGGGTAAGTTGTGCTGTTGGGCCTTGAATTTTTGTTATTTTAGTAAACATGATTTGAACGAATTTTGGTATTGTTAGATAAATTATTTTTTATTGAGGTTAACTATTATGTCAAGTTTAGGAGGATTTAATTCATGGATTGATGGAATTAAAGTGTGGATGTTGTAAG
>JANIIA010000192.1:41661622-41680604 GCA_027478495.1 Erythroxylum alaternifolium
GAGCAGTACCAGGATGGGTGACCTCCTGGGAAGTCCTGCGGGAGTAATGCCCTAAAGAGGCTTACACGCTGAAAAAACAAAACCGTGAGAGCGCGAGGCCCGAGAGGCCGAGGCTCAAAACTGACAATATCTGCAAGCGGGTGGTCTGGGCTGTTACAGAAGTCCCTTAAAAACTCAAGTCAGTAAGACTATCTGTGTGTTCTGTAGCACAGGCCATGATCGTAGCAAATGATGCTTCTTTCACGATCATGGCTTCTAGGCCACGATCGTAGGCCTGGTCGCTCCTTCGGGTTTTCTCTGAATCTCCTTCGTTCTTCTATATTTGCCCTAAATATTAGAAAACACATCAAGGCATCTTAAAAACATAAACTAAAACTAAAAAGTGTTCTCTAACCCTCAAAATACTCAAAACACAAATATCTAACTAGATAACCGAAACCTAACCTAAACATGCATTAATAATTCAATTTAACTATTAAACACGTACTAAACTACTCACTAAAATATTATATAGTTTATGACTATTAGGGGACTTGCCATTTAAATACCTAGGAGTTCCAATATCCCAAAGGAAGCTTTTAGTAGTAGAATGCAAACCTTTTATGGAATCATTGAATGTAAGAATGTATTAATTGACAAATAGGTAACTAAGCTACGAAGGGAGATTTCAACTCATTCAGTCGATTCTAAGCTACGGAGGGAGATTTCAACTCATTCGGTCGATTTTAAGCAACTTATCTACTTACTAGTTTAATCATCTCCCTTTGCCAAAGAGCATCCTCAAGGAAGTAGACAGAAAGCTAAGATTATTCTTATGGAATGGATTAAGTCAAGGCAAAAGCAAAGTAAAAATCAACTGGAGCAAAATTTGCAAACTAAAGCACTAGGGTGGGTTAGGATTAAGTTCATCGAGACTGATCAGCAAAGTAAGTTTGGCAAAAAGTCTTATGTGGTTATGTAGTAAGAAAGAAGATCTATAGGTGAAGTGGATTCATAGAACCTTCATAAAAAATAGTAGCATATGGGCACTAAAACAAAAGCAAGATATGTCAAGTATACGTAAGGAAATTCTAGAAAGGTTGGATGCAAAATATGGTTGTTTATAAGATAGGAAATGGAGAAAATACCCACTTTTGTTATGACAATTGGCACCATGGAAGACCTCTCTTCTAAGTGGAAGCACTTCAACATTTAAGGATGATGGTAAGTGTAGAAACTAAGGTCAGTAGTTTCATAAGAAAGAACCAATGGTTTTGGCCATTTCATAACAACAAAATCTCAAGTTTCATCTTCGATCAAATGCCAAACTGCTAGCATAATGATGAGGACCAAATCCAATGGACAATTGACAGTTCTGGAAATTTTAGTACAAAGAAACGTAAAGCTCTAATGCAGGAAGATCTAAACATAAGGATTGAATGAGACAAATTGATTTGGGACATAGACATTAAACCTGCTCAATCCTTGATTCCCTGGCTGTGCATAGACAATGAACTACTCAAAAAAGACAAATTGAAGTTCCAAATTAACATTCTTAATTGTGAACTTTGCAATGTAGAGGTGGAGACTTTGGATCATCTAACGATTGAATGCAGACACACTAAGGAGATATGGAGAAGAATTCAGGCCAAATTGAGCATAAACTCTTAGGTACGCACTTGGATGGACACTGTCAAGTGGTTATGCAGCTTCAAAATGACGAATCATGTAAATTACAAGGCCTTAAAGATAACTTGGGCTATAATGGTATACTATGTTTGGAAGGAAAGAAATAGAAAAATCTTCAGTTGGAGACATTATATAAGGAAATCATCCACCAATGCAAAATGGGCATGATAGCTAGAGGAGTAGCTACCAACCTGTCAACATGTTTGAGAGAAAAATGGAATTTTAGTTGAACTACTTTACTTTCTAGACCACAAGGATCTCTACTTACTAATATAGAAACTTTTGTTGTAATTCCTTAGTTTTGACCATCATAGGGTTCCGAATGAATTGTGTTGGAAATTGTATAGGATTTGGAGAAAAAGGTAAAAACAATGACATGTTATCATGTCATTTGAGAATAAATTTGCCCTCTTCAAAGAGCTAAATTGTACTTTGAACCACAGCGCGCTACATTGAGACGAAAATCAATTATGGACACATCAATATTGGCTGGAAGTGTAAAGCACAACGCAATTCCTTTGCGGACGAAGGCATTTACAGTTCAGAAGTTACGTCTGTATACCTTTTAACTCCACTCTGTTCCTTCGCGGATGAAGGCACTTGTTTCTTGAAAGCAACTGCGATCAAGATCAAACTCCTCTAGTTTGGATCTCCATGTGAAGGAGCAAGTGGCAAGGACCGTGGTTGGCCTTCTATTCTGCTTGCCACTTTCCTTCCCGGTTGGTGATGATACAAGGAAGAGAACTGAAGAGGCAAGAAAAGAGTAGAATAGAAAGAACTGACAAACAGTGAAATTCACAACTTACAACCCAACACTATAATTATAAGTACTTGATAAAATCCTAGCATCCTTCTTCGAGGACAGATTATCAACAACCAAAGAGCAGTTCACATAAACCAAAACTTCTCTCATAGGAAATTGTTTAAGCACCACCGAGATTGGTACGTATACCATAACAAGTAAAGGAATTGTTCCTGAATTTTTGTTCTCCGCCAAAGCCTCCTGAAGGCCTGATCTGAACTCGGATTTTCCTTTCAAAACAACATTAATCACACTGACGTTGTTGTGGGGTTGACGATAGTCAGGAAGTTTGCCAGAGCAAAGAATGGAGCCTGAATACAATACAACAACTGAGCTGTCATTGCCATAGACAAATGCAATGTGGTCATTTGGATTGTTGGCTCTCACGGACAGAAGAAATTCTGAATAGAGGCTGAAGTCTTGATGCAAATTGAATTCATTGACCTCGAAATGTTCAACATTATAGACAGGCATTTTGGGCTGCAAGGATGTGAAGAGAAAGATAACAATGCCAGACAGAAGGAGAATTAACATAAACCAGAAACTGAAGCAGCAACATACGCATCTAATGCAACAATGTCCTCCTGAATTATGCCTGCCATGGTACATAGGAACATTACGCCGCTGTGGAGGAGGCTTTAGGTCAGTCGAAGTAGTATAGTTGAGTACGACATAGTTTGGTTGGTAGTGTCCATTTTCCATTGGTGTCTCGACGTCTCGGAGATGGACCTTATGTTGGCCATTGTCCATAAGAGATTTAACATGATGAACGAGAGGCTCTTCTCCTCCTCACCCAAAATCTCTGGACGAGTAGGATAAGAGAGAGGCAGAGGGAGGGGGGAAGGTTTGTACAATTTGGGTTGTTGGTTCCATTGGTTATGGATATTGTTGTAAATGTATGGATTTGGAGGAATATAGAATATTACTTTACTATTTTAGACCCAAACCAGTTAAGGTTGTAACTGATATATATTTTGCATTGTTTTTGTTGAAAGCATACTTAGATTGTACGCCTGATTTTGGATTTTGTTAATACATTTGACCACTAGAAAAGACACTTATATAACAAAATCTAACCATATATAGTTGTTTTGGCAGAATTGTAGTATTTTAGCTAAAACCATACATCATGGAAATGAACAGGGACTAAACATGAGTAATCTGCCATCCTGAAATTAGCATCAATAAAGGTAGGATCCTATCACGTCCCTGTTTTGAGGAACTTCTAAAGGCATTCATGCCCCTATACTTCAATCAACTTAGATTCAAGAAACTGAAGCTTTTTTAGAAAATGTAGACTAGATCAGATCTCATTACAATAGAAAAATGCATCCATGTAAAGTACTATACTACTAGGTTTGTGTTTGGACTCCAATCACAATTCCCACAACGTCAATCAAGAACAGTCTCAAGATATTCAAACTCAAAAAATAAACAACCAAATAATATATATAACAGAAAAATAAATTGAACACCAAATATACTTGAAAAACCTTCCAATGTAAAAGAAGAAATAATTGGTCAAATTAACAAGCAAATCCACTAATTCAAATAAGAACTTACAAGAGTTTAAAAGTACCAAGCTATTGACCCTTGCTCGGAACCGGACCACAAAACAACTACAAGTTATCCCACCAAGTATCAGTTTTGAGTTCAAGTTGATAACTTAAATGAATAACACTCAATCTAATTATCCTGAAAAAAGACAACTTGTTGCAAAAACAACCAATTATAGAATGAGCAAAACTTCTTAACTCACTTGCACTCTCACTCTCTTTCTTTTTCCTTTTTGGTATTCTTTTCACTCATAAGGATAAACTTCATAATTTCCCCCTTTGTACTAAAAATAATTGGACACAACCACTTATACTGTAGTGTAAGTTACTTTGTCCCAACCATATTTCAAGGAATTGTAAACATACATGGTGTGGTAAAGTTGCGTACTATTAGATCTACCTATACTCCGTACCTCAGTGAGATTTATATTGAGTGTTGTTGTTGTTGTTGTTTAAACATATATGGTCTTAATCAATCACAAGGTCCACTTACACGATCGTGTACACCTGGGACAAAGGCATGTATGTCTTCAACTCTTATCATCCACGCATACACATTTGTAGTTACTTACACGGTATTCACACATGATTGTCCATGATAGGGACACGGGCATGTCTAATCTTACACGGCCGTATAAGTCATCCTCTATCTTGTACACGTTCACAGCTCTTACACAGCCTTTACACATGACCGTGTAAGTCATGGATATAGGTGTGTTGTGCTCTACACGATTGTGTCTCTCAATAATGGCTTCAAATCAACCATTATCCATCTTGACTTTACTCATTCATCATTTCAATGATATCCTTGAGAATATCTAAGATCACTGAAAGTCTTTGAGAAGGGCTAGACACTCAACAATTTAATCATAAGTAGGGCAATTCTAGCAGGCTCTTTTAGTAACAAAGAGGAGGAAATTAAAGCTTCATTCCAACACTATAACAGTGGCAAGTAGACATATGTGCTCCAAAATATACAGAAAACCGCAGTCAGGGGCTGGCTTTTCTTGATTCAAGAACATTGCAATCAGGTAAAATCACTAATGGCATGAGTTTTAGTCATTCATTAGACCAGTCAGAATACAGATTCATGCACCGAGAAAATCAAGACCTCCAACTTGGCCTCATACTTTCAGGGTTTATAATTGAAAACTTTAGCATAGTGATGCTGATTAATAATCAGCCAGCTGTTCATGTTTCTTAGGAGCTAGTGATTAGCGTAATGGCAAAACCAGGATTTTGTAGTCAATGTGTCTCAGCAACACTTGGCAGGTCGCATAGGAGAGGACACATGAATTGCAGGTCTAGCATTGCAGGACCTCAAAGCACCAAATCGCATGAAGGACACAAGTGAAAGCACAACTGTCCTCACCTTTACCACCACCTTCTTTAGTTTCGACGACTTTGACCGCTTTAATTTGCTTCCCGATGATAACCTGTAGGATTTGAGGAAAAGCTGCCTTTGTTTAGCTCTAGCTCGTCTACGACTCAAAGATGTGAGCAGGGCCTGAGGCTCGATTCTCGACTTGGAAAACATTTTCCGGCTTTGACTTTCCAAGCTGAGCAATCCATCGTGTCGGTCAAGAGGCTCATAGCCATTGAGACGACGGCTATAATTTGAGGTGGTGGTACGGAGCAGAGAGTTCATCTCAGCATAAACAAGGAGACAATGAGTGGAAAGTTGCAAAGTTTTGTGCTTTACTTATACATGAATAATTTCAATGGGGTTGGTAGGTCATGACCAACGAGGACGATTGGGTGATATTTGTAAATTCTGCCTACTAATTTTAGGCTTTTGGTAAAAGAAAATTTCTTTGCACAAATTAGACCTTGTAAACGATTTCCACACCGAAACAGGATGGTAATTATAATACATTGAAATTTTTTAAGATTCGACTTTGAATAGCATAACTATGATTGAAAAAATGTGTCACTGTTTCTCGTATGAAATTAGTATAATAAGATGTGAAATGAAAATTTTAAATCTAGTCTCCAATCGGCGATCCAAAATGGCGGCCTATGCAGTCAGCAACATCAAAATAAGTGACAAAGACCTTCACGCCTGTTTCATGTGTTGATTCTCTTTTTCATATTTTGGTTTTGAATTTGATTATTCAAATACCTCATTACCATGTTTTTCTTTTTTGGCGGCCGCAGGTCACCTCCTCCTACTTACGAAGCCCTCAATGATTAGTAGATTTACCTAAATCATCAGTGTACGTTTACAACTACGGTTGGGCATGCAGATCTTTGCGTTTAGGGACAGCAGGCTCGTAAGTTTAGATTAAGGTATCTTTAACGAGCTGATTTATGAGTCCGGCTTAACGTCATATTGACTCAAGATTTAATTTTTTTTAAACAAAATAATATTATTTTATAAATTTATTACTAATCACTATTTTTGCACCACTTGCAAACCAATAAACTACAGCACGCACATATCAGGGTTTTTTAAAAAATTATAACTGTTTGACTTCGTGATCTCCATCTCAATCTCCAAAGTCATCACAATGTTGAGCCCATTAGTCAAGTGATTGGTAGGCTGTGAAACTTCCCCGACTGTTCTTTTTGTTTAAGCTTTCAAAAGTTTCTAGTAGATGTAAGTACTATTTGGTAATTAGACGTCGAAATTTCAATCAACAATTTTAGAGATAATTTAATATGAATTTGTGTATTTCTTGATTATAATCGTATGAATTAATGTATATAAGACATTTTACATTTCCATAGCATGGAAAAAAGGACATAAATAAGCTCTGATAGACTTTATTACCTACCTACCTAGTTTCGCTGGCTGCTGTCTTAGCTTATAGTTTTTATCTCCAGTTCTGTACTTGATCTAGATCAAAGGACTTAGGTCCTTACGTACGATCTTTAACCTGTACAACACTTGGCAAGTTTTTGGCTTTTGGCTTTGAAATATATTTATTTTTAAATTTTTTAAAAGTAATGGTAATGAGGAGGTGAATTTACCAGAGTATTAGATTTTGTATCATCCTGGCCAGTAATAGCCGGAAGATACCACATTGGTGGAAAAATAATATAAAATCATAGCATTTCGTACCACTCAGTATTTGAAATGCTGGTCATATAATAACCGATACCGTAAAATTCAAAATATCCAGGGACTTAAAATTCAAAAAAACGAAATTTAACCTAACTATAAATTCAAACACAACACACAGGTAGAAGTAGTCAAGCAGACAAGACACAATCAGAAGCTCATCCAGCTTTCACAACCTTTCATAGCTGTCGCAGCATCCCTACAACCTCTACAACTCCCCTTAGCTTTGCCATTCAACTCCTCTCCTTTGCCAGTCGTTGTCTGTCGCAACCTTCCAGCTCCTCTCCTCTGCCTCTAGTCACCAATCGTAGCCCGTAGCTCGCCTCTCCAGGTCATCAGCTAGCTACTGTCATTTGTTAATTGCCCTTGTCTCAACTCGCCAACTCCTCTCCTCCACCTGCCACTAGTCGCTTCCCAATCGTTGCCAGTCATCACCCTCTTGTGTTGTTTTGCACAGTTGTGTTCCAAAATCACAATGTTGAGAGCTTAACCAAACGTTGCTTTTTTCTATAGTGTGTGTGTGGAACTGTGGATCACTGGATTGTGGAACTATATGTATGTGTGTGTGATTGAGGGCTTATGGATTTGTTGACTTGTGGATGTGATTATCTTGTAAAATATGAATTATGAATTGTGAAATTGTGATTATGGAATAGCGAAATGAAAGTTTAAATTTGCGTCATTCATAAAAATTATCATGGTGATCACTTGGAAATTAGAATTGATTGTGTTTATGACTTTTTGTGATAATTGGGAATTAGAATTTTGAATTGGATTATTAATTTGAGTTTGAAATTTAGAATTGGATTATGAATTTAAGATTGTTCCTGTCTGAAATTTCAGATTGAAATACATTGAATAAAACATTAGTTTTTATTATAAATTGGGTTATGTATTATAAATTAAATTTTGTAATCATCAAAATGGATTAGTTAATTTGTGGTTGAATTATATGATTAGTAATTATACAAATAGAATTGTGGATGTTATGAGTTTATGTCTTTGATTGGATTATTTAATCAACAAATTAATAATCATACAAAATAAGCTATAGTTAAGAGTTTACGGTTGAATCACAAAATAAGTTATAGTTAAGAGTTTATAGTTAAATTAAAGAAGTGAGTTTATAATTGAATTATATAATAACATAAAATGAGTTATAGTTATGACTTGTGGGTTTACGATTTAATTATATAATCATACAAAATATGTTATAGTTGTGAGTTTATTTTTTAATTATATAATTACACAAAATAGTTTATTATTATGATCTTAGGTTTGAATTATGTAATCAAACAAAATGAATTATAGTTGTAAAAGTGTAGCAATCAATATTTAGGTTTAGAAAGAAACATGAGTATTAAGAAATTATTATTGATTTATTTCTTTATGTTTTTTTTACATAACTTTATTTTGATACAAAGTTATTAAGCTAATTTTGATATTTGTCTTCTTCTTTTCTTTTAAAGTTGAATGGAAGGAAGTTCAAGTACTCCTACTAATTCATACACTTTAGAAAGATTCAATGATCCAACTTGAGCTCATTTTGAATTGGTTTCCGGAATGAAGAACTATACCATATGTTTGTTTTGTAACAAGCATTGGAAAAGTAGAAGAATTACCATATTAAATAAGCATTTCGCTAGGGTCAAAAGTGATGTCATCATATGAAATGGCTAATGAAGACTTTGCTAGAAGAGTATCAGCATGAGAAAGATAGAAGGCAAAAATTGAATTATGAAATTGGTAGTCGAATTTCTTTTGTTGGTGTTTAGGATGAAAGTGGATTTGTTGAAGGTGGTAGCATTCCTACCCAACAAGAAGGGAATGTTGTACATGATATTAGGAAAAGAAGAAGACATGTTTAATTTTTTTATATCACAAACAAATCCTAGAGCTCAGCCTTCGATCCATAATACCTTACAATCTAGAGAAGAGGCTTATAATGTGGATATGGCAATGACTAGATGATGGTATGATTCAGATATAGCATTTAATGCTTTTCAGTCTTATTATTATCGACCTATGATAGATGTTATTTCCTTTTACAGTCTAGGATACAAAGCTCATTTAATTGATGACCAAAAAAAACTTCTTAGTAGCTCTATTTATGAAATAAAAAGTTATTTGGATAAAAGAAGAATGATTTAGGGACATTCTCCTTCAATTGATGACTGTCGAAGTAAACTCCTTTAATCATATGTGATGGTTGGACAAATAGAAGACATTAGCTTATTATTAATTTTTTGGTAATTCTACAAAGGGGACAATATTTTGAAGTCTATTAATGCATCTGGCCTTGTTAGGAATGTCGATACTTAATTTGAAATATTTGATGAAGTTGTGAATGAAGTTGGATTAAAAAATATGGTTTAGTTAATTACTGTTGATGATTTGACTTATAAAGGAGCAAGAAAAAATTGCAAAGTAAGTATACTTCTTTTTATTGAACTCCTTGTACTGCACATTTCATTGACTTGATGTCGTAAAACATAAAGGATGCTAGTTATTTTCCTATTATTGATAAGACTATGTAGAAAGCAAACAAGGTGACCAAGTTCATCTACAATCCTACATGGGTCTAGAATTTAATGAGAAAGGATTTTATATTGGTAAGAATTTATGTCATCCTGTTATTACAATATTTATAACTAATTTCTTATCACTTAGTGTTTTATTATGATGAAGAAAGAGTTTAGACAAATGTTTACAAGTGATAAATAGATTTCATCTTAGCACGCTAGGTGTTGGATTGGAGATTTCTAGAATTATACTTGAAGATAATGAATTTTGGGCCCAATGTCTTATTCGAGTTTATGAGTCGTTAGTAAGGATACTTTATTTGGTTGATAATGATGAGGAGACAACAATGGGTTATTTTTATGATGCCATGGAGAGGGCAAAGGAAGCAATTAAGGACAATATAAAAAATAGACCTCTTCGTACATAACTTATCTTACAGTCATCAATGAGAGATGGAAAAAGTAACTTTACTCTATGTTATTTGCAGTTGGGGCATTTTTTTAATTCTAATGTATATTTTAGACAAAGTTTTACAAAGAAAGCTAAAATTAATAGGGAAATGTTATTACCTGTTACAACAATTGTTGCCTATGAGATGATGCAAGATCTCTTTAGCTCACAAATGGAGATTTATAAGGATGTTTCTGGTAATTTTAGGATGTTAATTGTAATTTGTCAAAGAGACAAACTTAATCCAAGTCTATATTTTTTTCACTTTTGTTACTTGTTTAAATTTAATCATTACTTTATTTTGTTTATAATGTTACTTTTGTTATCTTACGACTTGCAGTTGCTTTGTGGACCAATTCGGAAGTGACGTTATAGAATTGCAAATGTTTGCAATTCAAATTCTAAGTCAATGTGGGAGTGCAACAAGGTGTGAAAGGAATTGAAGCACATTTGAATTCATCCATTCCAAGAAAATGAATAAATTAGAGCACAAAAAATTAAACAACTTGGTCTTTATTCGATATAATTTAAAGCTTCAGGAAAGTTATGTTATTATCATTATTAAGTTATATATAATTTCTTAATAATATAATTTTATTGTTTACTAGGACTCTTAATAGAACAAATAGTTTTGTAGATCTAATTTGCCTTGATCATATCAATCTTTTGGCATATTAGGTTTATTAAGAACTAAGTTTGATAGACGAGAGTGACTTGGAAGATAATCTTGGATGGGAAAGTATTAACATGTCATTTGATGCAATGAATTTGAATGATGGTGATGACAAGGCTCCTCTCAATGATAAGGATTTTGTACTAAATGAGAATTAGGGTCAATGTGATTTGACGGGGTATTTAATTGAATAAAGTTCCAGGTTTTGATTCTCCTCTTCTTTTAATTTCAATTATATTTGGTGTATATGTTAAATTCTATATATGCAATATAATTATAAATTTTTTTATTTCAAGTTTCACTTCTAGTTGGTTCTTCAGCACAAACTATTATTCTAAATTATAATAGCTAGAGAGTCGTGAATATTTATTATTCTTTTTATTTAATTTTTGATGTAATTATTGTTTATTATATGATTAAATTGTAACATTTTAACTACTTTGTATTGTCATTAATTTAATATTTGTATGATGATTAGATAATATTTTTTATATTAATTATGGTTATCATTTATATGAGAAATGTATGAAAGGTAATATTAATAAAAATAAATATGTTGTTGTTATTTCAACATTCTATTATTATGATTTTTGGAGATATCATGATGTAAAATTATATATTATGTATTACAATATATTGAGGGACTATATTGCAAATTTAAAAAAGTTATGGACTATTTATAAATTTTAAAAATTATCTGAAATGACACCCGATATTAATCGATATCAGTGTAGTACTGTAATATAATCAAATTTGATAATGGTACCAGTATGATATTTTTAACATTGGACTTTAGCAACACTCTCTTTTGGGACATGCTAACTTTATACGTAAAAGTCGAAAAAATCGACAAATTTTTCATCAATTGCTTGAAGTCATATTATTAAATCATAATAAATAATATGACAATCAAAAAGTTAAAAGGATGAACCAACTTTAAGTCTTGTTTGCGACTTTACATGTTAATTTACTTCCAATCATATATTCCTACTTGAACCATAAATTTTAAGTAGAGTAACATTAAAAAATCTATGCTACAAAATATTGAAGATATTTGTTTGTTTGTTCTGAAAATTAAGATGGGAGTAAATTGAATACTCATGATTTTAAACCTTTTTTCACTTAAAAAGCATTTTAAAAACTTAACTAGATAACATAATAATTGATTTGTAATATTTTTATCTCAAGGCTTAAAAATGAAGTCAACTTGGTTTTTAATTAATTTGTAAGGAATAGGTTTAAACTACATATGACCGTGGACTTTATTCTTTACAAGTAAAATGGTTTTATGCAAAACAACTCAATTCCAAAAAATCGTATGAATCTATCTAAAATGATATGAAAATGATTTATGAAATGAAAAAGTATTTGATTATAAAAAGAAGGTAGTAAACTTTAACAACAATTGGCTTGACTAAAAGGATAAAAAAGAAACTTAAAAGACGTATAAATTTGAACTAAAAATTAACTTAAACAAAATTGATTTTAGCTAATCTAGTTGAGTCTAAACTTTAGACAAACCTTTTGAGGGAAAAAAATGGAAATGGATCTAAATGTTTCAAGAAATGCATTGAGTTGGACACTAATGGCACTAAGAGAGTGGGTAATTTTGGTGTTTATAAATTTAAAAAAAATCTTTTGCAACATAATAAAGAATCTTGATTAATTTCAAATTGAATGATAAAATGCAACGAAATTTTAATTAAAATTAATCATTTACTAATAATAATGTAAAGTTTGCAGGGAAGAGAAGTTATGAACTAATTTTATAGTATTTTGATAAACAAAGTTTGTCTAAGCCCACTTCTAAAATTTATTTTAGGAATCTATTATGGTCTTCTTTCAATTAGGTGAAGAGGGACCTCCATACAATAATTTTTATTCAATTAAAGATAAACCATTATACACTCTTCCTTCAAAGTAAATAGCAACCTCAATACTTCTTAAATCAACCGAATATAAGAAAAAAAACTTATCCTAAATGATACTTATAGCATAAATAAGACTTACCTTCACATTTTAATATCCAAGGGCTTAATACATGAACTACCAATGAATGAATACTTCCAAGTGCTCAAAACTCTTATGAATGTGTTATTATAACACTCATATATCATAAAAATGACTAACTAAACTCTCAGTTATTCATACCCATACTAGCTTTAAAATACCGTTAGTCACAAAAATTAGTTGTTGTCATGATAAAAATATCATATACAAACTTATGGTATGTATTATTTTAAGACTCTTGATGTATTGGTTGAAAACAAGTTTTCAAAAAGTTTTCAATTTTTTTAAAGAATTAATAACATGTTTTACAAAAATTTGAGACAAAATTATTTCAAATATTCCTCAAAAAGCTTTTTAAAGATTAAGAGTTATTTGAAATCAAAATCTTAATTCCTCTTGACAATATAAAATATTAATACATTAAGAGTAAAACATAATATGTTTACGTATGAAGAACCCCAAGAAAATTATTTATAAATTTATAGGGACTTTATTTCATATTCCTTTCTCTTAAAATATTAAAGATTAAATTATTAATAGTAATTTCACTTTGTTATCATCAAAATATCAATTATAAACTTCATTAATTCAAAAATCTTCCCCTTTGTTATGATGACAAAATATGTTCTGATATTAGAAAGCTAATAATAAAATTAGTCATTTGAGTACAAACAATATCAAAATTAAAAAAATATAAATATTTAACTCCTCTTTAGTTCACGTATCCAAAAACAATCTCAAAGCTAAAAGATAGAACATTTTTGCTTGATAAACAAGTAAAGAGAAACAAAATAAGAACACAACTTTGGGATAATTAAATTAACTGCAAATAACAAGAAAAATGTCAATGTATAATGTAATGATTTAAGTATCTTATCACAACTATACTAAAGATCACTAAGGAACTGCACCTGTTATTCTTATAGTATAGGTTAAGTGAATAGAATTGTTGATCTCATAAGGACTATAGATACTAGTGCTAACCATCTTTTATTATCTAATCTAACAAAATAAATAATTAAATTAAAAGAAAAGATTAATTAAAAAAGTTGCTAATCCAAAATAACAACTAAAGCACTACAAAAGAGTAAAGCAATCATAGATTAATAATATCCAGATAAGAATTCTCTTAGAACCTTCATGTACTTAGATTTATTATTTCAAATATTCCTTAAAAAGCATTTTAAAGATTAAGAGTTATTTTAAATCAAAATCTTAATTCCTCTTGACAATATAAAATATTAATGCATTAAGATTAAAACATAATACGTTTATGTATGAAAAACCCCAAGAAAATTATTTATAAATTTATAGGGACCTTATTTCATATTTCTTTCTCTTAAAATATTAAAGATTAAATTATTAATAGTAATTACACTTTATTATCATCAAAATATCAATTATAAACTTCATTAATTCAATAATCTTCTCCTTTTTTATGATGACAAAATATGATCTAATATTAGAAAGCTAATAATAAAATTATTCATTTGAGTACATACAATATCAAAATTAAAAAATATAAATATTTAACTCCTCTTTAGTTCTTGTATCCAAAAAAATCTCAAAGTTAAGAGATAGAACATTTGTGATTCATAAACAAGTACAGAGAAACAAAATAAGAACACAGCTTTGGTATAATTAAATTAACTACAAATAATAAGAAAAATATCAATATATAATGTGATGATTTAAGTATCTTATCACAACTATACTAAAGATCACTAAGGAATTGCACCTATTATTCTTATAGTATAGGTTAAGTGAATAGAATTTTTGATCTCATAAGGACTATAGATATTAGTGCTAACCATATTTTTATTATCTAATCTAACAAAATAAATAATTAAATTAAAAGAAAAGATTAATTAAAAAAGTTGCTAATCCAAAATAATCAACTAAAGCACTATAACAGAGTAAAGCAATCATAGATTAATAATATCCATATAAGAATTCTATTAGAACCTTCCTATACTTAGATTTATTAGGACTCAACGATTAACCTTAATTTCTTAGATTACTAGAAATTATAAAGTTATAATTATATTCTATCATAAGAAATAAAACCTTTATTCTTAAGTTGATTGATTTAAATCTTTCTATCAAAACCCCTAATAAGGCATCAACCTATTCTATTAATTTCCATGACAAATTTGAATTTAATCCAAAAGATTTATGTGCTCTTATATCTAGGATTTCATGCAACTCTTATTATTCATTCCACAATCCATCCATACATATAGTAGCTAAAAAGGTTGTCATAAGATTAAACAAGTTATATGGAACCAAATTGGTGGTGGCTCTCAAGTTTGGTAATGCCCTTTCAATTGAAAAACTACCAATATGACAAGAGATGGTAAAACTGAGACGCCCCTGTCCTCCTTCCCCCTCGGGAGGATATGGGAGTGCCACATCGGACTCACAAACAGAAACAAATAACAAACCGATACAAAAGCATTTCAAAAACGTACTACACATTCATTACATGTATTTTCAGTAACTAAAAAAAACATACATTTTAAATCATTCCAAACTTGTTCAAAACATACATACATTATATCGCATGAACTTAATACAAATTTGTATCAAAAAAAGGAAATCAACTTAAAACATAGTTATTACAAAAACTTACAACAAATTGGAATCATACATTTTATAAACAAGCCAAAATATATTCAAAATACATTTTTATCAAAAAAAGACTCAGACTCCATTGGCCATTGCGGTTGACTCGTCCTAGTCTTTATAATCCTTATTCTGAACCTACACGGGACAAATCCACCGTGCTGAGCATATAGATTAGTTATTACATATAGCTTAGTGAATAATAACTAATCTATATATAAAGTGATAACTCATCAAACTGAATCATGTAATAGCATAAGCATGCATTAACATATTAGTTTAACAATAAAACAGCCATAGTGCATTTCAGAACAGATTTTATAGTTAACAGAGCTGAATATCAAAAGAGGGTATACACACTTCAAAATCATAATACAATTTTGTTTATGTCAGAATCAAACATATATCAGAATACCAAACCAGATGACTACTAAGACACTTACAGAAGTGGGTAACGGGACTCATATAGCAGAGACCGAAGTCTCGACACCAAAGTGTCACAGGAGAGACCGAAGTATCGAAATCGAAGTGTCACAGGAGCAGCTGCAGACCCTTCTAGGCATGCCTATTTACCCACAACTAGGACTCAACAATTTTAAAATAAAACAAAGTCATTTCAGACATTTCATGTGCAAAGTAAGTAGTCAATTATATTCAGATTCAAGTAGCACTTCCAATGATATAAACATGCATCAAACACCTTGGACAATCATTATTCGAAATTCCAACACAATCAGCATAAATCAAATTCAACAAGCAGAACAAAGTAAGGTGTGACCATCTAAGATTACTCACAAAAGCTTCCTTATTGCTTATTGCCTCAAAGTCTTGGTAATATCCGGAAGTGGTCGCTCTATGCGTTCCTCTATAACAATTAACACATATACAAATCACTATTGTGCATGATTAAGCATTCATTTATGTATACTGAGTATGTATGATGCAAGTTCATGACATATTCTCTGGTATATTTCCTTACTAAACTGTTGTAAACATCAATTGTACTTCAAAAGTTCCAAAATTCGTACATTCAATTACTATTCTAGCTTTTGTTGTAAGCACCTCATTCAGGTCAACTTTGCATAATCAATAAGATTAAGAAAATGATGTATTTCTGTAATACTTTCTTCTAGAAAATTATTCCTCTGTGTCTTAAGTCTCTATTAATACCAAGATCATTCAATTTGGGTCAGTATTTCTAAAGTTATCCACAAAATACTGTATACTGCTCCCAACTAATGACAAAATCTTAATTTTAACTTTAGGCCAAATTTCATCATCCTTAGGGATAGAAACAAAATTATATTCCTTAATGAAAGTTTTAGGCATATGAGTTTAATTTAATCCAAAATAAAAATCACCCCATTTGGATATCTATAGGTCAAGTTATAGCCTAAATACCGATAACTATTTAGTGAAATCCATCCAGTGAAACCAGTACAATTCATTCACATCTTACACTTTCAACAATTTTTCTCTAACATTCATCCTTTTCACCACAATTTCACCTTAGTCATGCCTCAATTACACATCAATTTCTTGTCTAGACCTTAACTCATCAACAAATTCATACACATTCTATCTAATCAAGCATCAAATAAGACATACGATAACATGCAAATCAAGATTTGTATTCCCATACCTTCTTTAACTCAATTCCTACTTCAATGCTCAAACCACTCTAGCCTTTCAAGCAAATATCACACGTCCAAGATTAAGATGACCAAGAGGACAGCAACATAGAAATAGTAGGATTTAATTCCCTTGATGCAGTAGCATGCAATTTCGTCAAGTGAAAAAGATGATCCAAAAATGCAAGCAGAAAATCCAGGAGGTGTGAGTGAGAGAGGGAGTTTCGGTGGTATGAGAATAAGTTGAAGAAGAACTCAACAAAACAAAACACCCCAGCAGAAAACTTGTCTTCTTCCAATGCTAGGTTTCACCAAATGGTAACAACATGTGTCTTCTTGCATGTTCTACACTTATCCCAATTAGGAGCTGTCATTTGTCACCAAGAATTAGTCCCCATATTAACTATCAATAAACTGTATTGATTTAGGCCGAATTTGACAATGGTATAAAGTTTGTAATTTTTGGATATCGGAATCAAAGGATATGACACTTACAAGTTTAAGTGTCACACTTAGATGTCACCAAGCAATTAACCATCTATAAACCATAAACGGTATTGATTTAGGCCGAATTTAACAAAATCGTCTTCATAAAAGTTGTAGCTTATCCTCTTAGATTTCTAACGGTATAAAGTTTGTAATGTTTGGACATGGGAATCAAAAGATATGATAATTACAAGTTTGAGTATCATATTAGAAGTCACACTGGATGTCACCCTCGTTCTTGTGCACGAGGGTGACAAACTTGTCACCCTTTAGGTGTCACCCTCGTGCTTGTGCATGAGGGTGACATACTAGTCTTGTAAAAATCAATTCAACCTTGAGTTTTTTAGTACTTTCAAGCCTTCTTTTCACTAATGCTTCACCCAAACCTTATGTAAAACATTCATGACATATATTCCATAACCCAAGCCCAACATTAATACCTTAAGTCTCTAATGAAGACAATAACTTCCAATTCTTTAAGTATGATTCTTTAAACCATAATTTAAGACATATGCAATATATATTCAATGAAACATTCCAACTAGGGTACAATTTGGGGCTTTACACTGTGGATCTTCGCTAATCCTCATTTCTTTCAAATCAAACATTGCATTAAGTTGATCTTTTGACTTCCCCAAAATCTCCAACAAAGTATCACAAAACATTTTTCTCAAAGTGCATCATATTAAGATTATTTTGGCACCCATTATGCTTCCAATAAGGTAATTCAAAAAATATGGACCTTTTCCTCCAAAGATTATCACTTAGTGTTTTATGTTTATTTGCCTTCCTAAACACATTATGATACTCATTAATAACCTCTAACACATCAGATCCTGACAGAGGAATTGGTGATTATCCCAACTCTATATTATTATTGAATGATCTCCTATTGAGCCTCCAAGGATAATTTCTATCAAAAAATCTTTGATGATTGAGATAATAAGTCTTTCTACTATGCTTTAAATATTGAAAGCAAGTTTCATAATGACAATTAGGGAATGCTAAATTTCCCTTTGTACTCCATCCAAACAACATTTCATATCCTGGAAAGTCACTAATTGTAGAAACAAGGCTATATGCATCTTAAACGATTGATTAGTTGAAGCATCATATGTCTCCATCCCAAACTCCCATAACTCTATCAGCTCTTTAATCAAAGGCCACAAAAAAAAATCTATATCCTTTTCAAGAGAAGTCAGGAAAGGTATAATGTTGGCCCCCGAAATTTTTCGTTAAATTAAGTATAATAGTTTATGGAATAAGCATGAGATTTAAATTTTTGCCTGAGAATAATTTTTAGGATCATGATAGAATCGTTTTTTGAGATTTATTATTTATTACAATGTGAGAAAAATTTTATTGCGCTAGTTAGTCAAATAAATGCATAAGAATGAATTGAGGGCATTTTTGGCACGTAACTTAAGTATCAAAAGAGCCTAAGCTTATACGGAAGGGTAAAGTGGACTTTTGGGACTCATTAAGGGTACATTG
>JANIIA010000192.1:41691781-41720226 GCA_027478495.1 Erythroxylum alaternifolium
TTTGTAGAAATAATACACTTATAAGAGAGTTTACCTCAAACAACGCACGATGAGTAAGACAATAATCGAAAAACGATAGGAAAACGCGAGAGAAGGAGTCGAAAAACTCTGGACCGAATAGTTTGTGAGGAGAGAAGAGAAATGAAGGCGCGAGGGAAAGGGAAGGGCTCAGCGCCCGACTTATAGTCACTGGATTACCTACGAAACATAACATTCCGTGGGTAATCTAAGTTTCCAGACGACGCAATCGCCGACAGTTACCGACGGATAAGCCCATTCCGTCGGTAAAAGAGCGGTAATTTAATACGGTGGAAACTTAAATATCGACGGAACAATAATTCTGTCGGTAATCTGGTTTTCTGTCGACAGTTACCGACAGACACACAACATTCTGTCGGTAAAAGAGCGACAATTTATCTCGGTAGAAACTCAAATACCGACGGAATAATAATTCCGTCGGTAATCGAGGTTTCCCTGGAAACAGTTACCGACGGACACAAAACATTCCGTCAGTATACTAGGGTTACCTCAACGAATCGTGGACGAAGATGTCGATAGTTACCGACAGAAACTTTATTCCGTCGGTGATTAACGCTTATCGTCTCGTCTTCATCGAAACGATGACGTTTGTTAACAATTTTTCGAAGGAAGGAATTATCCGTCCGTAAATAAGCTACCAGATATTGCGATGGAATAAACTTCCGTCGGTAAATGAAAGCTTTGTACCAACGGTAAGTTAACCGTCGGTAAAGCGGCGAAGCAATTAAATTACGGGAACGATTCTCGTATTTTTTCCCGTCGCCGTGAGTTTTGATGTCGCTATATGCCGTCGGAGATTTTGCGCGAAAGTTTTCCCTACAGTATTGTCGACGGATGTATTTTTCGTCACTAAATCACCTTATTTTTCGACTGAATATTTACCTTCCATCGGGAAGTAGCGACGAAATAATTTCTGTCAAAAATATTCCGACGCTATTACGTGATTTTCTTGTAGTGATTGGTATATGCTTATATTAACTTAAGAGGATTTGTGCTTAAAGTAATATGGGCTAATTACATGAAGTTGGTCATCATGGTATAGTTGAGCCAACTATAACCATAATTTAGGCGAGTTAGATTCTCATTATTGAAAAGAACAAGTATTTCATTATCATTACTCATGGTAACTTATTATTTTGTGTGTCCATTTAAGTATTGGATTTCAGGTTGAATTGATGGTTTTACTTGTCATCTAATTTGCATTTTGGACATTGTATACCGATACAGTTAAGGACATAATTAGTTGCTTCTAGTTCGAATTAATTAAACGAGCAATATTGTTACTGAAAAAATAGTGAAGTGCATGACGAAAACTGTGGACTTAAGTTCCCCTAGTCCAAGTACTGTTAGATTTTAGGATTAAAAAGAAAAAAAGAAATAGTCTTGTTTTTGAATCTACAGAAAGATGATTGGTCGGGATCAGATCTTCTGTTCCAGTTAATCAATTCCTACTCTGTTCTATTAAATCTTATCCATATATTTATATAGAGTCCAGAAAAATGTATGGACAAAATTAAGTGATACATAATTGGAACACCCTAACGAGAACAGGATGCTCTAACCCCGATTGGTTGTATACTTTTTTAAGCACTTGGTTTCTTGAGTTTCTCAAAGAAAATTTAAATCTTTATGTTGTGCAACCAATTTGGATGAAACCAATTTTACGTGGAGTTGGAATAGGAAAAAGAAGCATATTGCCTCCTGTCTTTATTTGAAAATATGATCTTAACTCCTATTTTACATTTGAATTGAAGGCATAGCATGTGCAAATTATTATAAGCATTTAAAATCATTTCAACTATTTATGACAATTAATTAATTTAATTATACTAAATATTTATAGTTATATTTTTAATAATTATAATAATCAATTCATTTACCAAAATAATTTGAAACATCAAGAAATGAATTAAATTAAAATTTAATATTAATATGTATACTGTTACATTTGTAATATTATAGTAAGAATATAATAAAAATAGGAAGATAAAATTTTAGAGGTTCTTCTTTTTAGTATTTTTTGACAAATATCAACTTAATAATTTTTTTCAGTATCTTTTAAAAAAATCTCATCCAAACATGTTATTTTTATTTTTAAAATAAAAACTAAATAAATGAAACAGAAATTAAAAACTAAAATGGAAAATAGAAATAGAACCAATGCTATTCAGCAGATATATATTTTTTTAAAAGTGAGTTTTTCGTTATCAACATTGATACAAATACAAGTTGTATCATATATACTTCCCTATCGGTGATTTTTTTAAAAGACAAGTAAAATTGCATTTAAAGAATAAGTTTAGTAAATTACTAGAAACACCAATACCAATTACCTCCCTGCCAAGGAAACCACCATATATGCATTGATAGAAGGAGACTAAAAGTACCCCCTTACCTCATTTATAACAACAACATCTAGTAAGAGTCCCATTGAAATGCAGGATCTAGGGTCCACCTGTACCTCATTTATAGGCTAATTTTGTTATACAAGTCCTTGGCTATAATTGGTACTCCAATGTATATTAAGATCTTTTGGTATATAGCATTGGCATCTATGTAGCAAATGCATATAATCTCCCATTTATCTCTTTCCAAATATAATAGATCAAAGCTCCAAACTATAGCTTGAATATCTTTTGGTCCCCTTTGGTTTAAAATTTGAGGTTGAAGCTCATTGGATTATTTATGGACAATTTACCTGATTATGATAAACTTTAAGTCAAAAAGAGAATATGCTCCATAATTGAAAAGAGAAGTCATGAATAAAGAATAGGTGGCTGAAATTTTCCATACTATCCGATCATAGCTCATAGTTCATACCAGAAACATTGAACTTGAGTGAACGTTTAATAATTAATTTGCCTCCAATAACAAGCCAGAGGATGAACGAGTGAGCTGGACATAAGCCTGAGTACTAAACCAGCTTATACCACCACATTTTCATCAGATTCAAAGGCCCTAGCACCAGCCTTTTAAAGGAATCTATTATGAAGTTTAGAGAGCTATTAGTTATCCATTCGATAAGGAAAGGAGAAGAGGAGTTAAAAGCATAGCTAGGCAGAATGATCCCACTAAGAGGTTAAGACCATTCATTATCTTTGATATTTCTTGAACTCTGGTCTTAGGAGGAATGAGTGTTTTTAATGTCTAGAACTTCTTTAGCTTGTAAAAGGGTTCTAGTACATGCCAATGATCAAACCAAAACAAGGTATTTTTCCCCATTATTGATCTTATGCTTAATAGAGGATTGTACCTAGTCTTTAGTAAGTAGGATTTATCTAAGGGTCCAAGAAATCCCACTAGTAATTTTGGCATTTCAGATGCTCTATTCCTTGAGATGGTAAAAGTGAATACATTATACCTAAAGACCTTCCCCATCACTATATATTTTTCACAACCTTTTAGCTAATATTACCTTACTCATAACTTTGATGGAATAGATTCCAAGTCCACCAAATTGCTTAGGTAAACGTACCATGCACCACTTAAACTTTGGTATTTACATGTCACTACTTATTCTACATTATAAGAAATCCCTTAACATTGTATCAATGGCCTTCAATGTCCCTATTGGAAGAGTTTAGTGGAAGCACCAATATATGGTATTTGTATAAGATAGAGATAACTAGTTGCAGTCTTTCCTTATAGCTAAGAAACCTATTGAACAAGTTATTCACTCCCTTACTAATGGACTCCAAAAGGGGTGAAAATTTGTATAATGGAAGCTTTCTAGTAGTGATAGGACACCTAGATATTTGAAAGGAAGTGGGGATTGATAGATACCTATGGAATTGCGAGGATATTACCTTAGATATCATATTCATTAGATAAGAAGAAGGAGCTCTTTGAAGGATTAAAAACCAACCACAATATATGCATAAAGGATTCAAAAGAGGAAACTAGTAAGTTGATTAAAGTTATAGTTGCACCATATAAAAATAGCAGGTAATCTATAAATGAAAGAAAAACAAAAATTATTTGTTTGTTGCATCTATAGTGAAATTTGAAATTTGGTTCTTTATAGATTTTAACACTAGTCATTCTAAGCATTTCAACTAATAAGCAAACAGAATAGAACAATCAAAGCTAAATCAAACGGTATGAGGAAGTCAAATAAGAACATATGTAGACTCGATTGATAAACTCCATGATCGTCATAATGAACAGATATAGTTTTTGTAATCAAGCATTGTTTTAAAACAATCAATTTCCCTAATCCTGTACTAACCATGGGGACATCACCCTCGCCTCCATTTCCATCTATGTTCTCTTGAAGATTTGAGGAAGCTTAACACAATATATAGTATATACAATCAAATTTTCATATAATAGCTTCATAACAGAAAATAAGATACTGATAATAAAGAAATAGTGGTATTTTAGATGATACTAAGAACTTTGAAGAAGAATATTGGCCATGGAAGGCAAGCGGTGATTAGTGTGTGAAGAAGGGATTTGTTCTGCATTGATTTATTCTTTATTAGGTTAATTTTGCCACACTCTTCTAACAGAGCTCATTTCCACCGTTGGAAACTAATCACCACGTCGATATTCTACAATGAATTAATGTGAACATTTTTATTCTAAAAAGTCAATAGAAGAATTATTATTTGAATGTTCCAACATTCTAGCATTATTAATTTTGTGATCTATCAAGTAAGACTACTTTATATGATAAGGTTGAGAATATTAAACGTGTATGTACTATGTTTAGGGGATGCATAAATCGTCGCGAAATGGTGGGCCATTCCCATTTGGCTTGACCTCTAGTAATGACATTAATATAACATTATATTAATTACCGTATATAATTATATCTATCGCGATGGGAATAAAAAATAATTGCAATATAGTAAATAATGGAAATCAATATTAAATATTAGTACAATATTCATAATAATCCAATTAAATATTATTGACAATGACTGTAAGCGTAAAAATAAATTTAGTTAACAACAATGTTATTTAAAAAATTTATAAAATAAACAACACAAAATTAATTTTTATTACATAAATTAATTCTTTTTATTAATGTCTTTTAAAATATATGATTTGACAATTTTATGTAGTGTGACAAAACTTTAATTACTATATATAAATTGGGTTACATTTTCTAGAAATTTTATATTACATAAGGAAAATTTTATAAATATAAAATACAAAATAAATTAATTGTTCTTATTAATTTCTTATAAAATATATGATTTGACAATATATAAATGGTGTCACAAAACTCTAATTACTATACATAAATTAGGTTATGTTTTCTAGAAAGTTTATATTACATAAGGAAAATTCTATAAATATAAAATACAAAATAAATTAATTGTTCTTATTAATGTCTTATAAAATATATGATTTAACAATATATAAATGATGTCACAAAACTCTATTTACTATATATAAATTCCATACTATTTATATAATTTATATATTAACAAAAAATTTTGAACATATAAAAATCAAAATCATTTGGTGACTATTTTAGAAATTCATCGCCAAATATGATATTTAGCGACGAATGGTACATAACGTCGCTAAAAGGTTGATGGTGTACCACATTTGACAACAATTTTAGAAATTCGTCACAAAATATGATATTTAGCTACGAATTATGAATAGCAACACTAAAAGGTCGACGGTGTATAAACGTTTGATGATTATTCTCTAAAATCATTGCAAAATATGATACCTCGTGACAAATTATGCATAGCATCGCTAAAAGGTTGACAATGTATGAACATTTGGCAACTATTATATAAATTCGTTGCCAAATATGATAACTAGCGACAAATTATGCAGAGCATCGCTAAAAGGTTGACGATGTGTAAACATTTGGATACTATTATATAAATTCATTGCCAAATATGATAACTAGCGATGAATTATGAATATCGTCGCTAAAAGGTTAACGGTGTATAAATATTTGGTGACAAATTTTAAAAATTGTCACAAAGTGTAGAACATTTGGCTGTATAAAAGAAAACGACGTCATTTCCTTCCTTTTTAAAACGGTTTGTTGTGTACACACATTGGGTGACATTTTTCGTAATTCTTCGCCAAATATTGGAATGTTTTTTAAAAACGACAAACGATGTCGTTTTTATATCTGTTTTATCAGATACACTAGAGAACCACCCCCCTCCTCACTGTCATTCTGTCCTTTTGTTGAGGTAAGTTGTGGATCCCTTTTTTTTGTTTGTTTTATACTTCAATTATTAGACGGGTATATCTGAATAATGAAGGGTATTGACAATTTTATTGAGTTGTTTACGTTGGTTTAGATTGAATGTGATTGAATTTTGTTAAGAATGTCTCAATATTAGTGATGAAATGGAAAACATGTGATTTTTTTAGTTATCGTCAGATGAAAAATACATGTATGTAAAGTGTTCAATGAATTGCCAGTTACGAAGTTGTTAAATGTTGGATGTGTTCTACATATGTCGATGTATATATATCACGTTCTGTTGACATTATACTAATAATGAGGCTAAGAGTTTCAAGTGTTCATGCTTATAGTGAAAGGGAGTTGATATGATTAAAAGTCTGTTATGATTTTTAAACATGTTCTTCTTGTGTTGACATTATACCTATAATGTTTAGTTCCTTATTTTTTTAATGTGAATAAAGGTTTGAAAGCCTAAAAAACAACTTCTTCCTTATCTTAGTATTCAAATTTTCACTAAGAGACCAACATTTAATAAATTTAAACCTCTCATTAATAAAATCAAATTAAGAATTTTGGTTATTATTTAGTTAAGTATACTTTTAAATATCATCAACATTGGGTAATACTTGGGGTTATATGCATTAGGTTTTCTTAGTTTTAAAGTTTAAATTATTATAATTTGCCTTATACTTCAAATGTTGTTATAATTCATTCTATTGTCACTTAAACGTAAAAAATATCAACAAAGTTAATTTACAATATTGTCATATAAGTCTTGAATCTTGATATGAACAATTGTGAATAATGTAAGATTCATAGTTGTCATTATGTAACCATCAAACACAAGATTAAGAAATCATACATATTTGGTGTTTTATTTTAGTTAAAAGAACAAAACTATATTAGGTGTTATGTCCAATTTAAAAATGACAAAAATAAAATATCAAATTGATAATGTCATATTTGGCATTCTATTTTAGCTAAAAGAATAACATTATATTCAATTTCAGGTGATCACATTTAAAAATACCTTTAATAATGATAAGATAAATTATAACAACCTTAAGGCATAAAATAAAACATTTTAAAGGTTAATATTTAACTTCAAAAAAGGTTAAATTGTGGTATGACTAATTTAAGCTTAATATTTATTTAACTCCTTCAAATTCTAAGGTAGATTCTTATATACTATGTCTAATCTACAAAACTACCCCATGATTCATCAAAGGACTTATGTTGATCAATAACACATGAGATGATAAATTAACAATGGAGAGATCGAACTTGATACTTCTTATTGTGAATGCCAATATCATTGTAACTACTATATTTCATTTGAAATTTTTTCTTTTTTTCCCTAAGTCAAACCAAAGGCCTTAGTTGTACCCTTCAATTCCTTTACTTTTAAGTTAGTATCAATTATGTTGATTGAGACATATTCACCAATGGTATTACTTTCAACCAAAAACCAACTACAAATTATAGATATTAACAAGAAAAACTTAACTCCTAAATTCTATACTTTTATGTCACAATTATACTAAAATGCAATCAAATTTTAGTGCTTAAATCCAAATAATAATGCATTATGCACAATGTTCCACATATCCAAACTTAAAGAGAGGATCATGTTAGAGATCTCACATAGCTAGGTGATGGAACTTCTACATCTTCTTGGGATGATAATTGGTCAATGTTGCACAGGAACCTATAATGCAACTCTCATGAGGATTATCAGTGAAATATTCTATGAGCCTAAGAGTCATAGCAAGAACTTAATTTCTCAATTCATGTTATGTAATAATGCCGCATACCATAGTGCTTGTTTAAATTCTAACTTTGAAAATGAACTTGTAGTGATTAATGGAGAGGTATTAACATTAGAAATTCACCTACACTTATGGACAATACTTTGCATAATAAATCCATATGATGGTATATAAGTTGTAAACCCGTGATTCAACTCCTATGAGGCTTATCGGTGAAATATTCCACAATCCTAGGAGTCACAGTGAGAACTTGCTTTCTCGATTCATGTGGTGTAACAATGCCACATACTATATTGCTTGTTTAAATTCTAACATTGAATATGAACTTGTAGTGATTAATCAATATGCTATATAGAACGAGGATTGCATTTAGTAACTCAATTATTTACTTTTAATTGTATAGCTAGATGGACAAAAGTTGGATGTCTCATCAGAAATGGTCCCTTGAATACTTAGAAAGAGTTAAGAGTTTCATGCAATGAGTAAAAGATCATACGGGTGTTGAATGTTGCATTTGTTGTCCATGAATAGATTGCTTAAATGTGAACATGCAAAGTCAAGATGAGGTATATAGTCATTTCCTAATCCGAGGCATAGATAAATTCTATACTCTATGGATTTATCATGGCGAACGTTCAGAAGCAAGTTGTAGTAGAAGTGTTGGTAAAAGTGTTGATTATAGTAACAATAATGATGTTGAAGATTGTGATATTAATAATGATGGTGATGATGGGATTAGTGAGATGTTAGAGGATTATGGGAATTATATGGTGACTATGAATGAAACTAGTTTGCCTAATATAATTGGGTGTATTACAGAAGATAATTTTGGGAAGTTATTAAAAGTTGCTTAAGAAGAATTATATCCAGGGTGCTCAAAATTATCACTGTTATCCTTTTTTATGAAGTTGTTACATTTGAAGGTCTATAATAAATGGAGCAACAATTCTTTTGATATGTTAATTGACTTGCTCAATGATGCATTGCTTGTTGGACACAAATTTCCCAAATCTTACTTTGATGTAAGGAAATTGTTATGGGAACTTAGATTAGGATATATATTAATACATACTTGTAAGTATGATTGTGCTATATTTTGGAAGGACAATAAACATTTTGAAGACTATCCTATTTGTGGTACATTAAGGTGGCGAGTGGATGATGGGAGAGGGAAAAATATACCGAATAAAATCTTGAGATACTTCCCTACTAAACCACGACTACAAACACTTTTTATGTAAAAAAACAGTCATAGATATAAGGTGACATAAAGAGAAACACATTGATGACAACATTATGCATCATCTAGCAGACTCAATCATGGAAATACTTTGATGCAAAGTTTCCATGGTTTGCATAGGATTTTTGTAATGTTCGACTTAGTTTAACCTCAGATGGATTTAATTTTTTCAATACTATGAGTAATTCTTATAACGTGTGGCCGGTAATTCTAATGCCATACAATTTACCTCTTTGGAAATGTATGAAGGAGTCTTTTATGTTATTGTATTTACTTATTCTAAGACCTAATGCTCTTAGTAAATATATCGATGTATACATGTAAACATTAATTGATAACTTCAACCATCTATGGGAGGTTGGGTTAGAAACTTTTGATGTTGTTGAAGGTGAAACATTTATAATGTATGCGACTATTTTGTGGATTATAAATGATTTTCTAGTTTATGAGAATTTGTTTGGATGAAGCACTAAATGTTATATGGCCTGTCTTGCACTTTTCTGGTTATGATGTGGTTTACCGGCTATCACATTTGGGTGACATTACACATGGCAAACACCTAAGTAATAGAAAGCAAAAACGAATTGTTGTTGGGCTCAATTGGAATAAAAAAACATATATTTAAATTTATCGTATTGGAATAAGTTGCTTTTGAGGCATAATCTTAATGTGATGCATATTGAAAAAAAATATTGGTGAGAATATTTTAGGAAATTGATGGTAAATCGAAAGACACAATTAAGTCAAGATTAGACTTGGAAAACATGAATATAAGAAAAGATTTACATTTGAAAAGAAGAGAAACATTATTCCACCTATTTGTTAGAATATGTCAAAAAAGGAGAATCAAGCTTTTTGTCAATTTCTTAAATAGTCAAGTTTTTTCATAGGTATGCATCTAATATAGCGCGTTGTGTGAATGTTAAAGAGGTAAAAGTATTGTGGTTGAAAAGCCACGATTGTCATGTATTTCTACAACGATTGCTTCCTATTAGAATACATGGGTGTTTGCCGAAAGATGTGTCTGTAGCTTTGGGTCAATTGGGTGAATTTTTTAAGCAATTATATTGCAAGACACTTCAAGTTAAAGAGCTTGAGAAAATGGAAAAGACAGCTTTGATTCTATGTAAGCTTGAACTAGTATTCCCCCATCATTTTTTGATGTTATGGTGCATTTGGCAATTCACTTACCATATAAAGAAAAACTTTGTGGACCGGTTCAATTTCGATAGATGTTCCCCATTAAAAGGTAATTTATATTAACCTCTACTTTTTTAAAAAAGTTATTAGTAGTAACAATTGTTAATGTTTTACATTTTGTTTAGGTTTTTATGCTCTCTTAAGCATTATGTGCATAACAGAGCTCAACCTGAAGGATCTATTACAGAGGTTTATATAATGAATGAATGTTTGACATTTTGTTCGATATACTTAAATGACATCGAGGTAAAATTTAATAGACAAGAACGTAACATTGATTTTGATCAAAATGGTTACTTATCAGTTTTCTATTAAAAAGTTAGGCCACTTAGTGTCAAAAAACATGTGGAGGTAATTAAAGATGAATTCAAAATTGCCATTGGTATATTTTGAACAATTGCGAGGAAATCGATAAATATATGGAGTATATGTATTATATTTCATTTAAAATTTCATATTTAAATTTTTTGATTCAATCTATATTTTTTGATCTATACTTTCCTTTTTAAATAGAGAGCACAAATATTTGATTCAAAGTAAAGGGATTGTTAATATTAAAGAAAGACATAAGATTAAGTTCCCATCATAGTTTAGGACTCGAGTAAGTTATATATTGATGAAATATTATAAACTTACGACAATTTGTATCTCTGATTAACTTCTATTTATAGTTTGTCCTACGGATGATATAGTTACATAACTGTAACATGCAAGAGACGATAACAACATTATATTCTTTAGCATGTGGGCCTCATATGTGTGAGAAAAATATATACAGGTTGTATTGTTAATGGAGTTAGATTTCACGTACAAGACCGAGACAGTCAATTTAGAAGCCAAAATTGTTAGGTTGTTATTGACGGATGTCAAGAAGATGATTTTATTGACTTCTATGGTATCATCATAATATAATAGAATTACATTACATTAAGGATAAAAAAGTTGTTCTATTTAAGTGCAAATGGTTTAACCTTGGTGACATAAAAGTTAATGGCAATATTACTAGCATCAATGTTAGTAAGACATGGTATGATAATGACCTTTTTGTCCTTATAAGTCAAGGTGAGGCAAGTATTTTACATCAACAATACCATCTTGGGTAGCAATTGGAAGGTTGTTCAAAATTTTCAACAAAAAAATCTCTTCGATTTTTGTGAAAGTGATAATTATCTAATAAGTGAGGATGGTGATGAAGTATATCAAAAGATTAAATCGAAGTTAAATAATGAAGTCATTCAAATAGAAGATGCAGATATATCATCATTCTATAGGAGAGATGTTGATCCCAATATAGTACAAGTGGATGAAGTACAAGTCAATCTTATCATAGAAAGAGATAAAGACTATATTGAGGATGAATTATATGATAATGATGATACTTTGGCTGAATATAATAGTAATGAAGAGTCGAATCATTATGTAATTAATGATGATGACTTTTAAGATCTTGATCATGATGATTGAAGGTAATAAAAGTGTTGCTTATATTGTTTGAAATGTATTGTTGATGTTTAAATTATGTTAATACGTATTGTTGATATTTAACTTATGTTAATACGTATTGATGATGTTTCACCCTTGTTTAATGCATATTGTTGATGTTTTATTAATATCTGCACATATTAATAATGTTGAAATAAGAAAATATGAATCACCCTTTTGACACAAACACGTTTATACATTTGACCTCATTTTATTTAGTCAATATTAAAATAACTAGAAATAAACTATGTTGATGTTTGAGAAATGTTTATGTGGATTATTGATTTTGACTTATGTTTATGTGGAATGTTGATGTCTGAGATATGTTAATACGGAATGTTGGTGTTTGAGTTATGTTAATATGAAACTTTGATGTTTGAGTTATGTTTATGTGGATTGTTGATATTTCAGTTATGTTTTTACGTATTGTTGATATTTGAGTTACGTTAATGCGGAATGTTCATGTTTGAGTGATGTTTTTGTGAAATGTTGATGTTTGACTTATGTTTATGCAGATTGTTGATGTTTGAGTTATGTACATGCGTATTGTTGATGTTTGACTAATGTTTATGCGTAATGTTGATTTTTGAGTTATAGATATTCTTGATAATGGCACTTGGTAGAAATAAGAGAAAGAAGGTGGCAACTAGTAAACTTGTCCCTTTCCCACAACAACCAGATCAATCTGTTTATCTAACAACAACAACCGAATTCATCCACCAATGAAGCTAGTCAGTAGCAACCTCTATCTACCTCAATTAGTACATCAGGTTTGTTATTTAATGCGTTTTTTCTTATCCTAATTTTGATGTTGTGAGGTTCTAATACTAACATTAGAAAAAGAAGTGGTGGTATCACTAAAGGTTCTAAGTTGTAACAAATGAATGTTGCAATGAACAACAAGTTATCAATATATATTGACACCTTACAAGGTAGTCATGTTGACAAGATCTAGTCAGTAAAATTGTCCAGTGAGTTAGCGGTTATTGTCATGACTGAATTGCCTTGCCTTCAACATGCCAAGTAGTTGAAGGAAAATAACTTGCTACAAAATACTCTGGACAGAGTTTCAACAAATTTTCAATTTATATAATTATATGCAATTTTTACTTATTTAAAGACTAATTTCAATTTTACTTGTTGTTCACAGATGAAGCTCAGTATCGTCGATATTGACAAACCTGAAGTTTTAAGCTGTGTGACTTCATTTATTAAAACAAAGGGTCAAGGGTCATCGTTATTGACTACATAAATACTACAAATCTTTTTCCTTATGATGAGGAGGCAAGGAGACATGTTCCCAAATGGATGTCTCCAAAAAATTGGAGTCAAATGCGTGATTATTGGGCCTCTACCAACATAAAGGTTTGACTTCTTTCTCTTCGCATATAGCTTCCATTAACCTTATTACACAATTTAACGACCGTTTCTTTTCTTTATTTAGGAAAAGTTTGAGAAAGCTAAGGTTAATAAAGGAAAAATGAAAACTCCTCACAACTAAGGCTCCAAATCATATATTGTCATACAAAAAGAATATGTAAGTTCTTTGTTTAGAAGTTATAATTATATTAGTAAACGCAATATTATTTATTATTTTTCAATTAATTTTTTCATAAAATAGAGTGAGAAGAAACTACATGGATAAGGTTGTGGTAGGATCACACTATACAAACTCACTCACTGTAAGGAAGGTCAAGGATGGATGTCAGAAGAAGCATAAAATAAATATGTAAGTATAAAAATTTGTTTAAATTTTAAGTTTATTTATTTATTTAGTACTAACTAATAATATTTGAATTCAATATTGTTTTTTTTCTAATTTTAGAATAAGATGTAAGAGTTGTTGCAAAGATCATTATCTGATAGAAATGAACCAAATATAGATGACATTTTAACAACGTGCTTGGTACAAGATCCATTTATATCAAAGGTCTTGAGTTTGGCCATAAGCCAACTACCTCATCATTATCAACACCAACATATGTTGCCCATCTTCAAGAGGAGAGCCAATAACTTAAGGCTAAATTACAATGTAATGAAAAAAAATTTAGATTGTACTAAATAAAAGTTGGCCAAGTTTGAAAAGATAGTTAAGCAAATACTTGGCCCAATTATGTAAGTAATAGTGATGATGAAAACGAGTCTTAGTTTGTACATAAGTATTTTTGTTAACATTTGTTATTAACATTTAATGATATTTTATTTTTTAATAAAATGCTTCTATTTCTAATTATTTTTAATTATATTTTTGTTTAATAAATTATAAAACAAAAACACTAAATATTACAAACATTAACATAGATTAAAAATGTTACCAATAATTATAATTAACATGATAAATTTTTAATAATAACGTTTATTAAAAATTAAAAATGTAGCTAAAAAGAATTGGCTACGTTACTTAAAAAAAGTAACGTAGCCAAATCTTTTTAGCTACATTTTTAATTTTAGAAACGTAGCTAAATCTTTTTAGCTACGTTTCTAAAAACTTCTTCAATAATTTTTAGCTACAATTTACGCAATGTATTTTAAAAATATTTGCTATGAATATTTAATCATTGCCAATAGTTTTGGGCTTCGATTTAAGATTCATCGTTAAATACTATTACCTACATTAAATGTAACTAATGACATTTAGTTACGAAATCAAAGCGTACCAAAATAGCATTGGCGACGATTTGGTTTATCCTTACCTATATCTTTTCACTACGTATTCATCTCATAGTTAAATACAATTTGTAACGATTTAGTAAAAATGTCAACTATAATATTCTACTATCAAGATTTTGTGACGATTTGGGTAATGAATTGGTATCGTCGTGGACTATTATCAGTGACAAATTTAGGTCTTTTAGCGACGAAAATTTTCGTCCCCAAATGTCCCTTCTGTTGTAGTGAATGGTTATGCTTGCAACTAATAATGCCAAATCGTTTGATGATTGGTGTCTTTGGAATTACTAGTTATAGTATAAATAAGTGATTGACAGAGGAGATTAGGATTGAATTATGGCGAGTTCATAATGTAGAAATTGATCAGTGAATGACTATCTATTCAGTTAGAACATAGAGGGGTTAAAAGAGAAAATAATTCTACCATTAATATGTGCATCATAGTTACTCAGCACAATCCAATCTTTCTTGAGGAAACAAACACATTTCTAGAGCTAACCCCTTTCTATTTTGATTTTCATAAAACTAAAAATAAATTGTCTTTTTAATGCAAAAGTAGATCCTTAATGGCCAATTGTTTATTACGGCCGTTCAAGTCCCTCATATTCCAAATTAGTACTTCTATTAATAAGAGGTTTTACTTGAATTTTTCTTTTTGGACTTCCTACCTAGTTTGGTTAAGCTAACTATAGGTTTTATAGGTGAGGAGGTGCACTCCTTATCTAGATTCCTTAAAATAAGGGAGGATGTTACTTATATGAGTTCCAAGTTTTGCTCTAATTAAGGAGACTCTGAAATGTTTAGATCAAGAACCGAGTCTTATATCCCATGAGCAAGTATACTAGTAGAAGCTATATTTGTTTCCATCCATAACTATGTCCTTACCTTTCATCTTCATCCTAGAGAGGTTGTCAAACTCGCCACTGGTATGATTGTGATCTAGATATTATGTAAAGTTATTATTCACTTTTCTAAGTTGTTGTTTTATGGATCGGTTACCCCAGTATTGATCTCCTGTATTAATTGAGCCATAGTTTACGCATTTTTGACTTCCTTATTTTTAGGGATCCAAGCTTTTTTTTACTTTTTCTTTATAGTCTTCCACATATAGGTGAATTTTATGGAGTCTTTAACAAGTATTCCTATCTCGTTAGCTTTATAATTTTGTTGAAGTAAATTTGAAGATAAAGAAATCATCTTCACTAACCATGGTGTTCTCCAAGCTAACATGTTTCCATATATTGTTAGCCTATTGCTAGATTAAAGGAAATATCCAACAATCTAGGAGCGCCATTTTTTGCACCTATTTGAAGAATTTTGAGGCTAAGATAGTATCCTCTTAATTAGTAGGAGCTATGTAACACATGTTAACAAAGCTAACAGGATCAACTACAACTTAACTCTAAGAAATCTTGTGCATTTCCTTTAAAATAGACCTTTCCTTGCTTCAGAGAATAGGTTCATAAGTAGGAGTGGAGCCTAGGAGGGGAAGGGGTCATCAAGGGAGGAGGTGGAGAATGGAGGTGGGCTAAGGGCTTCAGGCTAGTTGGTGATAGGGGATTTGTAATCTCCATACCATTTATGGTAAAAAATTCTAAGGAAGATAAGGTGGGAAAAAAGAATGTTGGTGGGTGACAAGAAAGGGAAAGAAAGTGAACCAATTAAGGTGGTGTTTCAGCCGAGTTTAGTGAGAGGGAAGAGATACTCTCACTAAACATTGATGCCTAAAACTTTTTTCCTGAAGTCACTTTACTAGTAAATGGATTTGTTTAGTTTAATTTAAAATTGCTTAAAATAATCAATTGTCTAATCAATACTTATTTTACTTTATCCTTGCGAGATAGAAACTCTACTTTATCCTTGTGAGATCAAAACTCTACTCATTTCTCTTAACATCTGTCCCTTATTGAAAAATTCCAACATTGTATGTGTGATTGATCTTTTTGTCGAAGACCAGGTTTTATGATAGAAGAAGCAATCTAATCCATCCGACTTAGGATCTTTAAAGGGATGAAGTGAAAGCATGGTTCTCTCAGCATCAGATTCATTGAAGGGTTGAATTAGAAAATCAACATCTTAAGGAGTGATAAATTTACAAATGATAACTTTAAGATGGGCAAAGAAGAAAAGGCATCAATGTTTAAGCCTAGTGTACCTGAGAAGTATGAGAATACTTCCTGATGAATTTTATCCCTGGAAAACATACAACTCCCTCCTTGATCTTGCAAGTAAACAATTATGTTCACATTTTACTTAGAGAATAAAGCTCTGTGAAAATATCATGTATTCCTGTCACCATCTTGCAACCAAAGCATCGTGGATCTTTGTTTGATTAGAGAATGGTTTATGTTTATTGCATCAATGTATTGAGACAAGGTCCTTTTTCAAGATCTTGTAGTTTTATGTTGTTAGGGAAGTTGTAAGGTGAGGGTTGGACTGCCTGACGTTTCTCCCTGGCCTCGAGAGCCACTTTGGAATATCTTTTTCTATTCAAGGCTTCAAGTTCAATTTTAACCTAGTAAAAAAGTTGGATGTGTAGCTAAAATATGACATTTGTCTAAACTTCAAATTTAATTTCAAATTTAAATCAAATAATGAAATTAGAAAGAAATCTCAAAATTTAGTCTGAATTTTTTGAAGGAAATCACAATAAAAGATAAGAAAGGACAATGAAATCACATAGACATGTAATGTCGCTTCTTTTAGGCTGGGACTGATGAAGCCACGCTCCCAGTCCCAGCAATCGAGCGTTATTACATGCATACTATTAAGTAAATACTAAAACAGAAAGAGAAGTTAAATACTAGGAAAGAAGAAAAAATGATTTATTATAGAAACTGAGAAAGTAATAACCAAGTAGGCAAAATGCGCGCGTGGACATAACAAAAAGTTGTTTCGGCCTATCATCATTTCCTCCACCATCTTAGACCAACAGGGACTGCTGGCCCAAGTCTTTCTCCTTTCTTCGCTGCTGTATGTAATTAATGCACACACCATCCTGTGCTCTTCTTCTTTTCTCCAGCTTCTGTTATATATGCTATTTATTCAACTCAATTTCCGCCCTCTATCCCCGTCTCTGGGTTCTGATTCTTCAAGTGTTTTCAACAGCTTTTAAACGAAGGTAAAATCTTTTGTCTTTTGGCCGTTTTGGTTTTCCAAATGGATCCTTTCATTGAGTTTAGCATGCCCTCCACCACCTACTTTCTAGCTGTTGCTTAATTACTTTTCGAAGATCATTGTCTGCCTCTTTGTTTGAACAAAAGTGTGATCCAACTCTTTCAAGTATACCTTCTCCCGTTGGTTGAAGTTCTTATCGTACTTCCTTTCTCTATTTTCCTTTTTCTTGTGGAACTGATGAGAAATAGAAGGAAAATGCAAAGTTTCTGTGAAGTATTTGGCGTTGTTATTCCTGAAAATAGAAACTTTAGTTCTGGTTGCACACTGGGTGGTTGAAGGGGCTCAGTTGCTTGACTGATATATTTCCTTTCCTTTCTTTTTTTTTTGCATGTTATTTGTTATTTTCTTCATTTTTTGTTCTTGAACAACGTGCATTTTACTGGTTGATCTTAATAATTTGCCCTTTTGAGCTTCATGTTTCGGGTAGTGAAGAAGGTGGCATTGTTTTACCTTGGCACTTCTTTTTCTGCCTTTTCTTCTTCTATCGTCCTACTGATGATAATTACGAAATAGTTTTTTAACGTTTTTGTGCTTTTAAGTACATATTTGATTCTTTTTTGACAAAATCATACCTTTCTTTCGTCCTTTTCTGCTTTTCTGTTTCCGCTTTATCTCTTCTCGGTTTTTGCTCTAGTGCGAATTCAAAGTTTGTCAAAATTCTGTCTTTCCGTCTCCCTCTCTCTCCCTTTCTCCCTCTGGAGTTACTTTTCTTTTCTGGAGGATATCAAATCTGAGTTTCTTTTCCTGGGTCACATTCACAAGCCCTCAAGTTTGAAATTTGTGATTTCTTTTCTTGCAATATTTTAACAAATTGTTAGAAGACTTTTGAGTTCGATGCTCCTATCCTTCTTAAGAACTCTTTTATTTTCATCCTTTGTTTTGTTCTCTGTTATATGCTTAACCAGTAAAGGTAAGAATTAAAGAATATCTCTGTTTTTTTTTTTTGGCTTTTTCACTCTGCGACGAATGTTAATTCTATGAGCCAGTTATTATGAGCCATGGATGTCTAATTTATTGTCTGAAAAACAGGACAGGTTCTTGTTTCCGTTTTTCTTTTGTTTCTTTCTTGATCCGGATTTTCCTGGTTATTCTGTCTTCTATGGACTTTGATATTAAATTGGTTGAAACTCTCCTTCAACCGTGTCTAGGTAAATGTGAATCCTCATGAAGGACAAGGGATTGGGACAGGGTTTTAGGTATATTTTATTCAGAGGTCACATGAAATAGTTTTAATATACGCTTGGCTGGATTTCTTGGGAGTTCCTTATATTAGAGGATTGTTCTGGATTCTAGAAATGTGTTGTTAAAAATTTAATTAATCGATCTCTTCTTGTGTGATTTCAGCTTGTTTCGTTGTCTGCTTACGTAACTGCCAATTGATTGTATTTGAATAAGGTTAAAAAAGATCCCAGTTTTCTATATTGAGGTCTAAATGAGCTGTTGTTGCATGTGTGGGAATCTTTGATGTTTCAGATAGTCTTCTATCTATTGACTTTTCTGGCAAATTACAGACTTTCATGTGAGATCTGTCCTTCCTAAAGGTTGAAACTTGTCCATTAACCGCAAAGTAGATGTCTTCTTCTTTCTGGGTTTGATCAAATGGGGAGCTGTATCTCGACCAGCAGTCAGAGTATTAGTAGTAGCAAGAGCAATGGAGAGCCAATTACTCCCTGTTGCTTGGATGTTGGATTTTGTGGGAAAAAAAGAACCAAGAGAACATTCTCTGACCATGTAGTTGCGCTTCAGCACTTACCTTCCATACCCAACAGGATTTTCAGTAACGGAAAGAGTAGAACTTCATGTATATTCACACAACAGGGTCGTAAGGGCATAAACCAGGATGCCATGGTTGTGTGGGAAGTAAGTTTGATTCTTTTGATTCTCAATAGCTTTTAATGCTTTTGGCTTTCTTTCTTGTTAGTGAGACTTCGAATCTTTGTAGGATTTCCTGTCAGATGATGTGACATTTTGTGGAGTCTTTGACGGTCATGGACCACAAGGCCATCTTGTTGCCCGCAAGGTGAGAGATGCTCTACCTGTAAAGTTATTGTCATTTCTGCACTCCTATCAGTCTAGGCAAAATGGATTTGATCAAGCCTGTTTTAAGACAAATTCAAAGAAACCAGACGGTGCATATTCTGATAAGGATGGCTCCACTGAGGACAAATTGGGTTCTTTATGGAGAGAAGCTTTCCTGAAATCATATAAGGTGATGGACAAAGAGTTAAGATCTCATCCTAATTTGGACTGTTTCTGTAGTGGTAGCACTGCTGTCACAATAGTAAAACAGGTAATTCAGGATTCACTGCAAGTTCTCTAAATATTTAGTTCATTTAGCACGTCTTATAGTTTGTGGTTATTTGTGATTAAAGGGCTCCAACCTTTTTATGGGAAACATTGGGGATTCTCGTGCAATCTTAGGATCTAAAGACAGCAATGAATCAATGGTGGCAGTCCAGTTGACTGTTGATTTGAAACCAGATCTGCCAAGTATGTTATATACTGTTTCAATTTATCATTTCTCTTGCAGGTTTGTTGTTTTATACAAATGAGACAGTTGATATAAAGTCAAGTTATTACAGGGGAAGCTGAAAGAATTAAGCGCTGTAAAGGAAGGGTCTTTGCAATGCAAGATGAGCCTGAAGTGCAAAGAGTCTGGCTGCCTTTTGATGATGCTCCTGGCCTAGCAATGGCTCGGGCATTTGGTGACTTTTGTTTGAAGGACTATGGTGTGATCTCAATGCCTGAATTTTCTCACCGCTTACTTACAGAGAGAGATCAATTTATTGTTCTTGCATCAGATGGGGTATGATTTTCTTATTTTTGCTATTACCTTTCTAATTTGAGATGATATATTGATAATTATGGGACTATATGTCTGTCTAATTCTCTATATGGATGGCTCTGAGCTGCATCCCATAATATCTCAACTGAGAAATTATAGTGTTGAAAGTCAGGACCTTGGAAATATTGCTAATTACATTTGTGAGCCACAGGGTGATGGATTAGACTCGGTGCCTGGCTTGCGGTGTGGCAATGTGATCACTGGACAAGAGTAATATATTGTTGAACTGTTAGATTTCTTGTCAACAAAATAAACTTGGGCCAGTTGGCACTTGATTATAGATTCCAGCAATACAATTAGGTGGCACTTAGTCATTGGTACAAACTTTTTGTTTAGGATTTTAATAATAAATGCAAGTGTCATTCTACATATTCATGTAGGAACTCAAAGTAGTTTGATAGCTATATTGAAATCCAAAGCAAACACCTTAGTTTTTTTTCCCCCTAATCTGTCTTAGCTGTTCCATATTAACATTGTAGAAGTTTAATTTATGTGCCTCAGTTGCAGATTTTTTAGATATGGTATTACAGATATGCTGATTTAATGTTTTAAAATGTTGCAAATGCGTGAGCATTGATATGAGCTGTATTCTGTAAAGGATAATAAGTGTTTAGTTTGAGTTTCTACTCAATTCTAAAGATGGATGTGACTGAGAAGTGGGACAATAGAGATTCTTTGGTACTTTCAACGACTTGATGATGCCCAATATGGTAGCTGTTTTTCATTAAATATGCTATTGTTGGTGATGAATATTAGTTGATAAGTGATTCCTGGGGTATCTCATCTGGGAAGCTCGCTGGAATGATCTGACCCAGTAATGGGATTTTCATGATAAAACTTAAGCTACTCTTTGTTCTAACGAAGCATTCTCAGGTCAGGATGAATGTGGAATACCAGATCAAATATCTGTTCAATTTTCCTAGTTTCTTTACCTTTACATTGGAGGTCTTGATTACTAGCTTTAAATTGGGTATTCTAACATGGGATGATGTCCAAAGAGATAAAGAAAAGCTTTTTCTTCAGACTTCCAAAATCTGGAAATTGTATGACTGACATCAATATATAGAAATTCATGAAAAAGTGTGACGTTGAATTGCCATTAGCTTTACTAATTTAATTACTTCATTGTGTTACAGCTTTGCAAACCTCAACTGCTCTTTTCTCTTGAATTGTGCTTTCCTAGGTAGTCCTTGCATTTGATCCCAGTGCACTAAAATCCTTGAGTCAATATTGCCACAGGTTTGGGATGTTTTGAGCAATGAAGAGGTGGTTGAAATTGTTTCATCAGCTCCAACACGGTCATCAGCCGCCAGAATCCTGGTGGATTCAGCAGCTCGTGAATGGAAGCTAAAATACCCAACTTCAAAGATGGATGATTGTGCAGTAGTTTGCTTATTTTTAGATGGAAAGATGGATTCAGAATCCGATTACGAGGAACTAGGCTTCTCTTCAGTTACTCTTCAGAGCAATCATTCTGGTAATGCGGTGGAATCAGATGATGGTCAGAAGTCAGAGCCGTGCTTGCAAAGAAATTTTACGGTCAGATCTTCAGAAGAGAATGATAGCTATGGAAGGGTAGCAATTGAAGCTAAAGACAGTAGCCAAACAATGGCTGCTGAAGATCAGAGTTGGTCAGGTTTAGAAGGCGTCACCCGAGTTAACTCAATTGTTCAACTTCCCAGATTTTCCGCAGAAAAACCAAAGCATGATCCTCTGTAAATCTATGAGACATGGGATACGCTATATTTTTGTCTTCTGCATTTCAGCAAGGCTACATTTTAAGGGAAGTCATTCGTTGGAGTATGTTGACATAGTGTTACAAGCATTTGTTCTTGTGCGCCTCATGAATGTTGCAAGACAGCTTTAAAATGGAATTGAGTTTGGTCAGTGCAATACGTATATGGTGTTGCACTGAATTTTAACGATAGTTCAGGTCTCCAGAGTTTCAACCCAAATTTATGTTGACTGAGTGATACTAAGCATTGAAAAAGATGAACCAACATGAAGCGTACGGGAAAAACCAGTGTATGTTAAAACAATGCCATGTACCAGTGTATGTTAAAAACAATGCCATGTCATTAGAATTATATAACAAATGAAATTTATGTGTTAAGTACCGAACATTTCAGATAGTTTATTAAACTTTACTTTCGGTTGTGTACCCCAACAGTGCACCACCGTCACCGCCACCGCCACGATAGTTAGAAGAATATTAAGAATTTCAGTGGTAAGAGTGGATTGACTTGTGTTGAATTTCAACTTGGTTTTGCTTTAAATATGTAAAAGAAATCGATGATGTTGGTTTGATTTGAGCCATTCATTTTGAAATACAATATCAACCAATAAATAATATAGCATTGGTGTTTATGTATAAATTCACGATAAACCCTTGAAGGAATCCGCAATTTCTCAAAGTAATGTAGGGAAAAGGAAGGATCTGGCTAAGTTGAACGTAGACATTTTTGTTCTTAAAATTTCAAATCTATTTCTATAGTTTTTCTAAAACGCTGGCTACTCTTGGCGTAAAAGGAGATGACGCATCCAAAGACAATTTCTACGTCTTCATCTGACATCCTCATCTTTATTAGGTACCACCCTTCTCACCTCTGCCTTTTCTTTTTTTCTTTTGTATAAAATTTAGGTTTCTACTGCCAGAATAACAAGGAAGACATCTCTATTTTTGTTTTATACGGTTTGGAGCAAATTCAACTCAACTCCATGCCCTAAAGCTTATCTTATATTTTTTAGCTTATATTTTCTTTCAAACCACTCTTTTTGGTTCTTAATAAAGGGTTTTGAGGGAACTAAGTCCAAGTGAGTGCATATGCAACAAAAGTATGATACCAACAATGGGTTATGAGCCATATTTTTGTATATAACTTACTTAGGCCTCGTTTGATTACCAACTAATCAGCTATTTTTTTAGCTGATTGGTTGTTTTTAACTGTTTGACTCTTCGAACGTTTGGAGAGTAGCTCTTTCATCAATTGATTGAAGGTAAACGAAAATGAAAATGCTGCTATATATGAGCGTTTTCATCCAACAACTAAAATTATATGTATCAAAACCCAATTATAACCTTGCCTAAATAAGGACATTCTTTCCACTTTTCTTCTTCCACTTATTTGTGATGCCAGCCAACGTTCAATTCTTCCATTTACGTAATTGTGTAATATTTTGATGTTTAAATTGTATTCTTAGTTAAGTTGTAATTAAGTACTACATGCGTCATATTTTTGTTAGTTTTAATATACAACAATTTTTAGTAAATAGGACAACCTAGTTGAGGTTCTTAGATACCTACATTTTAGGAACAATATTTATTCTTATGATTGTTTTTATGCAGTTATAGGTTAGAAATAAAATATTGACCTTAAACGAAAATGAAAATAGAAAGAGTTGCATACATTTCTCATAGATGATGAAACAGTACAGGTGAGCATGACTTCTCTAAAATCTAAATTTTTATAAGAATATTCAACGAAATACTAAGATATATAATATTTATATCCTTATAATTTTTTTAAAGTTATGTCCTCATAAGTCATTTTACACATAAATAGCTAATACTAAACAACTAATTTTATCAAACATCTCTAACAAACAACTAATACAATCAGCTGATATAATCAACTATTAGCTAACAACTGATACAATCAGCTGATTGCCTAACAGGACCTTCATCTTTATGAACCTTTTTGATGTAGGATAATTTTATTTGTGAATTTCTAACATCTCTCCCTTATAAGTAAATCCAGCTAATTGATTTAGCTATCCCTCAAACCATAGCTTATGCAAAGTCATGAATCCTAATTTATTAGTCTTTGTCATCTTAACTATGATAATAGTGACGGATTTTGAGGGGCTTGAGAAGAGATTAGACTAGGTTTATACGAGTTGATATATAATTTGAATATCATATCTTCGCTCAAAAGCTTAAGGTAATATATCATGAGCCTTATGTTTGTATACAATTTACTTCATTCTTATATCTCATTTTGATGTAAGATAATTCCAATTCTGAATTTTCAATAGCTAATGCTAGTATAGTTATATTTTAATTATAAGTAATAATAATTAAATATTATTTCTAAAAAATAATTAAATATTAGATGAAACTTGTAAATAAGTTAATTTTATAAACTAAATAAGTAAATAATTTTATTTTAGTCTCTCGTGTAATATTTATTAATAAATATTAGTAAAAGATTATCCTATTTTATTAAAATAAATAACTAAAAATTTATTTAATTATTAAAATCAATTTTATTTTAATTTATGTATTTTAAAATATATTTTAAACTTTAACATATTATTTTTTAAAATAAAATTTAAACTAATTATAAAACAAAAATTTATGAAATAATTAAATTATATTAGTTATAATTTTTTAGTAATTTATATTATATAATTAAATAATATTTAATAGTCGATGGTAAATTAGATTATAACAAAAAAATTTATGGTTTTCATATGTTATTAAAACTGGAAAAAACTAACATAAAAAATAGAAATCATATATTTAAACAAATAGGTTTTGTATTAAATTCAAAAAATGAAAATAAAAAATAAAAAACCTCGATTGAAACACTCTTCTTCTTTGATTATTATCAATTTTGTTACCCCCCGTAACATATATTTACGTAATGTATATACATACCATTTGCTGCTATTTGATGCCATAAAATGTATATACACACCATTTGTTGCCATCAAAAAATCTCCAAATATAAAGGGAAAAGAAAAAGGAAAATACATTTAGTCGAACTACAATCTTTTTTGACATTAATTTGAGATAATTTTGTCTTGCAATTATTGATAATATAGTTTGGTAGTTATTGAAATATTTTAGACATGTTTTTGTTAATTCAATGAGAGGAGGGGTTTTAGCATATGGTTAAAATAATTGCTTGTGTGAGTTATGGACTACTTAAACCTTCATGTATTAGTGATTCAAATATATATAGATGACATATAAATTATGATTGCTCTTTTTCTTTTGGTAGCTAAATCCTTACGTTTATAAATAATGGTTTTATTAAAGGCTGAGATAGAAACAACTCATATTCTTATTCTTGAGTAGATAAATAAAAAATAATATGGCCTATATTATGAATTGTTAGTAGCAATATTATTATTCATTTTTTGGAATTTGAAGTAAATTAACAAAAGACCCCAAGAAGTGCAAACAAAATCAAAAGTTTAGGTTGAGCTGTATTACGTAGGAAACTCCTAATTTTGCTTGTGAAATATAAGAGTAGGAATGTCAATAGGTCGGGTCATGGTGGCTCGTAGATCAGGATGGGCCGGCTTGCCGGCAAGCTAACCGGCCAGTGGCTCAGCCTACTATTTTTTTTAAGCAAAAAAATTTCAAAACGACATCGTTTTGGAATAAATGGGTAGGCCATGGGAGGCCCGTAGCCTGGCTCGGGCAGACCATGGTCGGATCGGGTAGGCCGGGTCATTATTAACATCCCTATATAAGAGAACAACTATAATGAATAACTTGATCAAAGTATAATTAAGAGTATAATCAAGAGAGATAAGAGTGTGTCAAAGAGACATATGATTACATCTATCATATGCTACACATGTGTGCCATAATGTCAAAAGGGCATGTCAAAGGGGAGATACGGTTGTACCAAAGAGAGTTAAAGGCATGTTTAATAACTCTGGTCCATTATAGTTCCTTTTTGAATTTAATCACTGGAGTCTCTAAGTTCCAAGTGTTGAATTCCCCATACCATAAATAATTGGCTTGCGCATCCTATTGTACTTTTTTTAAGGTAGTAGTCTCTTGATGATGACCTATGTTTCCACATCCTAGTATAGTCATTAAGAAGGATGTAATTCAAACTAGATTCCAATTAAGTGCCAGGTTATTGCTCATTCTAGCAACCACATCTTTTGTCATTAGTTTTTCTTGATCTATTTGGTTATTGTATCGTATAAAGTATGATTGTTTATCCGTAACGCACCACCTTCATGGGGCACATGCCTGAACATTCGGGGGACATTCGAGCACATGCCCTAATGATAGCAGTATATTAGAGCAATCACATTCACTTATATGACATCATACATAACACAAATATTCAAAAAATCAAATATTCTCATTTCATTTATAAAACCTAATTTACAGTGTAGCATTTCACTACAATATCTATATGTACAATATCAAAAACATATAAGAGTTTACTACTTTTTTACAACATTCTACATGAAATGAGGAACTATATAAAAACATTTTATCTAAACTCCTCAGTATCAGCTGACCGACCTTTGAGCCATTCTTGAGTCCAAAATCGACAGAACTAGACTTCTAATAGTTTGCCTTAGGAATTATGTCTCCCTCGTACCTAAAAATTAACATTTTCAATTTTGATGAGTTTTGCGAACTCAATGAGTGAACCATCATCGATGTACTCACTCATATCAAACTACAAAGACAATTCACCATTCAATTTACAAACGAATTATATCAACAAATACTGAATAGGATGTTCACTCATTTAAAAAATCACAAGAACAATTCACATTTCAATTCATAGATAGACCATACAGTCAAATATTGCATATCATCTCACATTTTGATCATGCTTCAACAAATACAATTTGTGTCACTATTTCACATTTCCATTACAGAACAGTCTAAAAATTCATTCATTTAATACATATCAAATCATATATGCAAATGCAAATGTGTTTCCACTTTCATTATTACTTTGTTATGACCGAGCGCTTTTTTAACTGTCCTATATCCGTTGTAGATATCGAGCTCTTTAATAACTGTCCCGTATTAGTTGTAGATACCGGGCTCATTTTAGTACCGAGCCTGTGGCTCTTTATACACATTTATGAGCTTTAAGCTCTTTATCACTGGCTACTCCGGTCACAACTTCCTTTATCTGATCATGCATTTTAATGTAATGAGATGAATCAATTCACATTATATGCAATCAATCACTTTTATTCATCATGTACAGTCACTTTTACATTTTCATTAGATCTAAGTCTGACATTCAACATTTTTGTTGAGTACACTTATTTTTTCCGATTCACATTTAATTATGAACACTTTTTTTTTTATTCACATTCAATTATGAACAATTCTAATGCAATCTCAATTATCAAATTCCTTAGACTATCAATGTCCGAAATTATCACATTCACATCAATAACAGAGAATTATTGTTTGCTAGTTGAAATCTTTGCTTGAAGGACTTATGTTATGAAGAACCAAGATTTGGGTAGTCTTGTTTATGTAAATTTCCTCCACATTCTTAAATTTTTTATTATTCTTTCCATACATTTACCTAAGCCCTATTACTCCCTATTGAAAACACCTTTTCAGTTTTGCTTCTAGTTTACTTATTAATGGTGGAGATATGATTTTATTACAAGCTTATGGTTAAAATTCCTTTTATGTATTGGTTTGAGAGTTTCATTGTAACATCCCACTACCGTAGAGTATATATCAGAAATATCCAGAGGATATTCGGCATATACACTATGAAAGTGGCATGTTAGAGAAATCACATTCACTTAATATGGCATCATACATATAAAACATGAATACTCGAAACTTCAACTCGTCATTTTATTTGTAAAACATAGTTAAACTGTAGCATTACACTCTAAAATTCATATTTATATAGTATCACAAATATCTAAGAGCATACTTCTTTTTTACAAAATATTCTATATGGAATGAGAAGCAAAACAAAAACATTTGATCTAAACTCTATAGTCTCAGCTGCTCGTGTTGGACCCCGATCCTTTTCTTACTAGTAAGCATGTGATTAGTCTATTTTGAGGTTTAATTTGATTATTTTGTTGCGATTAGGTATT
>JANIIA010000192.1:41732697-41762104 GCA_027478495.1 Erythroxylum alaternifolium
CAGATTTTATCCTAACTCACATTCTACATCTTCCATACCATTTCTAAACCAACCAACACTCAATTCACTTCATATATCCACCATAAACCATCTTACAACCTATCCTTAACCATTAGTCCACAAAATACAGCACACACACACTCAATCATCCTTTAATTTCAATCCATCTAAAACATCTCAATTCACCTATACTACATAACATTTCTTTTCTTTACTTCAAACTCATCCATCATCAATCATCCAAGACTTAACATACCCAATTAAATCAAAACACAATCTCATGCAATTAATTCACATAACACCACAATTTATGCATTTCACTACCAATTAAGAACATAAAACACAACTCTTACCTATTTAAACTTCAAATTCTTCAAGTCTTCTACACTTTCACCAATTCTCTAACTCCTCACTACCACATACGACATCACCATCACTTGAGAGTATAAGGTTTAGGTTGGTATTTTAAATGAACCAAAGAAGAGAAGACAAGGTGTAGAAGAGTGGAGAAGAAATGACTACAAACTCACAAAGAACAAAGGAGGAGAAGCTACGGATGAGAAGGAAATTTTCATTCAAAAGAACACACTCAACACTTTAACATGAAGAAGCAAAGAAGAAGTCAATAGGAAGAGTCGTGAAAGATCAACATAAATGAGGATATTATATTTAAACAAGTAAGGTGGACATGTAGGCAAGTGACATGTGTCACTTGCCACATGTCACACTCTCATTAACTCTCTTCATTATCTTCCAATTCAATTCCAATTTTTTCTCCAAAATTCCAATGGCTTAAATCAATAATTCCTAAATTCACGTGTTTAAATTTCCAGTGCCATTAGACAGTCATTTTCACTACCAGTAAACCCTTATTCTGCCACTTGCCATTTTTTTAGTCCAAAAACAACCCCAAAAAATTCTCGAAAATTTTCTAAAATTCTATAAAAATCAAAAAACCGCAATGACCCACTCCAACATAATTTTTATACACATAAAGCATATTTTTCACAATTCACATTTATTCACAATTATATCGGGAAATGTCATGAATGCATGTACAGTTATTTACATGTGCAAAATTCACTATTGTATGCATGAACATGTCAATACAATTTTAAACACTCCTAACCTGTTCCAAATTACTATCTTACCTTTCCCATAGGTGAGGGGATGTTACAAAGTACCTACCCTTGAATTCGTTTTCCTTAACATGGCCATCATGCCACTTCTTAGCCCTTTCTTTGTACAACTTGGCATTTTCATATGCATCATATCTTAATTCTTCTAATTGATTAAGTTATAACAATCTCTTCTCTCCTGTTAGCTTCCAATCTATGTTTAATTTTCTAATTACCCAGTAGGCTCTATGGCCTAACTCCAATGGTAAATGGCAAGCTTTGGCATACATAAGTCGATATGGCATTATGTTTAAGAGTTTTGAAAATTGTCTTCTCCAAAATCTTTTTCAACTCTCTATTCACCACCTTCATTTGGCCACTCATTTACAGATGGTAAGGGGTTGCCACTCTATGATGAACATTATATCTTCTAAAAAAAGCCTCAAAGGATTTGTTGCAAAAGTGGCTCCCTCCATCACTTATGATAGCTCTAGGCACCTTAAATTGAGTAAAAATCTTCTTGATAAATCGTTGCACCGCCTTGCCATCATTTATTGGAGTAGCTATTGCTTCGACCCACCTAGACATATATTCAACTCCAACTAATATATAAGAGTTACCTAGGGAAGATAAGAATGGTCCCTTTAAATCTAAGCCCCGCACATCAAATATCTCCACCTCTATGATGTTTGAAAGTGGCATATCATCCCTCTTTGAAATATTGCTCACTCTTTGGCACTTATCACAACGCAATACAAAATCTTGAGTATCCTTTAACAAGTTTGGCCAATAGAATACACACTTCAAAATGTGAGCAGCCATTTGTTTGCAACATAGTGTCCTGTATAAACTGAACTACGACACTAAGTCAAAACTTCAGGCATATCATCTTCAAGGACACGTTTGGGAATCAAACTATCAACATATATTTTATATAGCATAGGTTCCCCCTAAGTATAATGAGAACATTGAAATAAGAAACGCTTCCTTTATTGATTCAAGACATTAGGGGGAAGAATAGCACTTGAGAGATAATTGACAATATCTGCAAACTAAGGAAGAAAAGGATTTTCTACCTTCTTTAAGGCCTTGTTAAGAAAACGCTCTTCAATTTCCTCTTCCTCTTTATTTTGTACCCCCGTCAAGTCTCGATAGGTGGTCCGCTATAACATTTCTGCTCCTTTCTTGTCCTTAATCTCAATGTTGAATTCTTATAGCAGAAGCACTCATCGGTTGAGCTTAGCCTTGGCATCCTTCTTTGTAAAGAGATAATGCAATGTCTTATGATATGTAAAACAATAACTTGTAAACCTAAAAGATAAGAACAAAATTTTTCATATGTAAATACCACTGCAAGTAACTCCTTCTCAATAGTGGTGTAGTTCAATTATGCTCCCATCAAGGTCTTATTGGCATAGTAAATTGTATATATCCTCTTCTCCTTCTACTGTCTGAGTATACAACCAATGGCATAGTCGCTTGCATCACATATGATCTCGAAAGGAAGTGACCAATCCAGTGACATCAAAATAGGTTCTATTGTAAATGCCTTCTTTAACCTGTTAAAAACATCTAAACAATCATCATCAAACATAAAAGACACATATTTAACTAACGAATGAGTCAAAGGTCTAGCAATAAGAGAAAAGTCCTTGCTGAACCATTTGTAGAACCTTGCATGACCAAGGAATGCTCGGATGCCCTCGATGTTAGTAAGATGTGGGAGCTTTTTAATCACATCAGTCTTAGCTTAATCTACCTCAATCCCCCTGCATGAGATCTTATGGACCAAAACAACTCACTCTCGGACCATGAAATGACACTTCTCCTAATTCAAGACCAAATGAGAATCCTCGCATGTTTGTAACACTCTATCCAAATTAAACAAGAAATGATCAAAAGAGTCTCTAAAAATAGAGAAATCATCTATAAATACCTCCATGAAGTCTATATCCATCTGCAAAGAAGCCCATCATGCACCTTTGGAATGTGGCTGGTGCATTGCGTAGACCAAAAGGCATCCTTCTGTAAGAAAAAGTCCCGTAAGGAGTCAAAGAAGTCTTCTCTTAGTTCTGTGGGTATATGAACACCTGATTGTACCCTAAATATCCATTAAGAAAATAATAAAAAGCATGGCCAATGACCCACTCAATCATTTGGTCTACAAAAGGTAATGGAAAATGGTCTCTATTTGTGGCCAAATTGAGCTTCCTATAGTCAATGCACACTCTCCAACTTGTGATGGTCTTAGCGGAAATCTTTTCACCTTTTTCATTCTCCATCACTGTCATACCTCCCTTCTTACCCACACATTGCACCAGACTCACCCACTCACTGTCTGAAATTAGGTATATAATACTTGCATTTAAAAGCTTCACCACTTCCTTCTTGACAACCTCTTACATGTTTGGATTTAACCTTTTTTGCCTCTCTCTCACTGTCTTGTATCCTTCTTCAAGGTTAATCCTATTCATCACCATATTAGGGCTAATCCCCCTAATATCAGAAATTTGCCACCCCATGACTCTCATCCTCTTCTTAATAGTCTTAACCACTTTCTTTTCTTACTCAAAATCTAATTAGTTGGAAATGATAATGGGTAGTGTGTGGTTCTTATCTAGAATGTGTATCTTCGATGGGAAGGTAAGGGTTTTAGTTTAATAGTAGGTGGCTTTATAATGGAGGGTGGTGTGAGTGCATCCATTTTCTCTAACTTCTTTTGCTTACCCTCCTCCCATAATTCCTCTTTGCTCACACTCTCATTCTTATGAACTTCAACAACTTCCTCTTCAACTTCCTTCACATAATCATCCTCAACATCAATCTTTATACATGCACTTCCATCCACCAGCTTCTTTAAAGATTTAATCATATTAAATTCAATCTGCTCATCACTTATTCTCAAAACTAGTTTTCCTTTATGCACATCAGCTAATTCCTTACAAGTATTCATAAAAGGCCTACCCAAAATTAAAGGACAATTCCTATCCTCTTAAAAATCCAACACAACAAAATCAACAGGAATTCTAAATTTATGCACTTTTATCATAACATCTTCTACTACCCCAAATGACCTCTTGATGGATTAATCTGCAAGTTGATAAGCATGGACATTGGCTTGATATCTCCTAACCCCAATTTCCTAAAAATAGACAAAGGCATCAAGTTAATACTTGTGCCTAAATAACATAAGCATTTAGAAACTTCAAAACCACTAACAACTCATGGAATAGTAAAAACTCCCTAGATCTTATAGTTTTGAAGGCATTGTGCTTATGATGATTGAACTATAGTTCTCTGTCAAGGTCACCGTTTGATTATCCTTCTAAGTGCATTTTTACATTAATATGTCCTTGAGAAACTTCATATATATGGGCATACACTCCAATGCCTCCACCAAAGACGAATTAATCTGAAGCTTCTCTTTAAGAATTTTGAGTATTGAGTGTCTACTTGATGTTATCTTACCCTCTACAGATATGGAATCTTAGGCTTGTATGGTGGTGTTGGCACATATAGCATCTTTTCTTCATTCACTTCTACCTTCTCTTCTTGTATTGTTTTGCCTTTACCTTCTCCTTTTTTTGGCTATCCTTTTGCACACTTGGCTCTTCCAATTGCTTGCCACTCCTAAGTGTGATTGCCTTGATTTGTTCCTTTGGATTGGCCTCAGTGTTGCTTGGTAAGCTTCCTGCATTCCTAAAAGACAAAGTATTAGCAAGCTGACCTAACTATACCTCCAAGTTGTGGATGGATGAAGCATGGTTCTTTGTAATCTGGTCAAACTTTGCCTCCATTCTCTTCTAGCTCTCTTCTTATCTTCATTGACCTTCCTCTTGGCTTCAAAATTTTTGAATCCAATACATCCATTAACTTCTCCATTTTGCTCTCCAAAAACCTAAGTTAGTTTTGTTGAAATTCGAGAGGTCCTCATGCTCTCACTTGGCCACCTGCATTAATAGTATTCCACGAAAAATTTGAGTGCTTTTTTCACCCAAGATTGTAAGTGTTAAATTATAAATTGTTATCTCTTTGCAATTGGCCCAAGTAATTTACTTATTCTGTACCACTAGCTTCTAGCAAGAAGCATTTAGTTGTGTCATGGTTTTCCTGCCCATATAACTCATATTGTAATTGCATGGCCTTGAATGTGGATGAAGAAGCTCTTTGCATGTTGCTCAATTGCTTGGTAAGGGTGGTAATCTATGCTTGCAAGACTGTCACCGAGCTAATTTGAATCATCCTTGTTTGCTCCTTGGACCCTTATCTAGTCTTTTCATTTGACCACATACAACTATTGCTTGCTAACTCTTTCAAAAGGTCATGAACTACATCAATAGTTTTCCTCATCAAAGAGCCTCTTGTAGCTACATTTATGGTTTCGCTTATGCTTTGATTCATACCATTGTAGAATGATTTCAAAAGGAACTCCCTTGGAAGTTTTTGGTGGGGGCAGCTCCTTTGTAATTCCTTAAATCTCTCCTAGGCTTTCTATAACAACTTCCCATCACTTTGTGGAAAGTTTATGATCTCCTTGATGATTCTTGTTATCTTGGTCAAGGGGAAGTACCTAGCCAGGAAAGTTTAGGCTAGCTACTCCTAAGTAGTGATTTGCCCTGAACTGAGTGAGTTATACCATGCCTTTACCCCATCCCTCAATGTAAAAGAAAACAATCTTAACCTCATAGCATCATCAGACATTCGACTAAACTTAAAGGTTTCACAGATCTCTAAGAAATTAGCAATAAGGGCGTTGGGATCTTCATTTGACAACCCATAAAATTGCATAATGCTATGAAGTATGTTGAGGAGTGCTAGCTTGATCTCAAAGTTATTAGCTTAAACTGCAGACTTTGCAACTCCTTAAGGACTAAAACCTAGCCTTATAAAGTCCATCAATGGCCTCTCAGCTCCTTCTTACTCTCCTTCTTCTGCTATATTCCTTTATATACTGTCTTGATGTCTAGCTCTTCTTAGCTCTCTTTCATGCCTTCAAATGCCTGAAAACTCTTCTTTTCTAAGCTTGTTATACCTTCTCGTGCTCTTTGTGTTTATGCACCTAAAAAAATGCAAGGAAGAGTATTAAACACTCTTAAATCAAAGTCGCATAAACTAAACAAGACGCTAAACAAAAAAATCCCCAGCAACTACATCAAAAACTTGTTGAATGTAAAAATAAACTACTTATTTTATGCTAAAAATTGCAAGGATATGGGTTATTATTTATAGTAAAAAGCAGATATCGTCCCACATAGATTGTGTTTAGGCACCACTTAATTCGGTTTTGTTTTATTTAAGAATCAAATTTAAATAATAAAAACGAAAAAATAATGTAACAAAAGTGTAGAAACTTTGAATTAAAGATTATAGATCCCTTTCTTCCTTTCTTGTCTCCCTCCTACCTTATTGATTGAATTGTGCCTCACCTAAGATGTCATAGTGTTTCAATCATCCTCTCTCAAGGTGTAACCAAATGTCCCTAGCCAAATTAAATGGAATTGACTATGTAATCTTTCAATTTAAAAAATTAGACCATCAATTTAACTAGTTATTGAGCTATCCTACGCGTAATCAACTAATTAGCCAAGATCTCACTCTAACTAATCAACTAACTTAATAAATGTAGGTTTATAAGGTGCCAAGTCTTATTGTACAGCCTTATACAATTTATCCAACTCAATTCTCAAGATATTGTAAAGTTTAAACACAACATTTATCAAAGCATTCATTCATTCAAAACAACAAAGTAGGAGTTCAATAAGTATTTTTAAAGTAATATTTACAATAAATTTAGCCACTTATAATAGGAACAAGTTCAACCATATCCATATTCTCTAGAATACAAAACATACTAAAGAATAAATAATAAAACAAATACAATAATAGCTCTCTTCCTTGTTTGTATATGAAAATCTAAAAAATGGAACATTGATGGAGGCTCTTGATTATCAATCCTGATTCCCACCTTTTACACCTCAAAACTTATGACTTTGCATGAATAGTCTAAAAACTTATGAATGGCTATTGAATATGTATATATGTACTAATCACCTAGGGTTTGTTTGGGGTCCGGAAAGACTAAAAGGTTCCTTAAAAACTTGAGTCTGGAAGTGTCCCTGCATTTGTCCTGATGTTGACGATGATCGTATAGACCCTTGAGGAAGTTCTTTGTCATGATTGTGGCATACAGGCCATGATTATGGGCAAATCCTAGTACTCTATCATGATCGTGCCCTGCCTACCACGATCGTGGGCCTATGTTATAGCCCGAGTTCCCTCTGAAACTCCTCTGTTCTTTGATATTGACCCTAAAACAGTAGCAAACTTTTCAAGGCACCTCAAATACGCAATATTGAAGCTCAAAAGCATGCTCTAACCCATAAAACACAAATGTTTAACAAACTAACACAATTATAACATAAACATATACTAAATAATTAAATTAACAACTAATCACTAGATCTTTCAATTTTGGGGTAATCGCTACTGAAGAACTGTACTTGCTACTTATAAAACTATCACCTTCTCATTTGGTTCAAAGTTCTGCTTTTTAGTACTTAGTTCTTTAAAGAACTTCACATAAGTTGGAATGTTCCTAATCATATCCAAAAAAGTCAGATTAATATTAACTTTAAAAAACATGTTATATAGATCAAAAAAAATTTCATCTTATTTTGAGTCCTTAAGGCAGCTTGAATAAGGAATTAGTGGTTTATAAAGGTAATTCACCTTGTGAAGCCTTGGTCCTTTGAATCCTTAGGTTGCATGCCCAAATTTTTCACTTTTCTAAATGTGATTTAAAGAGTTGTGCCTATTGTTTACCTCATTCTGCTTATTTTTTTCTTTGATGAGGCTCTCCTACTCTTGATTACTTGGATCAGATAGATTAGAATGAATCTCAACATGAGTATTAATCACCTTACCACTTCTTAGAATAGTAACTGTCTTAGCTTGTTCAGGTTAGCCAGACAACTTTCCCTTTTGAGTATTTTGCATTTGAGCTACGAGTTTCCCTACTTGAGTCTCAACCTTTTTTACAGAAGCTTCCAAGTAGTTGAATCTCTTTTGAGTTGTTGCTTGAATAAATGCATTTAGACTTTTCACTAAAAAAGACTTTTTTAGTAGGTTATGATTTGAAGATTACCCTTGGAACTGGTTTTTGCCCTGAAAATTTGATATTTTGATTAGGGCTACACTGGTGGATTGTTGATCTTCCAAGAAAAGTTAGGATGGTTTCTCTAACTAGGGTGTAGGTGTTGAAATATGGATCATTTTGCACCCTCAGTTGAAAACCATTAAATGAGACTATTTGTTCTTCCTCGCTTGCAAAAGATTTAAAAGAATAAGAACAAACATTAGCCCCATTACCATAATTTCCACATATATCACATACCTATTGATTTAGAGCATTTTAGGATGGTCTTATAGTTAATTACATGCTTTGTTAACTTAGCCAATTACATGGCCATCTCTTAGTTTTAGATCATGTCTTCTTCTCCCCCTTTTGCTTTTTTGTTAAGAATTAGCTCCCAACATTTCATGATTTGGTATGTCTTTTTTATATTCTTCTCTCCCATAGCTCCTCATACTGCATTGTCCACTATATATTAACATTATTGTGTCAATCCATCATAAAAGAATTGGTTTCGCATGTGAAGTGGAAAATGATGGTATGGACACTATATTAATAAGATTTTGAAGCGTTCCTATGCCTCATGGAATGGCTCTCCCTCCATCTGAGTGAAGGTAGTTATTTTCATCCACAACTCAGAGGTCCTTTGATGGGAATAGAATTTTCCCATGAATTTGTTGTACACCTCCCCCCATGTAGTCAATTAATCGGATGGAAGGGTCATCAACCATGTCTTGACCCAATCTTTCAATGTGAATAGGAAGCATCTCATTTTAAGTTGATCTTCATTTAAGCCATCCAAAGGAAATGTCTAGAGAGTGGTATAGAATTCCTATATTAAGTTTAAAGGATCTTCATTAGGAACTCCATAGAACAATGGTAATATGTTGTAGTGACTGCTCTTCAATTCATAGTTTCTAGCTACCTCTCCCAAATGTATGCATGCAGTGGTCGTACTAATCACTGGTCTAGCATGCTCCTTCATTGCCAACTGCCTTTCACCTATCTTTTGGTTATTAACTCCAACTTTAGGCTTGGGTTCCTCGAGATTGTCTTCAAATTCCCTTTGAGGGCTTCTTATTCAATGTACATTATCAACAAAGGGAATGAGTTCACTTCCTATAGACCTCCTTCATAGCATTAAACAATAAGGAAAATAACGAATTAATTGATAAAAGAAATCAACGAAATAATACGACAGAAATGTATGCATAAAAAGACAAAACGATCAAAATTAATTTAAGTTTAAACACTAAATACCTCTTCGACAATGGCACCAAAAACTTTTTGTGCCAAAATAAGTTCTAAAAACCTAGGTTATCACACTCGCAAGTATACTAGGTGATTGTAGTTGAATAGCTAGTGTTATCTCTCAACGAGATGAAATTGGTCTGCTCAAATTAACCTTGGAAAAAAACAAACACAATCCTAAACACTCTAACCCAATTTATTGAGAATAGAATTTATAGAAAATAAAAAATAAACTAAATTAATTAAAGGTAAAGAATATTTTGATAAGTCAATGTAGCGAGTTCTTGAGAAATTAATTTCACTAATTTAATCTCCTATGAATGACTAAGGCAAATTGATTAAGTAATTGTCTGACTAAAATAACACTTATGTTATAAAATAAAATCAAATAATAAACTAGATCTAACTTTCTTATTCAACAAGTCCATTATCTAAATTAATTATTTGAACCCAACTGATAATTACCCACTTAAGTTAATATATTTCTAATTCATAACTCAAGAGTTTATAATTTCTTTATCTAATATTAAACTTCTTCTCTAGATTCTTTGTTTAATATCAAAATAATGCAAAATTTGGTGAAACTATTACATCCAATAAGTTCAGAAATCATAGAAAATAACAAAACAATAAAACTGTAATTTAATCATGCTTAATTAAGTAAATAAGATCCATTAATTCTCAAGAGTAAATAACTAGCCCGTAATGAAATAAAAATTGTTCATCATATTCATCAACTTCAATTCCATGTTTAATGCTAAACAAAAGAAATAAATGTAACAAACAGAATCAAGAACTCTTTAACAGAGAAGAGTTGGTGGTAAATCTCGTACCTAACTCATTCCCCCTTTGTTTTTACCCCATTGGCCTTACTCACACCCCTTAGTTTTAGTTCCCACTTTCTGCCATTGCTATATTCTATTCTACCCAGAAATGGTTGTTCAAGTAGACCGCTCCGCTATCTTCAATTCTTCCTCACACTGACCTTTCCTTTCTTTCTATAAATTGCCTGTATTTATAGAGAGAGTCTAGGGTTAATCAAAACTTTCTTCTTTTTTCTTTTTAATTAGCTTTCATCCTGCGTGACTCGCGTTATACACTGAAAGTTTTGAAAATTTATTACACGGGGTGAAACCTCCTATCACTCGAGTGACTTTTGGCCCAATTTTTCTCTACTTCTTTTCTTAAAATATTCATAAACAACTCCACAAAACATGATTTCATTTAGATTTGGATTAAAAAATAAGAATTTAAACCAAAAACATAATATAAAGCTGGCAAAATGAAAAACAATTAGACACAACACAAGCTAAGACTAAAGTTATACCTTATGGTTAGTATTCTCCTTTACCTATACCTAGTAAACCTTGGGTTGATATTTCTATGGATTTTTTTTAGGTTTATTTAGGTCAAAAGGGGGAAAGGATTATGTTTTTGTTGTCATTGACAGGTTCTCAAAGATGGCTCATTTCATTGCATGTCATAAAGCTAATGATGCAACACATATAGCAAATTTGTTCTTCAAAGAGATTGGGCATTTGTATGGCTTTTCAAGGAGTATTATTAGTGACACAGATGTGAAGTCCTTATGTTACTTCTGTAAGACTTTATAGTCAAAGATGGGAACTAAATTATTATTTTCAATGACTTGTCATCCCTTAATTGATAGTCAAACTGAGGTTGTTAATAAGATCTTATCTACCTTATTAAGTTCCATCATACGAAGGAATTTGAAGAATTGGGAGGAGTGTTTGCCCTATATTGAATTTGCTTACAATGGTAGTGTCCATTGGGTAAAAACTAATCTCCTTTTGAAGTTATGTATGAGTTTAATCCACTAACACCATTGGATTTGATAACAATACTAATTCAAGAAAGGGTTTGGATGGGAAGAGGAAGAAAATTTTAAATAAGGCATTGCTTGAGAAAGTAAGTGTAAGGCTCCAAATTATACCCTAGTTGAAATGTTACGTGTTCATGAAGGCATATGTGATACGTGTTAAATTGTGACGTGATTGTAAGTTGTATATGTTTTGAATTCTGGTTTGACCTTGAATTTTGGTTTAATGGATCATACTTAGTGATTTGGAATTAATTGATACCATTAGAAAATTGAAGTATTAAAATGTACATTTGGACTAGGAAAATTTGTTAAGTGGCAAGACAAGTTGGTACATGGAAAATTAGAATGACTAAGCCTATGAATTAGTGACATTTGGCATTTAAAATTAGGTGACAAATGGCATGGTTAATGAATTAACAAGTGGAAACAATAAATGAGTGAAAAGTGGCCTAATGAAATTGAGACATTTGGTAGCTTAAATGGAGGACAAGTGGCTCACTTCTAAGTGTGACATGTGGGTTATTCCATTAAAGGACATGTGGTTTGTGTCTTTATATCATAAATGTCCCTAGAGTAAGGATACTTATCTTACACATGGCATCACCTTATGGATTGGCCAATTTCTGATGTAACTCATCCTTCTTTTTGATCATTCACCACAGAAATCATTCCAACTCCTTGCTCTAAATTTTACTTCAATTTTGATGTGTTATCACACTAAACTCCTTTCCATGTACTGCACCAAGAAGCTACCTCAAGATATCCTTTATACTGCTGTCTTCTGGGTGTTAAGATCACCCTACAACTACCTAGATTTTGGAAGTGTATTAGTTATATTAAAGCCTAGTTTGGTTAGTTATTTGAAGAAGGTATTAAAGGAATGAAGTCTACTTATGAATGCTAATGTGATTTAAACAACAAGAGTAATGTGTTAGTTATAAGTTTTTGTGAATTGGGAACTTGTGTGGCAATATGTCATTTGTAATTACTTAAAGTATTCATTGGTTCATTATCACAAATGATTATGTTCACAAGGTATGTTAAGTTTGATGAAATGTGAATGATTACATTCTATGTGAGCAAAATGGAATAAGTCATATAATATGCATTATTTCTTTTACATATGATTCTGAAATCTGAAATGGATTGCTTTAAAACTGTTAAGTCCTAGTCATGGGTAAATAGGCATGCCTAGAAGGGTCTGCAGCTGCTCTTGTGACATTAAGGAGTTGACACTTCTATGTTTGAGACATAAGTCTCTGCTGATATTGACACTTCAGTGTCTCCTGATATGGACACTCCGACGTTGAGACATAAGTCTTTCCTGTTCTGTGATACCAATCAAAAGTATCTCCTATTCTGGTCTTGTTACCCACTTCTATAAAAAGGATTAGCAGGCTAACTTGTTTTGTATTTTGATACATGTACAGTTTGGCATAAATAAGTTCTGATCTGATAAAAGATAATCTCTGATTTGATACAAAACATATTCTGATCTGAAACAAGTTATATTTTTGATTTGAAAGGATTACATCTTGTTTTGATATTCAATTATGATACTTATACATTTTGTTCTGATATTTATGAGTTTGATTCGATGCAAGAATGTTTTGTGTTGATAAATCATAATTTGTGATATGATTTAAATCGGTATATATGAATGTTAGATGATTGTTAGAAATAGTAACCATTATGCATTACGTTTAGTTATTCCCCACTAAGCTTTTTGCTTAACACGGTGGTTTAGCCTCCATGTAGGTTATGATAAGAAGGTTTAAAGACTGGGCTAAAGACAACCGCCGTGGCCAAAGAAGGATGAGTTTTGTTTTGGAAGATGTATATTTGTGTTTTAATTTAAGTTGTATTTTAATGTAATGTGACAATTTGTATATTTATGGATAAGGTTTGTAATATCCTATAATTTACTTGTAATAACCTTACTACATGATGGATTTGGAACTTATGGCATGTATTTGGAATAGTACAATATGTTTGATATATAATGTGTGTTTGTTTGAGTTTCTAGAAATACATGTAAGGAATTATTTAGTATGTTTGGTTTATTTTGGTTCTGTTTTGTGTAGTATCTGCATATCCTTTCAAGGGGTAGGTGGGTGTTACAATAAGGTTGAATATTGAGAAAAGGACTAAGCAATGCGAAACTCAATATAGCAAGGGATGGAAGAAAGTGATATTTGATCCTGGTGATTGGGTTTGGGTTAATTTATGCAAGGAAAGATTTCCATAATGAAGAAAATCAAAGTTGCATCCTAGAGGAGATGGTCCATTTAAAGTGCTTGCAAAGATTAATGAAAATTCCTACAAGTTGGATCTTTCAAGTGAATATGGTAATGTAAGTGCTATTTTTAATGTTGCTAATTTATTTCTCTTTGATGTAGGTGCTGATTCAAGGATGAATCCTTTTGAAGAGTGTGGGAATGATGAGAACTAAATTGGCCTAAGAAAATCTTCAAAGAATCTATTGAGTATTCAAGGAGGCCAAATTATAAGAGTTAAAGCCAAGAAGATAAAGGAGGCTATAAATGGGATAATTGAAGATATATGGGCTAAACAAACTCTAATTAGCTTGGAATGAATTTAAAACCCAATAAATCTGATACAAACTAATTCAAGATTCCCAATGAGTGTCTAAGATATTCCAACATATTCCAAGCATTCCAAGACACGTTCAAACTGAGCAAGATTTATAGGAGACGTTTAAAAACACGTGCAAGCTATCCCAACAAATTAGGAGTGGTTTTAGGCATCAAATAATGTGTTTTATGCATCAAAAATGTTTTTTAACTGTCAAAACAAATTAAGAGTGATTTAGGCATCAAATAATGTGCTTTCTAATTATTTCTTGTCTAGACTAGCTATTAGGATTGTGTTCACACTATTATTAGCTTAAATCATAGGTTTCACACTGTGATTAGTTTGAATCATAGGTGATTTTTTATTCTTGTCAAATTATTCAACTAGGGTGCTTTCTTACCTTAATTAGTTCAATGTTATTGCCTATATAAAGGTAAGCATTGTATTGTTCAAGATACTTCAGAAAACTTTAGAATTCATTTGAGTGAGGTTAATTTCTTTTTAGTTCTTTTGGAGCTTATCAAGATTATTATATTGTGGTATTTAAAACCTATCTTATACCTCTGGTTCTTGTCTTCAATGGACATTAAGTCAAGGTTTACCTATCTGAAAACCTTCTTTAGCTTTTTTTGGCTCCTTGCTTCCATTTTGAGATTGTTGGGTTTCAAGGCTCATTATAGAGGTTCACATCAAACTTACTAAGTAATAGAAGCTCCAGTTCTTAACTGAAATTTAGTGTATCTCCTTCCTAAGTATGTTGTCCTATATTAGTTTTATAACCCAGTCATTTGTTGTTAGAGGAATGTTGAATAGAAGTAAAAAAATTTCTTTTCTTTCGAGAAGTTCTGCCATAATTAAGTTATTTATTCCAAAAAAACAATTCTCTTATAAAAATCACCAAATAAGTTATGATGTAGAAGAGGCTAATGGTAAAAATCTCCAAGATCAAATTTATAAATTGAAGAATGAATTTGACTCTTTAGAGAACTAGGCTGTTGAGCATGAAAGAGCTATTATTTTGATTAAAGAGAAACAAACAGCTCTAAAGTACGAAGATAAGTGGTTTAACTAGAAATTTAATGAGGTCAAGTAAACATTTAATGATCTAGGGAAGTTGATGATGTTGCAAAAGTATGAAGATAACCTCTGGAAGCAGTAAGTTCAATAGGTTAAAGAGGTTCAATTATTTTATATCAAATAATAGGGCAAGATCCATTCTTTTAACCTAAATCAACTTTAAACTTCTTTATCTTCTACTAATAATTTTTAACAGTTAGTTGACTTTTGTAGACTTGAATTTTGTTGCTTTAAAGTTCATTGTGGTCTTTTGTTGTTTGAGTCAGAAAATTGTTTCTCTTATTCCTTTATTCTTAAACTTTCCTAAAGAGTAGTTTTATAGGGCTTAAAATATTTCCTATTAACAAAATGTCTATGAGGTTCACCTTCTAAACTAGATAATCAGTATATATTACCTTTTAAAACCTTGTGAATTTGAAATGGCCCTTCTCAATTAGGAGACCACTTTTCCACTTTTTGCTAATGTTAATACAATTTCATTCGTTTTCTAAAAAAATAAAATCAACTTTTATATTATATCCTCTTCTTGAAATTCCCACTTATAAACTCTTTTTTTGTAAAATTTTTCCATTTTCTATTTTTCCATAATCATGTTATTCAACGATTAAACTGAAACTTTGTCTGAGTCTTCTAATTCCATCATCATTGCATTTGAATACTCATGTGATGTCAAAGCATTCTATTTATCCACTCTCAAGGATGGGATCGTCATTTTTATAGAAAGAAGAACATTATGACCATAAGTAAGAGTGAATGGGTTGACTCATTTGTAGTGCATTTAAAAGTTTGATACACCCATAAGGTCTTAAACATAATTATATGCCATTCTCTAGGATTCTTTTATAACAATTTTCATCAGTTTTCAGTAACTACTTTTTTTAATGCTTCTACTTAACTATTAGCTTGAATAGTATACATAGTTAAATTTAGCAATTGTATCCTATAATTTTTAGCAAAATCTTTTACTTCTTAACCTATAACTATGGTTCATCGGTCACTTGTTGTTAACTGTCAGATCCTAAATTAATGAATAATCTATTCCTTAATGAACTTCACTACATTAGTCTAATCAATATTCATTAAAGGCAAAGTCACCACCTGTTTAGTGAAATAATCTATCACTAATAGAATGACATTATAACCAAATAAGTGTCAATTGCATTGTATTTTAGGGCTTAGTTTGATCTGTATTTAATTGTTAATTCAATCGTTTAGTATGTGTTTAGGTTAGAAATGTGTTAGTTTGTTAATTATTTATGTTTCAAGTGTTTTATGGTTAGTACAAGTCTTTGAGCTTAATTATTATGTTTTTGAGATAACTTGATGTGTTTGTTAGTATTTCAAGGTTAACATGAAAGAACGAAGAAGTTTTGGAGAATACACGATCGTGACAGAAGCATTGGAGTTAGCCCACAATTATGGCCCATATGCCACGATCGTGATAGAAGCCCAGGACATGGCCCAAGATCGTAGCTTGCTTGCCACGATCATGACAAAAGGCTTGAATATGGCCCACGATCATGGCACGCGAGACCACGATCGTGGCTTTCTTCAGACAGATGTATAGACACTTAAAAACATCAAAATTTGAGGGATTTTTCAGACCATTTCGACACCGAAAAAATCCTAAGACTGCTCATAATACAAAAGGTGTTTAAAGAATAAGAAAAAAAAGAGGAAAGAGCTTTTTGGAATCAGCCACTTTGGAGGAAAACCCTAGAGCGAATTATTGAGAGATTAAGAAAGAGAAGAAGGAAGAGAGAAGTGGAGAAGAAGCTGACAACGATTTACTTCTCAGATTTGGAGTTTTCTAGCGTTGCTGCCTCCCGTCTCCATTTAGAATCATATTTCCTGTTATTTTCCATTTTTATTGTTGTATAGAATTAGGAATAGCTGATAAGATTATGAATGTTGAGATATTTTATACTGACCTTCGGGTTTTTTTAATCTTTGATTTAATAAATATGATTGTTTATGTTTATTAGATTCATTGTTATTGATTTATGTGATTGCATAATTCAGTAATAGACTAAGAGGGTGAATCGAATAAAAAATAATTAAATTGGGCTAACGAGAGTTAGGTGGTTTAATAAGAATGAGAAATTAATCAAATCAATAATTGTGTGAAGACAGATCTCACATAGGTTCCCATTAGTTTATTGGACAACTTCAGATCTAATTAGGGTTTTGGATAGATTTTTAATTGAGAAATTGAAATTTTTAATAATTTGATTATTTATAATTTAGGGTTAATGGTTATACTCGGGAGAGAATAATCAACCCTAGGATAGTCTAGGATCAATAATCCGATAATTCATAATCAATTAGGTTAGCGTTAAAGATAGGTAAAAATTTCCCTTTCTCTCAATTGACAGTTTCTTAAGGTTGATTATTGAGTGTGTGTTGCAACTGCTACTTTATTAATATTTTCGTAATTGATTTTTGTAATTAAGTTGCATGATTGAATTAAATTCTTGCTTTAGTTTTATTACATTTTGAATTACTGCGAATTATTTTAGCCTTAAATTTCAGGATTAGATTATCCCTCCTCCTAGAGTTGACACCTTAGGTACACTTATAGATTATCGAGGTTATTAATTAGAACTTACACACATCGGAAAACCACGATCAAGTTTTTGGCGCCATTGCTAGGGAGGCGTTTAGTTTAGTTCTTTAGTTTAAGGTTTTTTCACTATCTTTTTTAAATAATAAAAAAAGAAGAAGAAGTTTGGAGCGTAAAGTAGAGACACATTAAGACATTTTAGAGTGAGAATGAGACAACTAAAGAGCTAGATGCCGAGAAGAAATGGAAATAACAATGATGGATGATGGATATTATATGGAGCAAAAAACTTTTGCGAACCATAATGAGACACAACATGGTTGGGGAAGTAACGATCCTTATTAGAATATGTACACTCCACGATCATAGAACCACCCAAAATTTTATTGGCCCAATAATACAAGTACTCACATTGGACATTAAGACCCATTTGAATTTTAGCAAGATGAGTACAATTTATGGCATTCCAAATTAGACAAAATCATGGATAAGCTAACAAACATGGAAGAGAACTAGAGGAGACTGGAACTACAATTTGATCAAGTAACGAAAAATCATACTGCTTCTATTTATAACTTAGAGATTTAAGTAACACAGCTTTCCCGTGAATTTTGTAAGAGAAGTGTGGAAGAGTCTCTAAGCAATATGGAATTATATCAGTGAGAGCAATAAGAGGCTATCACACTCAGAAAAGGGGAATAACAATAAGAATCAGTGGAAGACCATGCTGAACCTTATCTTATAGAAAACCGAGAGACGAGGAAAGAGGATGAAGAAATGAATGACAACCCTCCCTATTATTCACCAATTCTTGATATGCCATATGTGAACATTGAAAAATCCTTAGTAGATGTCTATAAAAAGAACCTCATCCTTCGGATTAATGATGACCAAGTGAGATTCAACATGAATGATTCATTAAAGAATCCGAAGGAGAGTAGCTCATTCGGGATAATTGATGTGTTTGAATATTTTAAAGAACAAAAGGACGAAGAACAGATGACAATAGACATTGAGTTTGAAAAAGCTATAAAAGTCTCTGTTCATGATGCAGAAGAAGCAAAGGAGACGAAGGTGATTAAGAAAGAAAGAGAGTAACTCACCTTCTTACAGGAAAAATTGTTGGATTCCATGTAAGATTCAGAGAGTTTTGTCATTCCCTATTTTATTAACAGTTTATTAGTGAAAAAGACATTACCTTTATTAATTAGTTTTCTCAACTTTATCAATATTGTCCTCCTGATCATTTTACAATTTGTAGCTTACTCACAGGCTATAAGATTGATGTTAAACGAGAATGGTGGAAGCAAGCCACTCATAATTGATCCGGGCTAAGCTTCTAAGGATGCAAAATCAAGCTAACAACCCTAAATTAACACATTTAGTAGTTAGATTTAAATTGTTATATAGTTAGGTTTGTTTTAAATTCTAAAATAAGTTTTGAATGATTTGGAATTGCTAACTCTCTTATTCACTTTGAATCAATTATAAGAAAGGGAACCTAAGTCGGTGTCAAGAGTATTTAACCTCTGCCTCTGACACATCACCACGTCAATCACCATGATGGTTTCACTTTCTAACCCTTCTCTTTTCATTTTTGTTAGTATTTTCTTCTTATGTTTTTTGTATTTTGTGTTTAATTTCCCCTTGGTGTGTTTATGTACCCTTCTCACATTGTGGACAATGTGGAGAAGGTTATGTGTTTTGCGTTGAATGTGAATTTTGCATATTGTATGATAGTTATTAGGTTGCATTTTGTGAATCGAGTGATGTGTCAACGGCTTAGATGGATTTGAATTAATTTAGTCTTGAACATAGTTTATTAGGTTGTGAAGAATCAATACCTCGCAAAATTATTGAATGGGATTTTTAGGTTAAATATGCAGGTTAATTAGGATTTAGTGTTAAGTTATAGCCCTCTAAATTTTCACATTCATTCATAATTTTAGGTCTTTTAACTTAAGTAGATTTGCTAGTATTTTTTCATAGAAACGAGTAGCTAAAACAACAAGTAGGCAATAAAAAAATTATGTTTGTTAATTTTAAATTAATTACTATTTTGCTGACCTTCCAGTTATGAATAGCGCTAGTAGCCAATTGAGAACATGATGTAGCTGAGTAATCAGATCGACATACATCACAAATGTGTATCTCCGCATCAAAAAGTTATAATGACGTTTCAACTGAGCAGCTTAATAAAAAATGACCTAGACAAGTAATCAGATCAATATTCATCACCAATGTTTGCCTCCAAGAAAAAGACTAGATATGTGTTTAAATAAAACAAGTGATAAAAACCTACCGAACTTGTAATAGCTTTACTTTTCATGAAAACATAATTAGGAGTAATTACAAATTTTGAATGACCAAAGAATTATTAATGTGTGTGTGTAATTGAAAAGGGTAAATAAATTAACACATGAAACATGGATTAACATGTATATTTAGTTCAAAGCCCCTAGATGCAGATTTTACATGTAGATGATTTGATATAACTTGAATGGTTGTGTTTAAAATTAAATTGATTTAATGAAGTTGAAGTCATTGTCTCATTACTGTATTGTATGTTGTGTGTTTGTTATTTTGTTTGATAAAGGAGAAGCAAACATTTAAGTGTGGGGGATGATGATAAGTGTGAATGTTAGACCCTGTTCTCGGAGCCCAACTATCATTCCGGAGTCGAAAAGCGTGAGCAGGTTTCCTTGAAGGGTTATTTTAATGAACCCTCACTTTGTCGTCATCTCACAAGGGTGGGTTGCCCACCGACATCACAATTTGAATTCTTCAAGACAATTGTAGCTCTATATCTCTAGTTTATCTTGAAATAGGAACCATCTCATTCGGAGCTCTATAGCTTAAGATATATTTTAAAAAATCCAAAGTATATTCATAACCTAATTATGCCCTTCCAATCGATCCCTCATTTTCCTTCCATCAATATTCTTTGAATCATCATAAAAGGCTACAAATTTCTTTTGGAAAGTAGAAAAAATGTGTCAAGAATCTATTGCTTCAAGAATCACTTAATTTGGAGGTCGGGTTATGAAGTTATGGCCAAAAGAATAGACCATGCTCATGTCCTCAATCATGCTGTACCTATCTTGGAACAATTAGCATAACTTTCACTAGGGGTATTGCATTAAGGTATTCTTTAGACGGTTTTGACGAGGACGTTTGGATCTACAACGTTTGTGCAGAACTCAAAATGAGATTTTGTCGTTTGGAGGGTTAAAACATGAGCCGTGTGAAACAACATGGGCAGACCGTGTAACCTTCGGGTCTGCAAATTTTTCTGCATCAGGAATACATGGATAGTGTGAATATACATGGCCACCGTGTAACCTTCGGGTGTAACGAAAATTTTCACCCTCCAAGATCCCTCCAATGGATTCTAACTCCATTCTAGCATCCTTTTTACTCATAATCTCCTCAAATCAACCTCTTCTAGTGTTATATCACTTCAATCTCCATAGTTGTTCCGTATATACATCCATTGCAACATTCTAACTTGTAATGGTCATAACTCTCAACTCCGATATCCAAAAATCATATACTTTATACTGTTGGAAAGATAAAACATTAAGATACAACATTCATGAAGACAAATTATGCTAAATCTATATAGATCGATGCAGTTTTTCGTTTGAGTTCAGAACACAATCTCTCCATATATGAAAGCTTGCAAAATGCAATATCTCTTTATATCAATCCAACTACTAAGTACTTTTAAATCTCTCCTCAATGATTTATCACATGCAATCCTTCCAACTCTAACATGCTATTCTAATACTAACAATAATTTGCAGTCTCAAGAAAGAAGAATATGCACATACATATTCCATTATACTCGAGCTTTAAAATAACGTAATCATATATAAAAAGGAACTTCTCAATTTCTCATTCTCATTTCTAAACAAAGCGAATGTTTGAGCAAGCTTTACTTACATATCAATATACACATCAACTTAATAAAAAATAAAAAATGATGCTCATATTTGATATGCCTATAAAACTATCCAAAAAATAGTCACTAGCTTAGTACAAAAGATTTCTAGCTATCTTAGAGTTCCGAATGCCTTGCAAGGATCGCTAATCTTCTCGATCTACACCTGAGGAGGGAAAATTATGGGTTAAGCTACATAGCTCAGTGGCTAATATATTTATAGCCATTAGCAACTAGCCACACAATCAAACGTATATATATGAACATTCATATAGGCATACACTTCTTATCTTAATCTAGAAATGACAGTTCGGCATTTACAATTCCAATTCACATTTCATAATTCAATTTATCATCGCATAGGACATATTATATGTAATTTAACATCAAAGCATAGCACTCAAATTCCATCATAACTTAAAATATCCAAATAAAAATACACAATAAATGGCTCGAGGGTGTTCTGTGGAATAAAATAGAGAAACTGAAGTTTACTCCATGAACAAAACGAGTCCATTTTTTAGATCTCGTGTGCCACAAGCTGGCAGCCGGGAGAAAGCTTTATGTCGATGTGTACGTGACTACGAAACAGTTCCACTCTTTCCCAAACACAATCAATTTTTCATGCTCAATTCAATCAATCACAAATTTATAATGCATTTTCCACATCACAGCAATTTCACAATTTAGAAATTTAAGCATAAACACAGACACATAGGCACATTGCCCATTTACACAATAACCATAAATATTTTACCCACCTTATAACTCTTAAAAAATCCAACTCAATTGTGCCTTCCTCTTGCTCTTGCGTAGGTTGTTCTTGATTTTCTAACATAACAAAAATTTCTCATTCAATTCCAATTTAAATGGAAATCCCCTAAATTTCCATAATCACAACAAAACGAAATTAATACATATCAAGCTCAAACTTAACCTACCCATAGTCCATCTACGTTAGAAAACTCAAAGCCTAGCTTAGAAACCCTAAGATCAAATGGGTTCCCTTAAACCATCTTTTTCCACATTCATTCCCAACATAAAAACTCATTTTCTCTACTTCCTTTTTTCAAACCAAACAAGAAGAAAATAACATGGAGCCTACCTTAACAAGATCATGCTTCCTCTTTTCTTCTTCTTTACCTTCTCTCTTCTCCCACGATTTTTCTTCTTCTTTTTCTCTTCTCTTCCACGACTTTCTCTATTCTCTTATTCTCTTTCTTATTTTAAGTCTCATCTTTAGATTATTCTTCCAAAATTGCCCCTCACTTACTTGCCCTTTCCAATTTTGCCCCTCCTTTCATTTAATCCATCTACTAACTCCTTTAATCTTCTCAATACCATACTCTATTTTAATTCTAACATACCCATTAAAAATTCTAATTTCTACTTAGGCCCACTAAATTTAGGACCCAATTCTACAAATAAATAATTAACCTAACAAACAACATTAATAAAAAATTAAGCAATTTAAAAAAAATCAGGATCTAATAACTCTCCTCCCCTAAAAGAATATCATCCTCGAAATTCTTACCTAAGTCATTGAATAGGTATGGATACTTCTCCTTCATTGCTTCCAAAGGCTCCCATGTTGCCTCCTTCGTACAATGGTTCCTCCATAAGACTTTAACTAGCTTTATATTCTTGTTTCTCAAAACCTTTTCCTTCGAATCTAGGATTTCTACTGGTTGCTCCTCATATGTCAAATCCTCCCTTAACTGAAGCTCTAAAGGTTGAACTATGTGTGAAGGATCTGATCGGAACTTCCTCAACATCGATACGTGGAAAACATTGTGAATGTTAGATAGTTCCGAAGTCAAACCTAACTTATAAGCTAAAGGCCCAATCCTCTTATTGATCTCATAAGGGCCTATGTATCTTGGACTAAGCTTGCCCTTCTTACCAAATCTCAAGACCCCTTTCCTTAGAGAAGCTCTAAGAAACACTTTGTCTCTAACTTCAAATTCCATCTCTTTTCTATGTGCATCCGTGTAGCTCTTCATCCTATCTTGAGTTGCTTTAAGTCGCTATTTCACCAATTTAATCTTATTAAATGTAACTTGTACTAACTCAGGTCTTACAAGTCTACTTTTACCTTCCTCATCCTAACAAATAGGAGTTTTGCACCTCCTAACATACAAAGCTTCATAAGGTGCCATCTGAATTTGTGAGTGATACGAATTATTGTAAGCAAATTAAATTATAGGCAAATGGTCATCACATGAGCCTTTAAAATCCATAACATAAGCTCTCAACATTTCCTTCAAAGGTCGTATTGTTCTCTCCGATTGGCCATCAGTCTGTGGATGGAAAGTCGTACTAAAGTGCAACTTAGTTCCGAAAGCCTCTTATAAGCTTTCCCAAAACCTAGACGTGAACTTGGGATCTCTATCCGAGACTATCGAAATTGGAATTCCATGAAGTCTGAATTCCTCATCTAAGTATTTCTTGGCCAACACATTCAAAGAATCTGTCTGCTTAATTGACAAGAAATGTGCTGACTTGGTTAATCTATTCACAATCACCCATATTGCATTATGCTTCCTATTGGTTCTTGGTAATCCCATCAAGAAATCCATCGTAATCTTCTCCCATTTCCATTCAGGAATTGACAAAGGTTGCCTGAAGGTGCTTGGTGCTCAGCCTTGACTTACTGGCATACTAAGCATCTTTTACTGTATTCTGCAACTTCTATCTTCATTCCTTTCTACCAGAAATGTTCCTTCAAATCTCTATATATTCTCGTACTTCTTGGGTGCATTATGTAGGGCGTATTGTGTGCCTCATTAAGAACTTCATCTTTCAACTCTTGCATATCAGGAATACATAGTTTGTTACTTACCACCATCAATCCATCTTCCCTTACCTCTACTTCAGAAGGTTTACCATTTTTAATCTCTTCTCTGAGCCTGCTCAAGAACTCATCCTGTTCCTGCAATTAATTAATCTTTTCATTCAATACTGGCCTTACTCTAAAGTTTGTCAATATACAATCATCTTTAGTTTATCTCAATGTCACTCTGAGTTTGGCTAATTCCTTCAACAAAGGAATATACACTGTCTCCACATGTTCTATAGTCGATTTTCTACTCAGTGCATACGTTACTACATTAGCCTTCCCAGGGTGATAATCAATCATTAAGTTATAATCCTTTAATAATTCTAACCAATTTCTCTGTCTCAAATTCAACTCTTTCAGGCTCATCAGATATTTAAGACTCTTGTGGTCTGTAAATACCCTAGTAGTGACTTCATACAAATAGTGTCTCCATATTTTCAATGCAAAAATTATGGCAAATAACTCCAAGTCATGCGTAGGATAATTCATCTCATAAGGTTTCAATTGCCTAGAAGCATAAGCAATTACCTTATCTCCTTTCATCAACACACAACCCAATCCCTTCTTCGAGGCATCACTATACACTATGTATCCATCATTACCTGAAGACAAAGTCAAAATTGGTACACTCGTCAATCTGTGCTTAAGCTTCTTAAAACTTTTCTGACATTCATCTGCCCACACAAACTTTTGATTCTTGCTGGTCAATTTGGTAAGTGGAGCTACTATTATGGAAAAGCCCTCCACAAACCTCCTGTAATACCCAGCTAAACCTAAGAAACTCCTCACTTCTAATATATTCTTAGATGCTTCCCATCTCACCATAGCTTTAATTTTTCTTATATCTACCTGTACTCCATGCTTTGAAATCACATGCCCAAGAAACATCACTTCCTTTAGCCAGAATTTGCATTTATTGAATTTAGCATACATCTCTTTCTTCCTCAATATCTCTAAGGCAACCCTCAAATGTTTCTTATGCTCCTTGTCACTCTTAGAATAAAGAAATATATCATTAATAAAGACAATGATAAATCGATCTAAGAAGGACTTAAAGACTCGAGTCATCAAGTCCATAAAAATTACAGGTGCATTCGTCAACCCAAAAGGCATGACCAAGAACTCAAACTAGCCATACCATGTTCTAAAAGCAGTCTTTAATACATTGGACTCCTTTATCTGCAATTGGTGGTAGCCTGATCTCAAATCTATCTTAGAAAACACCCTTGCTCCTTGCAACTGATCAAACAAATCATCTATGCATGGGAGCAGATATTTGTTCTTGTTGGTGACATAGTTGAGCTTCTTATAATATACACACATCCTAGACAATCCATCTTTCTTTTTTACAAAAAGGACTGGAGCTCCCCAAGGTGAAGAGCTCGACCTTATGAACCCTTTCTCCAATAATTCTCCCAATTGATCCTCAAGCTCGTTCAATTATGTCGGAGCCATTCTATAAGGTGGAATCGATGTTGGTATTGTGCCCGGAAGAAGCTCTATGGGAAATTCGATTTCCCTAGGTGGTGGTAGTCCTGATAATTCCTCGAGAAAGACATCTAGGAATTCCATGACCACAGGTATTTCTTCTAACTTCCCTCTATTTGCCTTTGTGTCTACCACATAGGCCAAAAATGCTTCACATCCTTTCCTTATTAGTTTTTCTGCTGTTAAAGCCAAAACCATTCTAGTCGTACTCACTTTTCTGTTCCTCATAAACACCAACTTTTTACCATTGCCAATTTTGAACTCCACGATATTTTATCCGCAATCCAAGTTGGCATTATATTTCTCCAAGGTGTCCATACCCAAAATCACATCTAATCCTCCCATCCTCAATGGCATTAGATCCACCACTAATTGTTCCCCTACAATATGTATCTCACAATCTCTGTATACTTGACTAATAATAATACATTGGCCAATTGGAGCACTCACTATCAAAGGAGTATCCAATGGGCTTAATTCTTTACCATGCACAGTTCTACTCAATGACACAAATGAATGGGTGGAGCCTGGATCATTCAAAACAACAATATCCTCATCAAATAATTTAATCATACCAGTTACAACTCTTAGAGCTGTCTCTACATCCTCCCTCGTCATAGCAAACACTCTGGAAAGTGCTTGTCCCCTCGGTCTCCCTAGAGGGTTCCCTTTCCTGGCCACATCAGAACTACCCACTTTTGTTACTGTCCTGTGTCCCACTGTCTTAGCCCTTTTTGAAGCTTGCATTTAACTTCTCTCATGTCTTGGATTCTGAGGGCACTCTCTTACCATGTGTCCTTTTTCCCTACAATTGAAGCACACACCAGTCAATCGGTAACATTCCCCTCTATGAAACCTTACACAGTGATCACATTTGCGAATGGGTGGCTTATCCTCATCTCCCCTCCTACTGCCTCCAGTTGTTGAGGCTTGATGTGAGACAGTTTTCATCTGTCTAGGCCTGTTAGCTCCACTGTTCCTCCCCTCAAACTGTACAGGGAAAGTCTTAGCACTCCTCTCTAATAATGGAGCACCACCTCCCCTCTTAAGCTGTTCTCTCCCCTTTCTCTTCTTATTTACGACACTCTTTACGTTTTTTATATTCTCAACTCTCAGTGCTGCTTCAACTAGCTGTTGAAAATCACTAAAATTCTACACCATCACTTTTTCTCTAATGGCCAAGTGTAGTCCCGCTGCAAACCTTCAGCACCTAGCCACTTCGCTCATCATTAACTCAGCTTCATATCGGGCCAATTTTGTAAATCGGCACTCATATTCACTCACCGTCATCGCCCTCTGGGTGAGGCTCAAAAACTCTCTCTGCTTTTGCTGGATGTAAACTTCAAACAAATACTTCTTATAAACATTTAGGAAGTTCTTCCAGGCCAACTCTGACGGTTTCATCTGACTTCCCGGGACACTCTCCCAATAATGAAGAGCATCTCCTTGTAGCAAACTCACAGCATATTCAACCTTCTCGTCATCTTCACAATCCATCTGCTCCAATATCTGTTCCGTCTTTCTCAGCCATTTCTCAGCTTCCTCAAGATCAGTCGTCCCATAAAAGTCCACTGCTCCATACTTCCTCAACTTGTCTAACTGCTTCCCCTTATTAACTAGAGCCGAAGTAGAAGATTACGGCATCTGTCCCATAGCTTGGACAAATGCCTGAGTGAAAGCTTAGAGCATCTTTGGATCCAAGGTAGGCATTTATTCTGACGAAACAGGCGACTCTCGCGTCTATGAGCGAGAAGGCCCAATACTGTGCCTTACAAAAGCCTCAGCATCTCCTAGGGCTCTAGACTCATCCGTGCCCTCCTCTCATAGTGGAGGGTCAAGTGCAACCGATCCTTGCAGTATTCTTCGTGTTCTCCTACGAGGTGGCATTTCACTCCTTCAATGGAAACACTAGCGATTACCTTACATTTTATTCCTACATGTATGTATGATATGCATGTCATTTAATACAATCCATCAATTTAACAATGCAAACAGTTAATCACATAGCATAACAATTCGTCCTACTATGCATTCTAAGCTTAGGAAAAACCTAAGCTCTGATACCAAAAAGATGTTGGGCCCAAGTCTTGATCCCAAAACAAATCCCGTGGTTCTATTCATAGAGATCCTATGAGGGTGGTGTGAAAGACAAGTGGATAGCATTAGATTGAAAAGAGATTTCAGAGTGACAGTGGTGGAGGGTTTGCTATGGCGACGAATATGTTTCGTGACGGCGAAACCATGGAGATATCTCCAAGGACCCTTTGGGAGAAGTTCTCCACGACAAACTCCTGGCTTCTCCGTGGCGAAGCTCTAGGATTTAAACTAAGCACTCTATGGACAAATATACCACGGCGAGCTTCTGACTTCGCCACAGCAAAACCTTCAATTCCGAACCCAGTAACCCAACATCAAACTCAAAATTCTGCACTCACATTCACAACCCATGCCAATACTAACAAGTTAACCAAAAGGATAATTCTAAACATATACAAAGAAACTTCTTCATTTCATAAATAATTTAAAGAATTTGAACAAAATTTATTTACATACCATCATACACATCAAAGTTTAATACAAAATACAACAGGATGCTCAATGTTAATATGTCTATGTAACTATCCAAAAAAAAATGTCACTAGCTTAGTACAGAAGATTTCTAGCTATCTTGGAGTTCTGAATGCCTTACAAGGATCGCTAATCTTGTTGTTCTACACCTGAGGAGGGAAAATTATAGATTAAGCTACACAGCTTAGTGGCTAATATATTTATAGCCATTAGCAACGAGCCACACAATCAAACATATATATATGAACATTCATATAGGCATACACTTCTTATCTTAATATAGAAATGACAGTTCGACATTTACAATTCCAATTCACATTTCATAATTCAATTCATCATTGCATAGGACATATTGGATGTAATTTAACATCAAACACTCAAATTCCATCATAACTTAACATATCCAAATGCAAATACACAACAAATGACACGAGGATTCCATGGAATAAAACAAAGAAACCGAAGTTTACTCCGTGAACAAAACGAGTCCACTTTTCAGATCTCGTGTGCCACAAGCTAGCAGCCGGGAGAAGGCTTTATGTCAGCGTGCACGTGACTACGAAACGGTTCCACTCTTGCCCAAACACAATCAATTTTGCATGCTCAATTCAATCAATCACAAATTCATAATGCATTTTCCACATCACAGTAATTTCACAATTTAGAAATTTAAGCATAAACACGCACATATAGGCATATTGCCTATTTATACAATAACCATAAATATTTTACCCGCCTTATAACTCTTGAAAATCCAACTCAATTGTGCCCTTCCTCTTGCTCTTGGGTAGGTTGTTCTTGATTTTCTAACACAACAAAAATTTCTCATTCAATTCCAATTCAAATGGAAATCCCCTAAATTTTCATAATCATAACAAAATGAAATTAATACATATCAAGCTCAAACTTAACCTACCCATAGTCCATCTAGGTTAGAAAACCCAAAACCTAGCTTAGAAACCCTAAGATCAAATGGGTTCCCTTAAACCA
>JANIIA010000192.1:41846139-41878546 GCA_027478495.1 Erythroxylum alaternifolium
TTATTAAATATATATTATTAATAAAATTATAAGACGATTATAATTTAAATATAATGGAAATATATAATTTTAAAAAATATAAATCAAAATTTTACCTACGGAACTATACAACATTTCCGTCGGTAATTCTCAACCTACTATATCGACGAACCATCTTCCCGTCGGCACATTTACATACGGGTATGTCATCGGTCGGTAAATTTAGCGACGGACCATATTAGATGGTCGGCAACCTTTCCGTTGATTGTACCGACGGCTAGCCATTTCGGTCAGTAATTTTATCGATGGTATGGACAAGGTGCGTCGATGAATTTAGCTACGGCCGAATCACCGACGTTTTTTACTGTCGATTTATTCCGTCGGTAATTTGGTTTACCGACGGTATATTGGTTTTTTCCGTCGGTAATATTCATCTGTAATTCACTATTTTCTTGTAGTGAGAGGATTCTAGCTACTGAGAGACAGTACAAGAAGCTTAATTCTTGTACTTTTGTGAAGAAGATATGGCTCAAAGGTCGGTCAGCTAGGCTGAAGGATTTAGTTAGATCTTTTGTATTTCCTCTTTCATATAGTATATTTTGTATTAGGTTATAGTGATGTACACGTATAGATTTTTGAAAGATACAATGTATGTACATTCAGATTGATGAAATGAAAAGAGGAAATTTGTTTTAAAAATTTGGTGACTTTCTTGTATTATAGTCAATGCCATGATTAAGTGGGATAAATTGCCATGTGATAAAGTGAAAGTGTGATAGTTAACACGTCGTTGTTATAGGGTATGTACTAGAATGTCATAATGATGTTCCAGTTTGTACCTTATAGCAGTGGGGGTGGTACAGTTATGTGGTATCTGAGCATGGTTTGGCATCTATAGGGACATATAGAAATGTTATGAATGAAATCATGAGAAATGTGGATAATGATTGAAATTTTTGTTTATTATAGGTCGTCCGTCATAGGTGAACAAATGGGAGAATCAACTGACCTAAGATCTGTAGGAGCGAGTAGAGAGTCCTCTGTACCTCAACTGGAGGTAATGCGGCTTAGAATTCCTGAGAAGGGGTAGAAGGTATGGTAAGCTACGGAAGCAGGGAGCTGTGGACTTCTACGAAAGTATAAACCCTGCGAAGGTCGAGGGATGGCAGGAAAGAACATAGAGGGTTTTTGATCAGATGGACTGCGAGCCGGACGAAAGGTTCAACTATACAGTGTCCTTACTACAGGGCCTAGCTTACCAATGGTGGAAGACTGTTCCAAGCAATACCACCATGCCTTGCAATCTTAACTGGGAAGACTTTCTGAGGGTCTTTAAGGAACTACATGCCTAAGATCTATCTGGATAGGAAGATGAAGGAGTTCCTGGATTTGAAGCAGGATAGGATGTCAATGGCAGAGTATGAGATCAGGTTTAATGAGCTGATTGGATATGCTACTGCTTTGATTCCTACTAAAGAAGATAAGTGTAGGAGATTTGAAGATGGGCTGAACATGGAGATCAGGACAAGACTAAATATCTTCAATCTGAGTAGCTTCACCGAGTTGAGAGTTGCTATGATCAGACTTGAGCAACTATTGAGACAGGGACAAGCAGAGTCTGGACAAGGATCCGGATTGAAGAGGTCCAGTGAGAGTTAGAGTGGTTCTGGCAGAAGATTCAATAAGCACCAAAACAGAGCATTTAGACCACCAGTTGGATCAAGGCAGTTAAGATTTAAACAGAGAGGTGGTTTTGCACAAACTGGCAGCGAAAGAGGTACAGTGCAGAGTCAGTTGCCCCCATATGAGCACTGTAGGAAGAGGCACGGTGGTGAGTGCTGGAGACTATCTGGAGCTTGCCTTAGATGCGGCTCCTTTAACTACTAGATTAGAGATTGTCTTGTTATTATAGGAACTCAGTCTAGTATAAGTAGCAGATCGGGGAGTGAAGCTACTATTCAGCAGAGTAGAGGTAGTGGGACTGGACAGAGAGGTCATGGTAGAGGTAGAGTGAGCTCAAGGAGTCCTTCTATCAGGACAGAGGTACGGAGCAGTTGATCTCAATCTTAGGCCAGAGTCTATGCCATGACTAGGTAGGAGGCACAAGACTCTCCAGATGTTGTTGCAGGTGCGCCACTTGTTTATGATTTTAAAGCATATGCATTACTAGATCCTAGATCTACACATTCATTCATCACACCGTACTTGGCATCTAGGCTACATTATGATAGAGAGCAGTTAAAGTATGGATTAAAGGTTAGTACACCAATAGGTTGTACTACAGTGATAGGAGAAGTGCGCAAGAGATGTTTGATTTAGATTGATCAAGCAGAATTGGAGGCAGATCTGATTATACTACAGTTAAGGGAGATATACATTATCCTAGGCATGGATTGGCTCACTGTTTATAGGGCTATCATGAATTGCTATACCAAGGAGGTGGTACTAGAATCTCCTGGTCAGCCGAGAGTGGCTTTTAGAGGAATTAGTCAAGCAGTGCTAGCCAGGTTGATATCCTTTATGAGAGTATTGAGGTTAATGTAGGGTGGATGTGAGGCCTATCTACCCCATGTAATTGATACCAGACTGAGCAGAATGCACAGGACATTCCTGTGGTTAGGGAATTCCTGGATGTGTTTCCCATCGAGCTATCTAGTTTACCCCTAGATTGGGAGATGGAGTTTACAATTTATTTAGTTCTAGTGTTGCTCCTATATCTATCCCTCCGTACAGGATGGCACCTAAGGAGCTAAAGGAGTTGAAGGGTCAATTACAGGAGTTGTTAGAAAAGGTTTTTATTAGACCCAGTGTTTCACTTTGGGGAGCTCCAGTGTTATTTGTAAAGAAGAAAGATGGGACTTTAAGGTTATACATCGACTATAGGCAACTAAATCAGGTGACAGTGAAGAACAAGTACTCATTACCAAGAATTGATGATTTGCTTGATCAGTTGCAGGGAGCTCAGGTGTTCATTAAATAAGATTTGAGATTGGGGTACTATCAGTTGAAGATAACAGAGGTTGATGTGTAAAAAGAGTGCATTCAGAAGCAGGTATGGGCACTTCTAGTTTCTAGTAATGCCGTTTGGGTAACTAATGCCCTAGCAACATTTGCGGCTTTAATGAATAAGGTGTTTTAGCCCTACCTGGATTGCTTTGTGATAGTGTTCCTTGATGATATTTTGCTATATTCAAAGAATAGAAAAGAGCATGCCAGGCATCTGAGAGTAGTTTTGCAGATTATTAGGGAGAAGCAATTATATGCCAAATTCAGTAAGTGTGAATTTTGGCTGGATCAATTAGTATTTTTAGGATATATAGTGACTGGAGAAGGCATACGAGTGGATCCAATAAAGATAGAGGTAGTGATGGATTGGGAAGCTCCGAGGAATGTGTCTGAATTTTAAAGCTTCTTAGGATTCGTCGGATATTATCGGAGGTTTATCGAGGGTTTTCCTTAGTCTTAGCCCCTCTGACAAAGCTTCTGAGGAAGAATGCAGTGTTCAGATGAGACGAAAAATGTCAGGAGAGCATTGAAGAGCTGAAGCATCGATTGACTATAACACCGGTGTTAACCATTCTGTCAGGAACTGGAAGATATGTGGTGTATAATGTTACTTCGCATCAAAGATTGGGATGTGTGTTGATGCAGTATGGAAAAGTGATCTCCTACGTATTGAGACAATTAAGGTCTCATGAGATTAACTATCCGGTACATAATTTGGAGCTAGCTACAGTTGTCTTTGCTTTAAAGATATGGAGTCATTATCTTTATGGAGAGACATTCTAGAATTATACAGATCATAAAAGCTTGAGGTATTTGATAAGTCAGAAGGAGTTGAATATGAGACAGAGGAGATGGATTGAGCTGTTGAAAGATTATGAGTGTGCGATTGAGTACCATCAGGGGAAAGTTAATGTGGTGGTTGATGCTTTGAGCAGAAAGTCTAATACTAGTATAGCTCAGATTCATTTATCGAGGTTACCAAACTTGATTCATTTGAGAACTCTGAATGTGGAGTTGAATCTGGAGCAAGATGAGGCCTTGATTGCTACGTTGAATTTGAGGCCGATGTTACATGATAGAATCAGAAAAGTAAAGAGTAAAGATCCTAATATGGTGAAGCTTACAGAGAAAGTGAAGATGAGTTTGAATTCTGAGTTTGAATTCCGAGTTTGAATTGAGAGACGAGAAATTATGGTTGAAACAGAGGATGTGTGTACCTAATGTGGATGATTTGAGGAAAGAAATTCTAGAGGAAGCTCATATGGCTGCCTATGCTATACATCTTGGTACTACCAAGATGTATAACACGTTGAAGTAGCATTTCTGGTGGCCTGAAATAAAGAAGCAAGTGGCGGGGTATGTTTCTAAGTGTATGACATGCCAGCAGGTTAAGGCTGAACATCAGGCTCCAGTTGGGAAGCTACACTCGTTGCCTATTCCGGAATGAAAAGAGGAAATTTGTTTTAAAAATTTGGTGACTTTCTTGTATTTTAGTAGATGCCGTGATTAAGTGGGATAAATTACCATGTGATAAAGTGAAAGTGTGATAGTTAACACGCCGTTGTTATAGGCTTTGTACTAGAATGTCATAATGATGTTCCGATATGTACCTTATAGTAGTGGTGGTGTTAAAGTTTGCCATTGTAAAATATTTTGACGTGGAACGGAGCGGGTTAACGGTCCATCCCCCTGACTTCCTACATAATCACCATTTACGGGGGGCTGAAATCTTACATCATAACATAGAATTGAGGGAAATCAGTGAGAAGACACTTGTCAGGATTAGGACCAGTCAGGCGAGCTCGAGCTCCGTGCCACATAGGTAGTTATGAGAGGAATCCACCAGTGAAGAATCTGAGGAAGAAGAAGATGAAGAACTAGGTTGGAAGAAGGTTTTTGATGCAATCTCTAAACCAACAAGACATTTGTGAAAATGGTGTGGACACAAAGACGCCAAAGTCGGGATATTTGTTGGATCCACAAATATTTCGAGGCTTAGGGCGTTCAATTGCTACCTTCAACACCATCACCACCTCCATTTCCTTAGTGTTTATGTCTAACCCAAAATTTTCCATTCATTTATTCTTCTTTTTCAAATTACCCTTCTGTTCTAATTTTTATGTTTATTTTTCTATTTATTTTAAATTCTGTTGTTTCTTGTCATTTATGTGTTGTGTGCTCTCTTATCACATTGAGGACAATATGTTGTTCAAGTATGGGGAGGGATTATGGGTTTTACTTTTGAATGTGATTTTTGCATATTGTATGATAGTTATTAGGTTGCATTTCTTGAACTGTTTGAATGTGTCAATGGCTTAGATGGAGTGAAATTTATTTAATTTTGAACATAGTGTAGGAGGTTGTAAATAATCATTAGCTCATAAAATTAGTGAATTAGGAGTCTTTGGATAAATATACAACTTAATTAGTATTTAATATAAATTTAGCACCCTATGAGTTCTCACATTCATTCATAATTTGAGGACTTTTAACTTAAGTAGCTTAACTAATATTTTTCATAGAAATGAGTAGCCTAAATAAAAAGGTAGGCAATAAATAAATAAATAAATATTTTTGTTAAATAAATCGCTATTCTGCTGGCCTTCGAGTAATGAATAGAGTTGGTAACCAGTTGAAAATGTGATATAGCTGAGTAACCAGATCGATAAGCATCACAAATGTGTGCCTTCGCGTCAAAAGGCTATATTGACGTTTCAACCAAGCTGTTTAATAAAACATGACTTAGTTGAGTAACCTGATGAACATTCATTACCAATGTTTGCCTCCATGTAAAAATACTAAGTCTATGTTCAAAAAATAAAAAATATTTCTTCGTTCCTTAATAAAACCTACCGGACTTGCAATAAGCTTTATTTTTCATGAAAATATAATTAGGAGCAGTTATGGAGTTTGAAAGACAAAAGAATTATTAATGTGAGTGTACAATTGAAAAAGGTAAATAAATTAACACTTAGATCTCGATTAAATTGCATATTTAGTTCAAAGCCCACAAACATGGATTTGCTTGTTAATGATTAGATATAACTTGTAGGATTGTGTTTAAGATTAAATTTATTTGATAAAGTTAAAGCCATTTCCTCGTTATTGTATTGTGTGTTGTATATTGTTGTGTGTTTATTATTTTGTAAATGGGAACAACCTAATTCTAACTGCATCCTCTGTAACATCCTGTTCCTATACTAAGGGTTAGAACCCTAAAATACTGTACAAGTGAGATCAAGGGGAGATTAAAAAAAATGCATTTCATGCTCATGCATAATGTTAGCATACACATATGTGAATATTGATTCTTACACACTAACATGATTGTACATGCATTCATTGACATTTTCCGGGTATAATTGATCTATAAATATGATTATATTTGGAATTGTTAATTGTATGTGTCAAAAATTGTTTTGGAGAGTATATCTATTGAATTAGAATTTTTGGTGAAAAATTAAGAATTTTCTGAAGTTTAAAGGTATTTTTGGATTATGAAAAATGCCGAAGTGGCAGAATAATTGATGAAAGAAGTAGAATTAGGAGTCAAATGGCAGTGAAAATTTTTACAAATGAATTTTGGATTTAATGACTTATTTCATTGAAAATTAGGAGAGAATTGCATTAGAAATTGGAGACAAATGGACTAAACAATTAAGTGTTATTAAGCATAATCATTTAAGTGGAAGGTGTCATGACAAGTGTCATGACACCCACCAAGTGTTTTTGTAAAACTTATATTATTGCCATTTGAAAGATATTTTTGTGTCTTTCATCCCTAACAAAGACACTCTCGTCTTCTCCATTCTCTCCATATACGAAACTCACTCTCACCTCACTACATTGATTTTTATCCAACAACTTCACTTTGTTTCTTCAAGATTCATTGTCTTCTCCTTCTTTTTGCTAAAAGACCCAACCTATTTCACTTTGAAAGTTGATTTTCGTGGATGTTGGAGAAGTAATTTGTGAAATGATTATAACCCTTGTGATTGAAAAACTTTATGAATAAAGTGGGCCTAATTGATTATTGATTCTGCATACGTTTGTGCAACAAAAAAATTGTACTAAGTTTCAAGTGTTTGATTGTTCTAGCATGCCACCCTTGCGAGGTACACACTTGGACATCACTCAGGATGTCGGGTACGTGTCTTGTGAGAGTGGGGTGTTACATTTTTCAACTTGATTAGCTATAGCGGATGAACTATAATAAACAATAATCTTGATAACTAGCCAAGTTTCTCACTATATATCATATCTATATGCTTATATCTGTCCTTATAGATGCTAAACGACACTCTGATACCAAAAATGTAACATTCTACTACCGTAGAGTATATATGTGAAATATCTAGAGGACATTCGGCACATACACTATGAAAGTAGCATGTTAGAGCAGCCATATTCACTTAATATGACATCATATATATAAAACACGAATACTCGAAACATTAACTCCTCATTCTATTTGTAAAACATAGTTACACTGTAGCATTACACTCCAAAATCCATATATATACAGTAGCATAAATATCTAAGAGCATATTGCTCTTTTACAAAATATTCTACATAGAATCAGAAACTAAACAAAAACATTCGATCTAAACTTCACAGTCTCAACTGACCGACCTTTGAGTCATTTCTTGAGTCCAAAAATGTAGTACTAGATTTCTTTTAGAGTGTCTTAATAGTTAGGTCTCCTTTCTCGTACCTTAAAATGAATGTTGCAATTTTGATGAGTTTTGCAAACTCAGTGAGTGAATCATCATCAATGTGCTCACTCATATCAAATACAGAACAATTCATAATTTAATTTTTGCAATCAAATCACATCATAAATATAAAATATCACATCACATTTCATTTCAAACATTTATATCATACATATCAATTTGTATATGCAATGTATATGGACTCGCTTTCATTATTGCTTTGTTATGACTGAGTGCCTTTTTAACTGTCCCATATTCGTTGTAGATATCGTGCTCATTGATAACTATCCCGTATCTGTTGTGGATATCGGACTCATTTTACTAGTGAGCCGATGGCTATTTATACATATTGTCTTAGCTTTATGCTCTTTTTTACTAGCCACTCTGATTATAACTTCCTTTATATGATTATGCATCTCAATGTAATGAGATGCATCAATTCACGATATATGTAGTCAATCACTTTCATTTAGTATACACATTCACTTTCACATTTTCATTGGACTTAAGTCCAGCAGTTAACATATTTGTTGAGAACACTTATTTCTTTCAGATTCATATTCAATTATGAATGCTTCCAGTATATTCCCAATTATCAAACTCCTCGGACCATTAATGTCTGAAATTATCACATTCATATAAGTATCGATTCAATAATTGAATGTAAGCAAATACAATCAATATTAGTGAGAAACATCTAGGTTACTCATAGTAACCTCTAGATAGCCATTGTCTCGACGGATCGGCAATCTCTGGATACTGACGCTTGACTTGCACGTCTAACCTATGCAATGCACATATTTATACACATTACTAAGTTTCTCAATCACATAAGTATTCAATCATACACACATATATATGTGTTATATATAATGCATGCTCAATTACATTCTCGAGTATGTGTCCTTAATTAAGTCTTGATCATTCAAACCATTATAACTTGTATAGGTCTAGCTTGCACTTAAGTTTGTACCTCAATTATACTTGATTAGTCTAACTCTTCAATCATATATTCTCCGATCCTTTTTCTAATATTATATGGTCACATAATATTCAAATTCTCATTTAATCTTACTTAATCCACATATTTCATCTCCTTTGAATCATATTAGTATTCCTAAGAACACCTTTATTCTATTAATGACTCTAAATTTCTAGATTTAGTTACATTAATCTCATCAATCCATTCTTGCCCTAAAACATCAATTAATAACCTAAACACTTCAAACACTTTATCAACTAATCAAACATCAAACTAGGTTCATTTCAACTCTCATTCAAGCCTAAATGTATCATGGGAAAGTACCTTATCATTAGTTGTTTCAAACATTACTTAAAGGATAGCATTTCACTTTTTATGCTAGCCCACGATCGTGGTGGACCTTCCCACAATCGTGACAGAAGCTTGTACAATAAGCCACGACCATGGGCACTATGCCACTATTGTGACAAAATCCAAATAACCAGGCTACGATCATACACTAAAGGCCATAATCGTGCTCTACCTTTCTTCTTTCATTTCTCCACAAATTTCACCTACTTAGAAATATCACTAACACTTCAAATTTTCTAGAATTCTTATTCTGTTATGCAACCTCATTTCATGCTAATCTAATCACCATATTGGTTACATTAAATTTCACAAAACTCTACTCAAATTATTCATTGTCATTCACTTAATCTCATTATACATAAATCCTTGTTCTTCTCTTTTCCAAAATACTAGCCTTTTCTTTAGCTTCAAATCTCAATTTAATTCATTTCTATAATAACCAATGATTCATGGTTTTCATACTCTGAAAAATAGAACACAAACACATACATTTATTCATCAAAGTTTATCTACTTTCAAAAAACTTTCATACACCATTTACACTATTAATCCATCTAAAAAACATCCCTATAACAATTCATAAATTATTACTCATCATATAAACAAAAATAGGACATGAATATACCCATTTCTTCATCCACATTTCAGTATATATTCAACTCCTTTAACTGATCAATCTATCCCTAATGATCATTAAAAACATTTCTATTAAAGCAAACTATAAAGCTTGATATATCACTTACTTGTTTAACTCTAAGCTTCTTCAAATCACGTAAACCTAGCCTCTTCAAAGCTTACATTATCATCAACTTTCAAGGATGAATTAGTTGGGTCTTTTAGTAACAAGAAGGAGACAATGAAATCTTGAAGTAGTACTATGAAAGATGATGGCAACTCAAAATCGTCAGTGTAGAATGTGAGAGTATCGTGAGTTAAGAGAAGAAAGAAAATGAAAAGGAGGTTTTTTAGCCAAAGAAAAAAATGAAAGACAAAGATGGTTTTCTTTCAAGTAAGTATATCGAGAGTGAGGTGTATGGCAAGTGGCGTGACACTTGTCACTTTTCACATGTCCTCCTTTTATGGTTCTCATTGCCTTCTTAATAACTAGTCTATTTGTCTCCCAATTTCTAAACCAGTTGTCACTCAATTTTCTAGGCCACTTATCAATAAATCCTAATGCCACTTGTCAACTATTTCTACTACCATTTGTCACTTATTTCTACTACCACAAATCAAATTATCTTGCCACTTGGTATTTTTTCTAGTCCAAAAATACACATAAATTTATAAATCTCTCAGTTATAACAAATAAATTCTAAATCACCAATTATAATTCATTAACCAATTTTTAAGACATAAAAATTCATAATTCACATCTTAATCATTTTAAATTGTTCATACCCCGAAAAATGTCAATTAAGTGCATATACAATATTTACAATGTGTACAAAAATTGTAATCCATGTGTGTGTATGATAATGTTATGCATAAGTATGAAATGCATTTCCTAATTTCTCACACTATTTCTCATGTGTAATAGTCATAGGTTATAACCCTACGTATGGAGAAACAGGTTATTACATTCATTATATTTTCCACCTAAAATCTTTTAATGAATTGAGAGAATCCTTTGTGAGGGAGTGGAATTTTGTGCTTTTTCTTTCAGAAAGGTTGTCAATTTAGTTACTATTGATATTCACTTATGGAAGTTTGCTCTAGTATTGCTAAAGTCCGGTTATATGTTAATTTTATTCAAAAGATATAATAATTTAAGGTGAAGATGGATAAGTTAAGATTGAATATTATAGAAGTTTTTCAGTTTAATAATTTGGATTATGATTTATGTTGAGGCAAGTTTTAATCTATTTAAAACCCTCAATATATTGCAAGCACATAGGTCGTGGGTGTAATATGTGAGGTGTCGATCCTCGAGGAGTTGTCGAACTAATCTAATTCTAAGTTATCTAAGGCTTAAAAAATTATTTAAATGAAAATAAAAACCGCACAGAAAAATAAACACGTGAAGATGATTGATTGGAATTAAAATGTAAAATTAACACATAAGGAATCAATTTGAGCACCACCAAATTAACAATGGAAATCACACAAGAAAGATTAACCGATTGTGAGAAGGGGGATTTATCCTATCATTAAATGCTAACATAATTGCTTTTGAGTTAATATAGTATCTGTCCTAGACTTTCAACGTATGGATTACTCTCTCTCGAGTTATAATCATTAAACCCTAAATCATAACCCTTAATTGAATTATAGAATTTACAATCTCTCAATTAACAAAAAACCTATAAATCTAATTAGATCTTAAGCCTTATAATAGACTACTGGGTCGTCACACGAGATCTCTCTTCGTCTAAATTCCCGATTTCATTATTTACTTGATCTATTAGATTGTTTAACTCTCATTACCCAATCTAATTGTTTTGCTATCAATTCACTCTCTCGATTTGTTACCGAAGCATACAAATACAATAAATAATCACAACAGCCAATGTATTAACATCAAAAGAAATCATATTAACATTGATTCAAGAACAAATCCCTAAATAAGTTTAGAACATCATCATCAAATCCAAGTCCATCACTATCAAATCCATCTTTTACATTCAAAAGAAAGAACAGTAAAGATTAAATGAAACGTCACTTAGAAGGGAAATATACCAGGAAGATAACAACACTGCAGCCCTTCTTCTTCTTCTTCCTTTCTCCTCCTTCTCTCTTCTTCTTCCTCTCTCTTTGGATCTTTCTCAAAATGGCATAAAAAGGAGCTTCCCCTAGGGTTCTTTCTGTTTCTTTATATAGTCTTTTATATTTTAAGTAAACCCTAAGGTTTTTCTGAGTCCAAAAAGTCTCAAATGTCCTTTGGTAAGTCGTATTTGGGAGACTGCATACGCTGTCTATCGCGTAGGCCATGATCGTGACCTATAGTGTTGATGCTAAGTTTAAATCTATTTAAAACCCTCCGAATAATGCAAGCGCAAAGGCCGTGAATTGCAGTACGTGAGGTGTCGATCCCACGAACTAATCTAATATTAAGTTATCTAAGGCTTAAGGAATTAATAAAATAAAAATAAAAACAAAACAAAAAAGTAAACACAAGAATATAATTGATGGAAAATTAATTCGTAAATTAACACGAAAAAGAAATCAACTTGAGAAACACCAAATTGACAATAGGAAAACACACACGAGAATTTACCAAATTATAAGAGATGGGATTTTTCCTATCATTAATGCTAATATAACAATTTATGTGTTATTGTGGTGTCGGTTCTAGATTATAAAAGGGAGGATTCCTCTCTCTCAAATTATAATCACAAATCCTAATTAAGTTTACTTAGTAATCATCTAATTAACAACTAAAAATATACTAAATTACCCACTAAAACATAATGCAATCTATAACTACCTTGCACTCTCACCTATTTAAATATCTGGGAGTCCCAATCACTACTTGTAAGCCTAAATTCTTTGACTTTATTCCCTTGATTGAAAGCTTAAAGATAGAGTTAATGCCTGGCAAAATAAGTTTTTATCTATTGTAGCTAAGTTAATGCCTGGCAAAATAAGTTTTTATCTATTGCAGCTAGATTGACTCTCATCATTTCAATTTTGAATAGTATGCATATCCATTGGTCTATACACTTGGTTCTACCTAAAAGGGTCATTAAAGAGATGGATAGAATATTAAAAGCTTTCTTGTGGTCTAGAAAAATTGAGAATGGTAAGCAGGCTAAGGTGAAATGGTGTGGTATAACTATCCCAAAGAGGCAAGGGGGGCTCGGGATCATTCCTATTACTCAAATGCAAAAAGTACTACTTTGTCAGATGACTTGGTGATTATTCACTGACAAAAAGCACTGTGGATTAAATGGGTTAATGAATACCATCTTAGAAGTCAGAATTTCTAGCAGCTGGACAATTCTAGGGGCTCCTTATAGATATTTAATAACATGCTTAGCTTGATAGACATGATCTATGCCTATATCAAACATAGTTAGGTGATGGAGAGGATATATGGCTTTGGTTTTATAACTGGACCAACTATTGTCCTCTCATTCAAAGGACAGGTCTTTCTCGAATCAGAAATAAAATCCCTTCCAATGCTAGAGTGTCTTTGCTCACCCAAAATGGTGAGTGGCTTGGAAACTTCAAAGGATTCCACTAAATGACATATTACTTTCCAAACATCCCAGCAGGGTTAAGGAAGGACCATTCCAGTGGTACCTTTAACAATAACTCGTGTCACAAGATACTGGTTAATAATCCTAAAGTGGTTCCTTGGGTAAACATCATTTGGAAGCAAGCTTTAAATAACAAAGCTGTTGTTTTCACTTAGCTAGTGATTAAAAACAGGCTCATAACTAAAGACAAATGGTTTAGGGGATATAACCCCATATATGGTTTTTACAAGTAAATGAATGAGAGCAAGAACCATTTATTATTTGAATGTAATTACACTAAAACAATTTGGAGTAGACTTGTGGTTATGTTATAACTACTTATGTACACGTTTGAGTGGACGGAGACTTTGAATATCATCATAAGGTGTACTAAGCACAGTAGCTTGAATGATATGATTATTAAGACTACTTTTCATACTGTCATTTATTTCGTTTGGAGGGAAAGGGATAGGAGACTATACAAGGGTGTTGAAGAAAGTAAAAAGTAGCTTGCAAGTCATATAGTGAACTGGGTAAGAGCTGCCATCATTGACAATGATAAACAACACTTAGTTAAGAATTGAAAGAGAACGGGTTGTTATAATGCTATATGTTGTAGATAACACAAAAGGTCCTGTGTTTGAATCCTCCTACACTCTCTCGATCGAGTCATGTTGTATAGGGCCTGTCTAGTGCAGGGTACCCGATTGGCGTGATTTGCAGGTTATTGCGTCAATCCAGAGATTTAGCTAGTGGGCATCTAAAAGATAGCGACTGCGGGTTCTTCCGTTCCCAAAAAAAAGTATTGAAAGAATAAGTGATCCAAGTTTTTAGGCATAGTTTTACAAAATTTGTAAAAACCATAATTGTTAGTGTCTTAACTAATTTTATTTTTGGTTTTGATATTTTTTATATGGTAAGCTAAATGATGAAAATAGCTTTTGGTAATTTGTTGTTGAACCACACCAATTTTGTCCCAGGGATATTTGGTTCAGGAGTTATAAAGATGGCTAGGCAAGAATTGTTTGTGAATCTTTTAAAGTTGTATTTTAACCAAGTTGTTAAGTCTTTTTTAATTGTGTCAAGATTGTAGTTAAGGAATGAGTTTATGATTGTTAGGAGGCATCTATTATCTAAATGTAATTATCCTTATTTAATCATCACTTTTAACTTTTGAAATGGCTAGAATGGAGAATCAAAGAGAGTTGAACCCAGGAAGCATATGTAGAAGTATGAAATCATTCCAATTATCAAATCAAAAATTTCTTTTCTCGTCATTCCTTCTTCTAAATTTAATTACTATTTTCATGAAATGTCTTAGTTTTAACATTTGATTAGTGATCCAAGAATCATCCAACTCGTTACCCGTGCTCCAAATGCACCTTTTTTTGCAGATATTTATCGTGCATCCATTTGATTTATAATGACTCATTTTAATTGTAAAGCCTATGAATTATTTTGACAAAGATAATTTTATTTTTGATTTTAATGGATCTGTTTTATATTAATGATAGAATGAAGTAAAACCTTGATTTTATCATTTTAAAACTATAGAAATAGCAAAAAGATTTAAATTTTTTATTACTATTAATCAATTTGAGTGAAATGATATGCTAAACCTTGCCTAATATAAGTTCATAAATTTTATTGGTAACATCAATAGGTCAAGCGCGCACGCAGACAGGTGCTTGCGCACAGAAAAGTGCTTCAGGATAACCATTATTAATGACTTCATAACACTAATTTGCAAATTCTAATAGTAACGAATAAAATATTGACTAAAATTAAACGAAACCCATAATATTGAGCATCTCTTTTAAAATTTGAATAATCCTTCATTATATTAAAAAGATTTTATATAATGTGTCCAATTAATCGGTTGTGTTGTGAGATGAGGTTGGGGAGCAAGAACGGCCTCGTAAGATAGAACGAGGCATAAGGTAAAACAAAGAAACTAATAACGACAGAAGTTTGTTATAGTGACTAATAGCATAGGCTATTTGTATGTTGGTCCCCAACAACTTATTAAGCTTTTGAATTGAAGAATCTCTCTCTTCTCTTTTTCTGACTTATAAATACGATAACATCATGTCATTTGTGGTCTATAAACCACCGTACCAGCTTAAGAGAGAGCTATAAGTTTTATTTTGAGCTTTCCCCAGAGGGGACAAAACAGAAGATGAAATTATCGTATAGCCGAGAGAACGATGTTTCGTGAAGTGGGCTCCTCTGTCTTTCTCAGGATACAGGCAATGACGCCCACTCCTCGCATTATATAATTATATTTCATTGCCACCAAGTTTATGATACTCTCGTCTTAATGGAATTAGCTGCGACTAATGGAAGCCATGAATACGACATCATTGGTTGGTTTCAAGACATCTCGGAAAACGCCGCAGCTGTTCAGACACAGACACTTCACCGGATTCTTCAACTTAACTGTGGCGTTGAATACCTGAAGAAATGGTTAGGGGATATTAAAATCAAAGACATTGACTCATGTGCCTTAGAGTCTCTCTACACTTCCATGGTGCCTCTTGCCTCCCATGCAGATTTGGAGCCTTATATTTCTAGAATTGCAGATGGGGATACAGCTCCTCTACTCACCCAACAACCTTTAACCACTCTCTCCTTGAGGTACAATGAATTATTTCTTGAAGGTCACTTTTCCTTTCGCACGAGTCTCTCTCTCTCTCTCTCTCTCTCGTCTCCCCTCTTAGACAAGTTTGTACGGCAAACTTATCAGTTTGGAATAACATGTGAAGGAATCAGAATCTAGGACATGGGATGTGGGATGTGGGATGTGGGATGTGGGTGACTCTTCTATTATCTTCACTCTTATGATTCTTATTGTACATCAAGTTCTGTAGGTACTAAAGAATCTTAGCAAATAAGAACTATCAACAACAGCCTTTCATCTTAATGGTAGCGTTTGTTTCCATCACGTGGGATTTGATTTTTGACTGATTTCCACTTTCTTAATGATTCCTCTCACTGACATTTTTCTGAAGCTCTGGAACAACCGATGGAAGACAGAAGTACGTTCCGTTCACTCGCCATAGCTCCCAAACCACTCTTCAGATATTTACTTTAGCAGCAGCTTACAGATCCAGGTACTTGACCATTTGAGCGTCTCTTTTTCTCTACTAGATTATGCTTGGAAGCTTTAGACAATTTCTGCATCTTTTTCACAGTAAGCTCGTTTATCTTTTCATGGGTTGATCAGACATGTGAATGCTATTTGCTCACATTTCTCTCTCTCTGTTATTGATATATGATGATAATAGGGTTTATCCAACGAGGGAAGGAGGGAAGATCCTTGAGTTCATATATAGCAGCAAGCAATTTATAACAAAAGGGGGCCTGGCAGTTGGAACTGCCACAACCCACTATTACGCAAGTGAAGAGTTCAAGACGAAGCAGCAGAAGACTAAGGCATTCACTTGCAGCCCTCAGGAGGTTATTTCTGGTGGAGATTACAAGCAGACCACTTATTGCCACCTGCTCCTAGGTCTCTTTTTCTCTGATCAAGTAGAGTTTATAGCCTCCACCTTTGCTTATAGCATAGTGCAAGCCCTTTCGTCGCTTGAAGAGCTGTGGAAGGACTTACGTGACGACATTAAAGATGGAACTCTTAATTCTAGAATAACCGTGCCCAAGATGAGGGAAGCTGTGTTGGATATCATGTCTCCAAAACCATGTTTATCTTCTCGGATTGATGAAATCTGCAAGGACCTGGAAAATCTAGACTGGCAGGGTCTGATTCCTAAGCTGTGGCCAAATGCTAAGTATGTGTACTCTATAATGACAGGGACCATGCAACCTTACTTGAAGAAACTACGGCAGTATGCTGGGGGTTTGCCTCTAGTTAGTGCAGACTACGGATCTACTGAAAGTTGGATAGGGGCTAATGTGGATCCTTGGTTACCTCCTGAGAAAGTTACTTTTGCTGTAATCCCTACATTTTCTTACTTTGAGTTCATGCCACTATACAGACAGCAGCATGATTTCGATACTGCAATGATTGATGACTTCATAGAAGATGAGCCGGTTCCACTCTCAAAAGTGACGGTTGGACAAGAATATGAAATTATCTTGACCACTTTTACGGGTAAGTTGCAAGTTTTTATGTTTCCAAATACATGTTTTGATCTATTCCAAATATAAAGGGTCCGTGTTTCAGTTTATGCTTAAATACTCAATCGAGTCCTTTTCGCGACTTGTTTATGCTGGCATATAATATATATTTGATTCACACCAAATCTTCTGTGCTTACAAGAGTGTTTAAACTCTGTTCTAGTCAATTTTATCTACACATTTGTAGATCCACGTAAATGCTATTTGATTCCACCTTAACTTATCATTTCGTATTATATATAATTACCCGACTGTAAAAAGCTGACACAAATGTGGACTGACTACTCTACAATCCACAAGCCAACAAAATGGTCATGTCTTTGGAGTAACTTGGTTCTTTTGAAGAAATTGAACTCACCTATCACACTTCTACCAAATCCAGAACTTCAAGATAATGAACTTTTAGTCTTGAATTTTGCTGCTTGACTTTGTTTCTTATAGCATGAAATTGACATCTTTTGCTTATTCATAAATTTAGTTATGCTCGCTCCTTTCACGTGATCTGTAATCTGATACTTTATCAACCTTGATTTTGATACCGATTCTTTGATATTTAACTCTTTAACATTACTTCCAATCATTTGCATATGGGAGTCAATTGAGACCCACTATTCAATTTTCTTTGACCGTAGGCGTCTCTTTCCACTTGTGTAATTTCATTTCAGGGCTTTATAGATACAGGCTAGGTGATGTAGTGGAAGTGGCTGGTTTCCACAACGGAACCCCCAAATTGAACTATATATGCAGAAGAAAGTTAATATTAAGTGTGAACATTGACAAGAACACGGAGAGAGACCTTCAACTTGTGGTGGAGAGGGGGTCTGAACTACTAAGCCGGGGTAGAGCAGAGCTGGTGGACTTTACGAGCCATGCGAACGTGGCAAGCCAACCTGGTCACTATGTTATCTATTGGGAAATTAAAGGAGAAGTTGAGGAGGGTATTCTAGGAGAGTGTTGCACAGAAATGGACGCATCTTTTGTCGATCATGGCTATGTGGTGTCGAGGAGGTCCAATTCAATTGGACCTCTGGAGCTTTGTATTGTGGAGAAAGGGACGTTCAAGAAGATCTTGGATCACTTCATTGGAAATGGTGCGGCTCTGAGCCAGTTCAAGACACCAAGGTGCACCAACGACCAAGTCCTCCTAAGAATTCTCAATGTCTGCACCATTAAACGGTTCTACAGCACTGCTTATGGATAGAAACTCAGAAATAAAAATTGAGAATGTTTGCTTTGATGGTTAGTTATGACAAGAGACTGCTTAGGACCCGAGCTTTACGATTCAAGGATTACCATATGGAATCAAATTTGGCTTTTCTTGTTCTGCTGTATATGTATTCCTTTCAATTAACAACGAATGACATGAAAATGGAATTGCCCATCTCTAATCCATTCTCATATTGTCCCCGAAAGAGCTTCGCTCCAAACATTAACTTTACGGGCATCCAGTGAAGTCGTGGTCCATATGGCATTACTGATACAGAGTTAAGAGTTAGACAACAACGAAATGACATGCAAATATGTGAAGTTACATCATGTTTTAAAGCGTACAGTATGATTTTATAATGTATTATTTCCAATTACAATGTTTTGAAGTTAATAATACTTTCGAGGTTTTAACTATTATAGTTTTCATTTATTAAAGGTAAACAATCAACAAAAATAAACAATTATTTACTCCAAATTGTCAGTTTTAAAGATAGGATGTTACACATCGATGACGTGTTCCTGGTCTTTTAGTTCATGATACTTAGCCATCCATGTTTTTGGAAGGTCTCATGATTATGATTATTGTATGATGCTTTGAGGGTTTACGGAAAAAGAAGAAAAAATTTGTGTTCAAATTGAGGAAAGTAAGTTGAAAGATTGTAATTACCAAACCAGTGGCGATAGTTGAACACAGTCAGCTCAGCTTGCCAAATACTTGAGGATAATTGACATTTTCACTTTTTAGTCCACCTAGTCAAGCCCTGGCGGTAACAGAGATGTCCGCTGTGATCCAATCGAGTTGCACACTTTCTGACATGATTTGCTAAATGGGTCCAAACAACCTGTTAGTTTGACTTTGAAACGTGACTGATGAGCTGTGTAACACATAACCATTGGCTGTATTGTTGAGATTTGTGACCCATCCCACTCTAAGAAATCAGACTTAGAGCACCTGGACCGTCAAACCAAACGGGTGCTCTCTCGTTACATTAAAATTTGATGTCTCACAATTTCAGAAGATATGCAACGGCCATGTGTTGCAGCCAATCTCTCCTCTCAATGATCTACAAAGCAATAATGAGCCAAAAGGTAAACATATTTAAATAGCTTGATTTTATGTTATTTATTTTTAAATAAATTGAACTATTAACAAATAATTAGGAGATCTTGTTTTCTTTTTAGACAAATCTAGAAATATTTGTAACAAATAAGTGTTAAAAGCTAATCTAGACATTTGCATTATAAAAAAAACAGAGTATCTCCATTATCAAACTCAACTCAAAATATATTCATTTTTACTGGAACTAATTACCAGTTTTAGAGACTGAAAATGGGAATCATCTTTATTTTTCATAACCTTTAAGATTTAGGATAAATATAGTTTTGAAATTCTTTGAAAAGGATAAATTACTATAGTAAAAGTTGCTTAAAGCAAAGAATTTAAGGGAAAAATAAAAATAAATATATTAAAACTCTTTTCTTATTTTATAAGATGTAGATGAACTTTGGATTAGATTCAAATACTTGTTTATCCAAATTTTCTATTTTTGTTGATGATATCTAGTTTTCTATTAGTATTTCACTTTTTCTTTAACTTTTCTAAAAATTTGAAATTCAAAGTGGTGAATGATGATCATTGAATAAGTATTATTTGTCACTCAATTAAATGTGAAATTAAGTGTGAATTATACATGATTCTCTAGTGAATCCATTCCTCCTTTCTTAACTTATTGATGTATGCCAGACATCAAATATTTTTAGTGCTATTTTATGGCATATTACTTATATTTTTGGATGAATTTCAAAGATTTGATATCTAATTTAAAAAGTAATGTCATTCCAGGTTTTATTTATGTCAATACATAAAAAATTAGTAAATTTAATGAAAGAATTAGATTACAATGAAGTAATTTTAGAAAAATTAAAGAATAATCATAGAATATGGCACCCTATATGTTGCTATATTGAGGGTTGTCCTCAAAAGTGGTCGCTTTTGTTTCTATAGTGTACCATGCACATCTATGTGTTACCTTATGGATGAAGAATATGATATCCTATATAGTCCGTAGTAAGTACTCATGTTGACATTGCTATTTTCGAATAATCATTTAAAAAACAAGACCTGCTACATAGATCTATATTTAGGACCATATAGCTCATTAAAAGATAGGGTTTAGGGTTTTAAAGAAAATAGGAGACAAAAAAGAAAGAGTTCTTTGATCGAGAAACACTTCGAAATCTTTTTCAAGTTATTATGCATTAGTTTTGATTAAGAATATGTCATTTTTTTAAGGTTAGAGGAAGATTTTAACAACAAAGCTAACTACACACACAAAGCTAATACAGAGTTCGTAGGCAATCATTTTTAGAATAGTAAAGATATGAATAGCTTAAGTAGTAAGAGATTGTTTTCTTACCTTAATATAGTTAGGGTTATAGGCTACAAGGATCCTCTCATTATGATGTGCATCATAGTTGGTAAGTAAGCTCTAATTGTTGTAGATGGACTAGATTTTTTACAATTGTGTTCCTTTTTTTTCCCCCTCAAAAGACCAATGATTAATGGATTTAGTATCAATAAGTAATCCTAAACAACTTCTTGCTTCTTAGGTTGTTTAAACCCCTAACATTCTAAGCAAGATATACATGGTGGGCTAGGTGGGAATCTTCCTCCTTTGGCTTTTTTCCTCCCTAATCTCATTAACACTAGCATAAAGTGCTCCAGCATGTTCAAGATTCTAGGAGCATCTTTGATCACTTCTCTATGACATAGAACAGTACTTTGCTTTAGTGCTTCATTTTTCTTCTCTATAAATGTTAAGTCCATATGTTTTATTTCCCATATTTCCTTAATGGGTTGAACGAGCTTTAATTATTTATAAGAATTCCTTGTTTGTGTATATAGACTCATTTTTGTCTTTACTATAATTAGATCCCAATTGCTTTTCACTTTCCTTAGCCTCAACTTTTCATGGCCCCCTTTCTCAAAGAGTCTCTTAGTTGGCCTCCTTTCATTATTAGCATTTGTATGGGGTCTCCATTGGTAAGTGATTGAGATTGTAAAAATTTTCAAGCTTCCACTAAAGTCCAATCTTTTAAGGTTTTAAGTAACTCTTTACTCATTTCAAATTCAATGTAATTCCTAACCTAACCAATTATGCTTAATATTGTAATGTTTGACAATAGAGCTTGCCAGGTAACTAAGGCTAGTTGTACTCTAATACTTCAAGGGATTGTTGTAAAAATTCATAAGTTTGCTTCTATCTATCTTTACGTCAAGCTTCCAATGATAAAGTATGAAGGGTTTCCCATGACAATGCCAAGGACCTAGCTTGCATACTTTACTTGCATTTTTCTCCAAGCTAAAAGAAGATAGAAAGAAGTCCTCTTAGTTAATGAGAACTCTTATCTAATCTAAGCTCAATCCACTTTCTTTTTCCTATGACTTCATTGACGGGAAAAAAGGCCTTTTCTTTACAAAGTATCCAACTAGAGTGCTTAGCCACTTTGAGGCTCTAGTCTAGAGTACATCTACTAAAGGGAAGATGATGCCAGCTTTGACTTCTAAGGGTTAAGGCATAAAGGAGATATTGGTGTTGGGGGTATTAGCTCCTACCACCTATGACCAGGTCTTTTTAAAGGTTTAGTTTGAAGTGGTCTAAGCTGAGGGATTAGTGACATAAGGGGGTGATTGAGAAAAAGGTTAAGGAAGCAATAGTGGGAGATTAGGGTCGGGGGGTTCAGGAGAGGATACTATTTTTGGAGGCATGTTTGTAATCCGAAGAAGGGCAAAAGTGTTCTCTTAGAATATTTGTATGCCCAACATCTGAACTGGGATTTTATCTTAGCTAAAACAGGAAAAGACTAGTATTTTAGGAGAGGAAAATTTGAAAAACCATTTCTAAAAATAGTAACTAAAGTAGATAAAGGAAAATGAAATAACTAAGGACTAAAATGCGCTTAGAGAGTGCAAAAGGGGGAAAGGTCGATTACCAACAAAGGAGAAAAGCAATGAAGGAAGCAACTAACTGAGTGAGGAAAGAGGGATGTAGGAGAAGAAGGAAGGATTGAGGAAGAGAGTAAAGACAAGTGGCCAAGAGTTAAGGATACTGAAAGGTAAAGGTACCATAGTTAGGATAAAGTGAAGGAACAGAGAAGGAGGAGAGTTTTCTCGATCAAGGAGTCATTTCTCACTCTACCTCAAATCTAATTTGATTCAATCTCCTATAGATATCCTATTTAGTTATTCATTTTTTTATTACACTATACTCCAGACTTACATATTTGTGTGATATTGATTATTGTTTCTATATATCTTAATTATGTTTTTCTTAAGATATCAAACTACGAAGAGAATCGGGGATCACCTAGACCACCTAAGAGACTTATACAACCACCTTCGTGCAAGATGGAGTAAACACCACTACCTTTTCTTCACACACCACTACCTTAATGGCACATGCTTTAAAAAGGCGGCAAATGCTAAAGTTGTGTCCCTATTGCCACCACCACCTCTAGTAGAGTCACAAGCTCCAATAGATACTCAACAATAGTAAGATCATCTACTACTTTTTTTTTAGATGGAGGATTAATAGAAGAGATATCAGGCCTTCTATACCAAATAGTTTAAGGCGGCTCTATTCATCGATTTGTATGTCTTTATACAGGAGAATCTCACTGATGGGGTGTACAACATTATTTCTTTTGATAGTTGGTCTAACGTCTTTAATTACTGTGACCTAGTCTATCGAGAGCTCACCCTAGAGTTCATGTACATATTAGACAACATGAGGACGTTATAGGCAGACGAATCAATCCTCAAGTTTAGATTAACATGGTTTGGGAGATTTTCAAAAGTCATGAGGGAGTCTGGGTATAGACAAAGTCAAGGTGACCACACTCTTTTCATTAAGCATTAAGTTGTAAGGGAAGTTACTACTCTTCTAGTTTATATAATGACATTATGGTGATTGGAAATGATGAGAGAGAGAAGCATGAATTGAAGCGAAAGCTAGTAAAAGAGTTTAAGACAAAGGAACTAGGGAAACTAAAGCACTTCCTCAGTATTGAAATGGCATATTCCACATAAGGGATTTTCACATCCCAACAAAAGTATGTGATTGATTTATTAGCAGAAAGAGGGAAGGTTAGGTGTAAACTAGTCTCTACACTTATAGATCCAAACCATAAGTTGGGAGAAGCTAAAGAAGAACCAAATATTGATAAACGATTGTATCAAAAATTGGTTGGTATACTCATATATCTTGCTCACACTCAGCTAGACATAGCATACTCAGTGAGTGTAATCAGTCAATTCATGCTTGATCCAAGAGAACCTCATCTTCAAGTTGCTTATAGAGTGCTACACTACTTGAAAGGCAATTCGGGGAAATGAATTTTGTTCAAAAAAAAAACAATAATCTTGCTCTAGAAGCCTATACCGACATTGACTATGCAAGTTCTCTAATGGATAGAAGATCTACTATACGGTACTGCACTTTTCTTGGAGGAAATTTGGTAACGTTGAGGAGCAAGAAGTAGAATGTAGTGGCAAGGTCATCTGCATAATCGAAATTTTGGGCTATTGCTTAAGGATTGTGTCGAAATTTAGGGCTATTGCTTAAGGATTGTGTAAACTACTATAGCTGAAGATTATTCTAAACGATTTGAAAGTCAAATGGGATTAACCTATGAAACTTCATTGTGACAATAAGTTAACCATCAATATTGCTCATAATCTTATACAATATGATTGGACAAAACATATTGAAATTGATAGACTTTTCATTAAAAAAAATTTGAAACAAAGGTAAGTATATATGTCTTATATTCCAACAGAACATCAAGCAACTGATATTCTAATGAAAGGGCTACAGTTCAAGTTTCCATGATCTTGTGGTCAAGTTGAGAATGAAAGACATCTATTCCTCAGCTTGTGAAGGAGTGCTAAGATATACATTAGCTATAAATATATTAGAAGTATAAGCTTGAAACCCCTTAATTTAAGGGATTTAGTTAGATAGTCTATGTGATCTAGTTTCATATTTTATCCCTTGTAATTTCCTATATAATACTGTATACTATCTATTCAAACATAATATACAAGTATTCTTTTCTACAAAAGGCTTAAGTAATTCCCAACTTTCACATAACCTGCCAAGGAGAAGGGGACTAATGGACAGTCCACACATGCCCAATTCAAACAAAATTTCAAATGTTGATAACTTAATGAAGCCAGCATACGATTCCAAATGCTGATAACCTAGCCAGCATATGAGAAACTAAAATCTTCTTATGAGGTCCCCTGATTTCTGCTGTGTAATTTGCTCAGGGATTTTATCGCCTTGAATTATTGAATGGCCTTTATGCAGGAAATGCAAAAGCTTTCTAGTTGAATTGGGACGAGGACCACTCTTTGTATACTTGTGCTCACCGATTTGGGTTTATAGATAAATTTATTTCCAATTTTCAAAAAATTATTAATAAATAATTAAATAATATATTTAATTTCAAAAAATCAGAATTCTGAAAAAAATAAAAATAAACATAAACATAAAAAATCAAAATAAAAATAAAAATAAAAATTAATCAAATAAATTTTTTAAAATGAAAACCAAAAATACAAAATAGCAGTAAATCCAAACAAGCCTATGCTACTCCTAAAGCGTGACCTTATAAGTACAAAATCATAAAATTCTCAGTTTCTCAGCAATCTTGGTAAAATCAACGTCAACCCATCAATGGAGATTAAATTTTTGCCCAAAAAAGTAATCCTAGACTCCTAATACTAAACCATACACTGTTGCCCCGTTCATTTCAAAGCCTAAAGGACAGCTGCTTCTGCCTCTCCCAATATTAGCTAGATCTGATGTCAACTAATAATAACAGAACTAAAAAAGAATTTGAATAATTGACAATGCTTGAATCTATGATTCCAAGACTTGTCTTTTTCTTAAGTTGAGAGGTACAATATTTCCTTTGGCAACAATACACAAACTAAAAATACAGTCGAAATATTAACACCTTTCTTAATTTATCAGTAATAATTCGCACATCTTTATATTTGTAGAATAATATTAAACCAACTTTATACGTATATAGATCAGCAATTTAAGCGAGACAAGCCCTGATTTCAAGGTTCAGATGAGCCTACTCCTTCCAGACCATCCCTCACCTGGTCACTTTGTACTTCTACACGTTGGAAAACACAAAACCATCAATTTGACAGAAAAGAAAATGAACAACAACCGGTTATATCTATTGATGGGCGTCACCCATCTGCTTAAGCTTTTAAACTGAATGGTTTTTTGACAATGTATCAGAATCTCTTGTCACCAGGAAATCTTGAATTCAAATTTTGTCACCCTCATTTCTAATAAACTTAGAATATATTGTGCTTGTTGGTGGATGTATATATCATATTTTTCCAGATTGTGGAGGCGGCGTATTGAAACAATACATGATTCATTTACGCGTCCATCCATTGTCTCAAAACTTTTGGGTTGAAAGATTTCTTGACAGTTATTAGCAGACCCTTGTAGCCTATTCTTTTCTAAGCTTTTAAACTGAATGGAACTTAGTATGAGAAAAACTAAAAGATTATCATCACTACTCTTTTTATTTGTTAAGCAAATTAACAAAGCAGAGTTAAGAATACGAACCAAGATCCGATTCCGCAAGTCTCTAGCGTTGGCATCAGTGTTGAAATGATCACGTACAGGCTGCAGAAAATATGATTTGCAACTTCAAGTCAGTATAGAATGAGACAATCATGTACATCACAACAAATCACAGGAATAAGCTAGACCAAATTAAGCAAGCAATGGATGTATATAGTTGCATGTTGCAACTGAACCTGCATGTCCAGAACAGACTGGCTTTTACTCAGGATGCACAAATATGGTCAACTGAAGCATATACTACCATACCTAAAACATATTAACAAATTAGCCATTAAATTAGACAGTACCCTCAAGTAGAACTCAAAATGTAGGTCACTTTCCCCATCCAAGCCTATGATAAAAAAGGAAAATCCAAGAAGAAACTTCAAGCTTTTAAGAACAATAACCAATACTCATTAAGATGCACATTCTCTTCAATTCTTCCCATCACACTCTTCTTTTCCTTGACAAACAATTTATTTACTTAACATAGACCAGAATATGGACAGATACATCTAGCCATTCACCTTCAGAATCCTTCTTCACAACTCTTCAGGTACTCAATCTATCATGTCTCAGTAATTATTCACAATGCATGGAGCTTAACTATTGAAAATATTTAGCATACTTATAGACGCAATATTTAGCATACTTATAGACGCTAGTGGTGTGTTAAATATTAATGCATCTAGGTGGACCAGTATTTAAAGATAAAAGCGTATTCATGGGTCATACACTTATTCGCATGTATGGAGCTAACTATTGAAACTATTCTCAAACTCTTCATAATTCTATATTTAGTATACTGGTAGATGCCATGGGTGTGTTAAATATAAACATATCTAGGTGAAACAGTATTTACAGATAAAAGCGCATTAATGGGCCTTATCTGGCTTCTCAATTACTTCATAAGCTACTCAGGTGAAAAGTGTAGTCTGGCATAACTTACAATCGGCTACAAGTAGCAGCAACAAGAAAGAAAATAAACCCAATAAATTGTTGTTGAAGGGTACTAAACTAGGCCGGAGAGAAGAATTGCAAATTGCTAAAAAAATGTACAAAATGAGTAGTGAATTCCATTGATTATCTAATAGTATCAACCAAAAAGTATCAGCATGCCTTGCAGCTCAACGGTATTTGTCAAATTTTCAAAGTAATAGCACTTGCATTTAAGTTCCTCATATTAAAAAAGCATGCAAACAAAATGGGAAACTTCTAATTTGTTACTTACAACTTTTTCTTCTATGACATACTTGCAGAAACACTGTTTTTTTCATTTTTTTTCATTTTTACAGTAAACCATCATGAATTAAGGGTCTGGTTCGTAATCAGTGACCTCATAGACAGAACTAGTTCTGAACATCCTATGTCAATTTAAGGACAGATAAATTACTGCAGATTGAGATCCACCATTCTTGTTTTAGTATGGATAATTCAATAAAAGTAGGACAAAAATCAAGAGGATAAATATTCCTTGCATGACACTTTATCAAAATGAGATAAGATTTATGAACTTTCTGTAGGCATATGCTATGATTGGCACTACTAGCAAATTGATTCTTCACATTTCACATGAATTACATGTTCACATACAATTATAAATTTTTGCACAAAACCACTCTGTCTGATTTATGCCAAAAATGAATATGGAAGGGTTACCTGCAGTATCTTGTTCAATGCTTTTGATAAAGCTGGTTTCAGGTCAGCAGGATGCAATTGCCCACCTTCATAGTCTGTAACAACTACTTCAAAGCTTTTGAAGACCCTAAAACAATACAAAAGTGCATATAGACAATAAACAGGTGGCCAACCTCATCATGATACAGAAGTGACAATTCATGATATTTAAAAACGTATTTACAAATAAGTAGCCAATCTTCAAACTATAGAAGAAAAGAACAAGGTCAGTCATGCCAAAAGGAAAAATAGGGGAATTTTTGGGAGGATAACTTACTTTTCTCCACCATTTGCTTCACTCCGTTCAACCTTGAATTCGTGGAACCATGGGAAAATAATATATTTGACATACTCATGACATGGATTCCCTTCAACAATATTTGGGGGACAGTAGGCCTTCTTTATCTTCAAATTCACTTGAGACTATGATGAAACCATATGGTGAAACAAAAATCAATGGCATGTCATAAACTAATAGTTAACAAAATGAAATCATCAAAAGGAGGCAAGTATGATATTACGCAAATAGAATTTCCAGCATCTTAATCTTTTAAAAGTGTCCTCACACAAAATGAAAGCACACCTCATCATCCTCCATAAAGATAGCAGAAGATGGGTCACTTTTAGACATCTTCTCCTGCCCTTCCTGTAAGCCGGGTAACATGTCTGCAATAACACAAAAAGAGGAATATAGTAAAATACACCGCAAAAGGGAGGTATAAGCTGTGCAGAAGCTTGCAAGAGAATAGTTGAACCATACGATGGGACAAAATGATGGGCTTCCTTTTCCTCTTGACATCATCACAATATTCTCTTGCAAGCATGTTCACCTTCCGTTGATCCGTGCCTAATTGACAAATGTCAGCCTGGTGAATAGGGAATTACAATCAGCGGTAAGAATATTAGCTAATATATCCAAAATCAAATTTCAGAGAAGCTATAGGACCAGACATCCAAACACAGCCCTAGCAATCGCAGCTTTCTATCTGATTTTTACTGATAGTAGAACCTCACACAGTTTTAAATAAAATAATATGGCCTATAGGAGGAAACTCACTCAACACTAACAGCACATAGCACTGCTCCTTATTATGGAAAACAGAAGAAAGAGAAATACAACAGATATGCATCCAAATCAATAGAGTGCATCAAAATAAAGCATATTGGTCAAAGATTGTACACAAATATTGGCTAAACATAATCCAAAACAGAATGGCTTCTTATACAGAAAAGTTCTACAGATAAGAAGCATGCCATACAAAATGGTATCGTCAAACTAAAACACAGCATACTCATTTCCAATTGTGTTTGGATAATGTGTAAAAGCATTTTTGTAATGATGAAAGTTCAAATCCTCAACAAAGAGCTAAGTAACAATTTCAATTTTTAGATACTAGATCAGCCAAACCTGTATTATATCCTGGGGCTTGGGGATGCTAAGGAAATTTGGAAAATTCAGTGCATGATCAAAAATGAAGATTTGGTTTCATGAAAAATCTTTCAATGAATAGCCTAAGTACCTTGAGAAAAAAAATGTCGGCACATTGCATGCAAGGATAGAGAATCTGGGCAGCTGACAACTCATCCTGCTCACTACGGCCCATAATTTGAACACATCTGAGAAGCAAAGGAATTTGCATAATTGTTTCTACTCCGGAATATACTCATTTAACAAAAGTAGTGACCTCAATCTTATACTTGCGTACCTCATTATTCTAGGAAGCTTGTTTCTGCGAGCAATATCCATGACCAGAGGCCAGTACTCAAATGCCCTGGAGTTGATTTCTTCAGATGACCACAGGAATTCTACCTTACCATCTCCAAGATCCATCCCAACTGCTTTCCATATTTCAATCATATAACGACCAATTGTTTGAATTTTTTTCAGGTCCCCATCCATTTTGTTGTTTAGCTGTGCAAACCAATCAGCAATCCAAAGTTTCACTTTGCAACCAGCAGAAGTCAGTTTATTCACGTTTATGGTCTTCATGACGCCCTGTTCAATAAAGAATTAAGAATACGCAGTACATCACGCAGATATATAGGAAAAACAGAAAGAAAAAGAAGGGGGAAAACTCCAAGAATTTGAATCCAAGTGATGAAAATGAAACTATCAAAGGAATAAGGAAAAGTATACCTGAGCAATGTGCATTCGACCAGAAGGCTCAAAGCCATCGTAGCAAATGGGTTGAGGATTATTGGCAAGAAGATCGAAGAGCTCGTCATCTTGAATGCACTCTTCACCTACGCTCCTCACAATCTGAAACCTCTCTTCTGCACTTATCGTACCACTGACTCTAACAAAAACAACCAAATGCCCAGACAGTAAAATTAAAATTAGAGAAAAAGAAAAACAGCCCAACTGAGAACAAGTGAAACAGCATGCACACTAGAGAACTTACTCGGAGGAGGCGTTGACAGCGGTGGAAGAAGTAGAAGCGTCGATGGAGAGAGACTCCATCTCTTGGGAAGGTGGTACCTGGTCTTCCGTTGACATGTGCTGTATCAGAAATAAAACAAGCTAAAAGAATTAGAGCTCTTCTGAATTTAGAGTATCTTAGATCAAAATGGCACATTCAGGTGAAAGTGAGAGAGAAGTAACCTGTTTGTTTGCGAGTAGATAGACAAGAGGTGGCTGGCTGTTGTGGACGACAAATAAAGCAGTTTAGGGTTTAATTTAATTTAAAGCAAATTTAACTAAAACGATTCTTTTTTAATTCTCTCTTTTGGTCGACACAAAGAAAGATGCCGCGTAAAATCTACAAAAGAAGCATCGAATGACTTGGAAACCTTACTCTGGCACCGGATCGGATCCTCTGCCTTTTCTAATTAATTTTACCTTCTCAGCTAATTGAGTGAATTGACCCCATTATCATTCGTGTTCGTGTACTTATTTCTTTTCTCATTGTGTATTACATGTTTTGTCCGTAATCAAACATAAATACGAATATTGAAATAAAGTATGTTTTAGCTCTTAAAATCATCCTAAGGTCAAGATTAGTATTACGTGAAATTCCTATATATACAAAATCTGATTGATATACTTTCCGTGAAAACTGGAATGATATTTAATCGGACTAATTAAATTAAATACGAATTGAACTAATTTTTAATTCAATTTTTACTCTTATCTGTTATTAATAAAAACCAACCAATTTATCATTTCTTTGAATGCGAACGGGATGCCTCTTTTTAATTTAACTTAAAAACTTTACCTATTTTTTTCTAGTAAACACGGGACAGTTTAAGTATGGATGATTTAAAGGTACTTTCTTATAATTAAGATTTGTTTAAGACATTTCATGAGGAAAAAAAAAAAAAAGAGCAGAAGCCTTTGGTGCGCTGGACGAGATCGGCTGTGAGAAGGTCCAGATAAAAATTGCGAACGGCCACCGTGGAGAAGGACGACAACGACGGTGGTTTGCAGCAACGAAGATGAAGCAAAAGGCCAAACAGTTAAAAAGAAGCAGAGCGATAGAAGTAAACCGAATATAACAATTTACAAGAGCAAGGCCAGCATCCTAAGAGACATGACCCAAGTGAACAATGTACCAATTTAAAAGTACATCATTTATCAATTAATGCTACATCGTACTGTAGAGACCATTTATCAATTAATGCTACATCGTACTGTACAGACCATTTGGAATTTTTGTACTTTCATTAAAAATTGTTTTGTTAATTTAAATTATTTAAAGTAGTGCATTATGATATAATATCTTTTCATTTAACTGTTGATTAAATTTTTTTATAAAATTATTATTTTGTATTAATATTTATTAAAATAAGTTAATAACAAATACATTTTTAAATAAGAAAAACCAATAGTTAAAAAACTCAATCAGTTTGGTCGGTTCAATTTTAAAAATCTTGAACTTTTTAACTTTTCGATTCAATTTATTTTAATAACTTTTGTTGTTAAAAACAGATCAATTTATATAATTTTTGTAAATTAATAAGTTCATATAATTGTGAGCATGAATTGGAGCGTACTGTGAGCTAACCTAGATGTGTAAGCTCAATTATATGTGTTTCTATCTGATATGTTTGCTGAATATGAAATTTGAGAATAATTGAATGTGAAATGCCAAAATAAATATGAAATGTGAGAACAATTGAATGTGAAGGAATATGAAATGTGTGAGCAATTAAATGTGAATTGCTGGACTTAGTGTAACATCCCGTCACCTACACATATGGCTATTATGTGAGATATTTATATGAATTAAGTTAAATGAACGTTAGACATAAGTTATGATATACTGTTGGCACATGCATACAATTATATATATATGCTTTCATTTGACATTTCTGGGTAAGTATGACAAATTGTAATTATGACAAATGGTGAATTAGTGGAGACAAATAGTACATGTGAGGAGCATGGGGATAATATTGTTTAAGTTAGGAAGGCTCCATTTCAGGTTGTCACTATGACAAATGGTGAGTCAGTGAAGATGAATAGTACACGTGAGGGGCATAGAATGAACTCACGTATTATATTGTTTA
>JANIIA010000192.1:41911365-41926017 GCA_027478495.1 Erythroxylum alaternifolium
CATCATTCATGTTAAATGTCTCTTGATCATCATCAATCCAAAAGATATAATTCTTTTCATGAACATCTACCCAAGCATTTTCGATGTTCATCTTTGGTATGTCAAGAATTGGTGAATAATAGGGAGGGTTGGCATTCTTTTCTTCAATCTTTTTTTTCATTTCTTGTTCTTCAATAAAGTAGGGTTCAGCATGGTGTTCCATTGGCTCTTCTAGTTCTTCCTCATTGTTAAGTGTGATCGCCTCATATTGCTCTAGTTGATGTAATTCTATATTTCTCAGAGATTCTTCCACACTTCTCTTACAAAATTCACTAGAAAGTTGTCTTACTTGAACCTCCAGGTTATAAATAGAAGCAACATGATTTTCAAGAATTTGATTGAATTTCTTTTCCAGTCTCTTCTGACTTTCCTCCTAGCTAGAAAACACCCTCTTCTGGTTCTCTTCCTGAGCTGCCAATTTGCAACTAAACATCTCTATAAACTTCTCAAACTTACTCTCTATCTCTCTAATTTGATTTTGTTGAAATTCAAATAGGTCTTGATCTCCCATGTGAGTACTTGCATTATTGGACCAATAAAATCTAGATGGTTCTGCCATCCCACAGTGTATGTGTTCCAATAAGAATCGGTACTTCCCTAACCATACTACGCTTCATTGTAATTTGAAAAAGTTCCTTGCTCCCTATAATAATTATCTTCCATCATTGTTCTTTCTATTTCTTCTCGGCATCTCACTATGAATAATGAGCCCTGTATCTCCAATGGATAAGGGACAGTCATTAATGAGTCAGTATTTACAATGGATGGGGATAGTTACAGGCACTCGATCATAACAACAACAATTGAAAGTGAGCCCCATGAGCATTGCATATATAATTGATATGTATATTTTAAATGATCAAAATGAACTGTTTGACTACTCTGAATGTGAAATGTGAAATAAATGGATAAAGTGTTAATTGATGCTACATAATGAAATAATGAAGTGATGTGAATTAGGTGATTATATAAATTGTTGATTTATATGATATGAGTAAGACGTCAAAAATGGTCCGCTCACTAAGTTTGTAAAACTCACCAAAATTACAACGTTGTCTTTCAGGCTTAAAGGAGATCTCCAATTAGAAAAATTAAAGTCTAACCACTGCATTCAGATAGAAGATAGAAGTTGGGATCAGTTGGCACCTGCATATGTCTACGGTCTCTTTTGTATTTTGAAATGTATTATGCAAATATTTTATAGTGCTTATATGCATTGTAAAGTGTAATGACATTATGATTGAAGTAATTTTATAAAATGAAATGATCAAATTAAGAATCAAATTATTCTCGATGTATGCGTAAATGATATGGGTCGTGATTGTTTTTATTTTTTAAAACATATTTAAAGCGTGTGATGCGAGAAAAAAATTTTCCTTGAGTTTGATTGAATGTTTTAGCCCACCACCATCTTGCAGCATGTTCTCGAATATTGATGGTATTTCAAGAATATGCCCTATAAGAGTGGGGTGCTATATGTGTTTACAAACAAAATAGACCAAAAATGATTACTGGTTTGTTTGAAAATGCATGTGATGCTTGAAAAAAATTTTTGTAATCAGTAGTTCTGGTTGCCTTATCAAGACATCCTCTTAGAGTATGTTCTAGAATATCGTTGATATGTTTTGATCGTCTTAACATGTCATCCTTGTAGAGTATGTTCTAGAATATCGTCAATATGTTTAGAGATATAGCCTATGAAAGTGGTATGTTACATCTTCTATCCCCTACTTGGAGGTTCAAGTGTAATAGCTTGCCAATGCGTTATCTACAAGAAGTGTAAGTATATATAAAAGAGCAAGTTAAGGCTATCACACTTGAGAGTGAAAAAAGGCTAAAAAAACCACTAAAAAACCAAGCAAAAACCTACCTTGTAGAGGACCAAGAAAAGCTTTAAAAGGATAAGGAAAAGAATGAGGACCCTCCCTATGTTCTTCCTCCCCCTTACTTATTAAGCATACCATTCGTGCAAATTAATGAAGTTGCATCTTTAAAGGAGCCAGAGCAGGACGAACAGATGATAGCAGTCATAGAGGTTCAAAAAGATATAGACATCTCTGTTCGTGAAGTAGATGAAGCAGTAAGATATTAAGGTGATTAAGGAAGAAAGCGAAAAGTTCACCTTCTTACTGACCAAACGATTAGATTTGATGGAAGGTTCATGGAGTTTTGTTATTCCCTATTTTTTTAACAATTTTTCGCTAAAAAGGACATTACTAAGCTTATTAGGTTCCCATACTTTGATAGATTATGTACTTTCACCATCTTCCAACATGTAGCTTATCTACAAGCTACAAAGATGTATGATGGAAGCAAGTCGCTCATAATTGATCCTGGTTAAGTTTCCAAGGTTGTAAGCTCAAGCTAATGACCATAAATTAGCACGTTTAGTCGTTAGATTTAAATTATGTGTAGTTAGATGGTTTCAAATTCTAAAAATAAGTTTTCATGATTTGGAATGGTTGAGGATTACTCATTCTCATTCTCTCTTTGAATCATTTATAAGACAGGGAAGCAATCTCAGTGGCAAACAAATTTGGTCTCTAACACCATCACCATCACCACCTCAGTCACCATAACAGGTTTGATGCTCTAACCATTATCTTTTATCTTTTATTTTTATTTTTATTTTTACCTTTATTCTGATCTTATGTTCTTTTGCTACAATGTTTTTATTCCCACCTTATGTGTTTATTGTTTTATCTTCTCACATTGAGGATAATGTGTTGTCCAAGTGTGGGGATGGATGTGTGCTGTATGCTTTTATTTTGAATGTGAATTTTGCATGTTAGTTTGATTAGGGTGCATTATGTGATTTCTGTGAATGTATCAATGGCTAAGGTTTAACAAAATTGGTTTAACTTTGAACATAGTCCTTTAGGTTGCAAAGATTTATTAGCTTGTGAAATTAGTGACCTAGGTTACTTTGGTTAAATATCAACGCCGCCAAAATTGACCACATGTCGTAACGCTAGTTAAAATAAAACAACTAGGCTACTACTATAGCAATGGTGAGTCTAGGTCGATCCTACAGAGAGTGTGGGTAAAGTTTATGGAATGAAATTAACTGGTGTTTAGGTTTAGTAAGGGGGTTTTGGATTTTGAAATAATAAAAAATAAAATGAAGCTAGGCTAATGAAAACAAATTAAAGAAAACATGTGAAAATTGATAAAAGTGGGGAATTTGGTAGGGACCCAATTCTTTGGTTCAATCTCATCCTACACCCTAATTAAGCATATTTCAGCAATTTGTTTTTCTCAAACCTCTCCTAGCAACTATTAATTATGGGTTAATAATTAACCTAAGCTTTTCCTTAGGTTTTGTTTAATCAAGATACAATCATTAATAAACCTGACCACCGAATAACTTAGGATACAATCTCTAAATTTAATTAGGCAGTAGTATTACAAATTGGGAAAACCGATTAATCAAGGAATCAACCACAAATGATGTGTCATTTAACCTAAGTTATGTTATCCCTAATGATTACGAATTAGTAGTCACTACACATAAATTTCAACATAACAATTATAGGTTATACCAAAATTGTAGCAATGGATATGTAATTAAACGATTCAATGAATGCATTAAAATCATCCTTTTACAATACCCATTGGGTTCATACACAAATAACCAAACAATAATGAAAACCTGATTATCCATACACAAAACACCCAAATCAATTAACATAGAATAACACAATCAATTTCTAATGAGAGAAAGAAATAATCGATGTCACCTTTGAACTAGTGTCAGGATGTTTAGCCTTCTATGGGTCTCAAAAGAAAAAGCTTAAGCCCCCATAAAAATAACTCTATCGAAGAACCCCTTTTTCTCTTCTTCACTGTGCAAGCTTCTTCTCCTTACTAGTCATTAATTTGACAAATAAAGATTTTTGCCTAAGCTATTTTACACGCCTCCCTACTTTCGCAGCTCTCTCTTTCGGTACTGTGGTTTGATGTGATGAATAATGAAGATTGGACCACCGCACTGTTTATGTTTTCTTTAAAACCTATTAGCCTTTTGAAACGCAACTCTTGTCTGCATTTAACGCAGTTGTCTGCGTTACGTAGGACATCTGCTTGAAACGTAGATTGCGTTTTGATGCTCGTTAGTGTTGTCGTTTTACTCAGATGACATACGTTTTGCTCCTTTGTTATTTCTTCATTTTTCCAACAAGCATTATTAATTCTTCTTCTTTGTATTTTGATTTTTTTCTTCTTCTTACTCCCTAAATACGAGTGAAAATTAATCTTTGACAAAACGCCCAAATATAGTGCTTTCGACTCACTTTAATTTCTTTACTTCCAAATTGTACCAAAAATTATATAGAAATTAAAGTGAGTATCTTAAGCATTTTCATATCATTAATTGCTAAGTGTAAATGATTAAATATGTCAACAATTAAACACATATCAATTTCCCCCACACTTAGCTTTTGGTCATCCTCAAGCAAAACATCCAAATTAAGCTCAAAGACCCGAAACATTTACTCATTTCCCATATATTTCAAGAATACATAATCATAAATAAAGATGAATGACTTTCAAAAAGTTAGAGCAAGAAATTAACATTCCAAACTTTTACTCATGATAAATCAACATTTAATACCTTTAAAAATTGTGCAATCTAATGGTAGACTCAGAAGATGTGTTTAAGTAAAATATATCTATAGGTCCACTCAACACCATTAATGATAATGACAATCCATAACCTTTCATGTTATTTCATTTCTCTACCACTATAATTCACATGCAAAATCATAGATCAAAGGACTTTTCAAGGTTGTAATGTAGGCAAAGATAAGGTGAGATGTATTTGGGTCAAGTAGCATGAAAGTCATCAAAGCTAGTGAAACAAAGCAACACTCATCAAAAATTGGGTACCATCAGTTATGATGAATGTAACATTTATATTTCACAACCCTATTCAGCTCTCACACACAAACCATATGAAGCATATACTAATCTGAAGAAATCACTTGTACAATCTATATCCAAAAATACATTAAAACTACAAGAGTGGACCTTCCAAGCCAACATCTACCTCATATTCAACATACTTAAATATCACATTTATTATAACTCTAGGAAGATGCATTAATCATAAACAACTTTTCAATGCATATGCACTTGCTCCTAGATACATTTATTTAAACATATATTTTTTCACTTTTTCTTTTTTTCTTTTTCATTTTCTTTTCTTTTCTTTCTTTTCCTTATAAAAATTAAAATATACTACACCAACATGGGAATTTCAATGATAAGAGATATCAAAACATCTTAACATTAACCAACCCTCACATATGTACATCCCCACACTTAGAATTTTATATGTCCACAAACTCAACAATCACAAATGTTCCACTAGCTTTATAGCCTGTGTAGGACAATTGCTTAAGTATAAAGCATGTAATGTGGTTGATATAAAAAGAAAGGCTAATAAGACTCAAACTGGACTTATTAAAAAGGAAAATCATATAATAGATAGGCTATTTGGCTAAAGTAGTTTATGAAATAAAGATGCCTAATCATTTTCACGTTAACGTATGTGATAAAAATGTGGTCTTGAATAAAACTTCAAGGCAAAATCAAAATGTACATGTCATGAAAGTCACACATTATCGAAAGACAATAAGAGTGATATGAATGTGTTAGTCCAATAAGGCTCAAAATCTCATGGGCTTTGTCTACCATTAGTCACTACTTTTCTAAAGACAATGCATATCAACCAATCACAAGAGCAAAAGTACAATGCAAAGTTGCTATGAAATTCTCTAGCCAATTCATTCTCTACTCATGATTAAATAATCCTATAAGTAATAGAAAACGTAAGTAATAGAAAACGTAAGTAATAGAAAATGAGCAAATGTTTCTTTGTTTGTTTTATTCTTCCTCTCATTTTAATTGAAAACTTAAAACAAGTAAAACAAACAAATTCAAAAACACACATGCATATAGAAAGTAATGCAGAAATGTAAAGGAAAAGCAATTTACTTCCTTTAGGTTGCCTCCTAAGAAGCACCTTGGTTTAGGGTCGCTAGCTTGACTCCATGTGTCCTCCTCATGTGACAAAATTGTAATCTTTAGGTGTCACATGTGGCTCCTCCATGTAAGGTTCTTCGGGATAGGGTCCTAGTTAAAGGTCTGTCATATTCAGCATTTTTCATATTCATTGATTTTTAATCTTGATTGAGTCCATACACTCTAGAAAAATAACAAATGTCTCTTTGTCTTTTTCTTCCTCATTTAATTCCTCCAATCTGCTATGTAAAGGTGAAGAGTTATTCTTAAAAGTAATCATAAACTCAGTATTTACCTTTGAGATAAAAGATATATCTTTTTCTGCTTTGAGCTTCTCCTCTGCTTCTTCTACACAAGCAATTCATTAAGGGTTGACTTCAAATTTCTCAAGTTCCTTATCACTTTGTAAAGCATCCGCACAAATGTCCATTGGGTACACCTTGGGTTGATATGGCTGCTCCTCTTCACTTTATGGTTCCAGATGACTGATATCTCCCCATCGAGGCCATGTATCTTGCTATAATTACAGAGCATCCTATCAAATTTGTTGTATATCTTATTAAAATAGCTGTTGTATATTCTATTAGAAATGCTACATATCCTATTTAATTTGAAGTTTGTTAACAGCCATAATATTAAGCATTTCTTTTAGAGATGTACATAATTCGTGTTGGCTCTTCGAATCTTAGGCACCAGATCATGTAGTTTTTGGAAATTGCCTTCCATCTTGCTGGAATTATAGAGTATTCTTCTACAAATGCAAAGTATTAGCATTAACAATATTAATCAATTCTTCCAGAGATGGACCAGAGCCGTAATAGGAAGCTTCTGGTCTGTATGAGAATTATTGTGTGTCCTGTAAACTATCATAGAAATAATTCTGATGATTTTCCCATCTATAACAAAAGTTAGGTTTATCAGTCCATACATTGTTATAGGATTAAGAATATGAGTTATAAAGAAATTACCTCCGTCCATATCGATTTTTTTTACAAACATGAAAAAAATAAAAGATCACGAAATAACTGAAAAGAAATCAATTACAAAAATATATACAAAATACTAATTAAATCACAAACAAAACTAAAACACCACACTCCCTGACAAAGGCGTCAAAATTGACCACGCGTTGTAACACTAGTCAAAATAAAATAATAACTAGACCACTATTATAATAGTGTCTAGGTCGATCCCACAGAGAGTGTGTGTAAAGTTTATGAAATGAAATTAACTGATGTTTAGGTTTAATAGAGGGGTTTTGGATTTTGAAATAATAAAAAAATAAAATGAAGTTAGACTAATAAAAACAAATTAAAGAAAACATGCAAAAATTGATAAAAAGTGGGGAATTTGGTAGGGACCCGGTTCTTTAGTTCAATCTCAACCTACACCCTAATGAAGCATATTTTAATGATTTGTTGTTCTCAAATATTTTCTAGTGACTATTAATCGTTGGTTAATAGTTAACCCGAGTTTCCTTTAGGCTTCGTTTAATCAAGATACAATTATTAATTAAACCTAACCACCTAATAACCTAGGATTCAATCTCTAAATTTAATTAGGTAGTGACATTACGAATTAGGAAACCAATTAATCAAGGCAACAAACACAAACGATGCGTCATTTAACCTAGGTCATGTTATCCCTAGTGATTACGAATCATTAGTTGCTATACATGAATTTCTACATAATAATTACAGATTATATCGAAATTCTAGCAATGGGTCTGCAATTAAAAGATTTAATAAACGCATTAAAATCATCCTTTCACAATAATGGGTTCATACACAAATAACTGAAAAATAATGAAAATCTGATTATCCACACATAAAACCCAAATAAATTAACATAGAATAACACAATCAATTTCTAATGAGAGGAAGAAACAACAAAATAGGATAATACACTTAACCCAGGTCATCAGCGTCGATATCACCTCTGAACCAGCATCAAGATGTTTAATCTTCCATGGGTCTCCCAAGAAAAGGCTTAAGCCTCCATAAAAATAACCCCATCGAACCCCTTTTTCTCTTCTTCACTACGTAAGCTTCTTCTCCTCACTATTCATTGATTTGACAACAAAGATTTTTACCCAAGCTACTATACACGCCCCCTACTCTCGCAGCTCTCTCCTTGGGTACTGTGCTTTGATGTGACCAATAAAGAAGATTGGACCACCTCACTATTCACGTTTTCTTTAAAACTTATCAGCCTTCTGAAATGCAGCTCTTGTCTGCATTATACAGGACACATGTGTATTCCAGTCTGCACTTCTACCTATGTCCTAAATGCTCTTGCTACGGTTTTGCACAAGTAGAGCAACCATTTTGGAATGGGATACATAGTGTCTGTCATTGCAGAACATTTTTTTGTGGAATGAAGGGGGGTTAACAGTTCACCTCCCTGACTTTCTCAATCATTATCATTTATTTCGGGCAGAGATCATCCATTTCACAAATATGAGTTTACAGGAGATCCACGAGAAGACATATATACAGACCAAGGTAGGTCAATCGAGTTCAAGTTCAGTGCTGCTTCGACAGAAGGAATCAACGAGTGAAGAATCAGAAGAAGAAGAAGAAGAGGAAGAGCAAGGTTGGAAGAAGGTATTGGATGCAATCTCCGAGTCAAGAAGCTTGCGGAGAACACTAAGACACTTGTGAAGATGGCATGCATACAACGACACCAGAGTTGAGATATTCGACGGATCCATCTATATTTCGAGTCTCAGGGTGCTCAATTGCCATCTCTAACATCGTTTCCACCTCCATGCCCTTGAAATATTTTGTCTAACCCAAATTATTTTTTTTTACCAAATTAGTCTTCAGTTCTATTTTGTCTTTATTTTTGTCTTTATTTTTATTTATTTTATTTTATTTTTATTGTTCATTTTATCTGTTTGTTGTTCCTTTAATTTTTGTCTTTTCCTTTTGCTTATGTGCTTGTATGTACCTCCTTCTTACATTGACAATGTGTTGCTCAAGTGTGGGGAGGAATTGTGTGTTTTATTTTGGGAATGTGATTTTGCATGCTGTATGATAGTACTAGGTTACATTGTGGAAGTGTGTGAATGTGCCAATGGCTTAGATTGAGTGAAATTCATTTAATTTTGGACATAGTCTATTACGTTTTGAATGATCATTAACCTGCGAAATTAGTGAATTAGGGGGCCTTTGGATGACTATACAGCCTAATTAGGACTTAGTGTAAATTTAGCACCTTCTAGATTGTCACATTCATTCATAATGTGAGGTCTTTTAGGTTAGGTAGCTTAAGTAGCATTTTTTTCATGCGAACAAATAGCCAAAAGCAACAAGGTAGGAAATAAAAAATAAAAAATTTTGCTTTATTTAGTAAATCACTATTCCGTTGACCTTTGGGTTATGAATAGAGCTAATAGCTAGTTGAAAACGTGATGTAGCTGAATAACCGGATCGACAAGCATCATAAATGTGTTCCTTCGCCTAAAAAGGCTATAATTACGTTTCAACCAAGCTGTTTAATAAAATGAATTAGTTAAGTAACCAGATAGACATTCATCACAGATATTTTCCTCCGAGTAAAAGACTAAGTCCCAAAAAAAAGTGTTTTCAAATAAAAACCTACCAAACTTGTAATATGCCTGAATTTTCATAAAAAAATGTACTTAGGAACAGTTACAAAGTCTGAGGGACCTAAAAATTATTAATGTGTGTGTACAATTGAAAAGGGTAAATAATTAACACTTAGGTCTCGATTAAGTTGTATATTTAATTCAAGCCCCTAGACACATATTTTCTTTGTTAATGGTTTGACATAATTGAAGGATTGTGTTCTAGATTAAATTTATTTCATGAAGTCAAAGCCATTATCTCATTATTGCATTGTGTGTTATGTGTTTTTATGTGTTTTGTTGTTTTGCTTGCTTAAAGACAAGCAAATGTTTAAGTATGGGGATGTTAATAGTTGTGTAATTGCATGTATTTTAGGGTTGAATTTGTTATTTATTTAGTGTGAATTTGAGTTATGTGTGCGCATTTAGAGTGTAATTATGTTAGTTTGTGTGTTTTAGTGTTTTTATAGGTTAGATTAAGTCTCTGAGCTTAAATATTATATTTTTGAGGTACTGTGATGCGTTTGTTAGTGTTTCACGGTAAACAGGGAAGAACGGCGAAGATTCAAGGACTTTTTGTCCAGAGCCATAGGCCATGATCAAGCACAACAGACCACAATTGTGACAGAGAGCATCAAGTCAAGTCACGATCATACAAATTAGGCGACAATCGTGACAGAAAGGTTAAATAGCAGGCCACGATCATGGTAGGAAGGGCCACGATCGTGCCCTACGTTAGGCTGACACAAAAACTTAATTTTTGTGAGATTTTGTAGACCGTTTTGACGCCAACTTTAACCTAGAGCTTTCACAGAATAAATAGAACATGATGTGACAACCACTAGTTTCTGAGAGATCTTGGAGAGTCGTGCAAAAGAGTGAGATTCCGTCAAATCCAAAAGAGACCTAGGGAGAGATCAAGAGATTGAGGAAGGAGACAAAGGAAGAGAGACATAGAGACATGCTAGATGCGAAGTACTTCCCGGAACAGGTGGTTTCCCACCATAGCCGCTACTGAGATTCCATTCCCAACAGTATTTCCATTTATTTCAGTTTTATTTATATATAGAATTAAAATAGGTGTTGAGATTCGTTGTATTGAATGTTGAGTTTATGTTTATACTCACCTTTAGATTTTAACTCTTAAAATTAATAAAATTTATTCAATTACGTCTTTTATTGAGTTGATTTTGATTTCAATTCTGTTCTTAATAATTCGGCAATAAACTGAGAGGGTGAGTCGGGTAAAAATCATCGATTTGGACTAATGAGAGTTAGGTGAATCGATACGTAGAGAATTGAGTCAAACCAGTAGAGTCGTGTAACGAGAGATCGACCATAGATTCTCAGTAGGTTAATAGGCAATTTTAGAACTAATTTAGGTTTTAGACCAATTACGGATCGAGAGATCGTAATTCCCATAATTTGAATTAGGGGTTACTAATTAGGCTTAAGAATTATAACTTGAGAGAGACTAATTCACCCTAGGACCGCCTAGACCTGTTAATTCAATAATTGCATAATTTGTTAGGTTTTCTTAGTTTGGAATTAAAATCCCCTTTCTCCCTTGGTAATTTTTAGGTTGATTTTGGGTTGAGCTGTGAATTTGTTATTTTGTTTACTCTTTGGCACTTTAATTTCTCATATTTGATTATTCATTGATTTAATTTCTGCATTAGTTTTTTAATTAGGTTTATTGCGAACTTAGGTGCCTTTAGATTTTAGGACTAGTTCCCTTCCTCGTGAGATCGAAGCCTTAGGTACTACACGAAAGACCAGTACGCTTGCGGTAATTAACAAGGTTATAAATATTAAAACTTAGCGTGTGTAACCTTATGCAAACAACTTTCTGATGAAAAACCATGAATTAGAAGAAGTTAACCATATGGGAGCATAATTTGGTCGAGGAGGGGGGAACAACTCCTACTCAAATACATATAACGTTGGGTGAAAGAATCACCTGAACTTCTCCTGATCAAATAATATGGGAGTTCAATTTTGACCTCAAGGACCACCTGGTTTCCAACAGAAGAAACTAAACTCGGTGGACTCCAAATTAGATAAAATTTTAGACAAGCTTGAAAACTTAGATGATGCTCATAAAAGGGTGGAAGGATGAATTGAACAAGTAACAAAGAACCACGCCTCATCCATCCACAATTTAGAGGTTCAAATGAGCTAATTGTCGAATGCGTTATCTGCACAAAGTGCAGGAAACCTCTTAAGCAATACAGAATCAAACCCAAGGGACCAACTACAAGCAATTGCATTGTGAAGCTGGAAGGCATTCGAACAACCCGTAAAGCCAAAAGGTGGACCCCACTCTACGGAGAAAGACAAGGAAAAGGAGACAAACATGGATATGAGCTTATATCCTATGTACATTAGCCCCTCCACCATATCCACCCAAAATTCTAGACCCCCAATGACTCAATAAGAGCAAATTAGATGCACAATTTATGAAGTTCTTAGAGAAACTGAAGACTTTGCAAATAAATACGTCATTCGTGGAGGCTTTAGAACACATGCCCAAGTATGCCAGCTTTTTAAGGACATATTATCAAAGAAGTTTACTTGGTAAGAGAACCAAACGGTAACCTTAACTGGCAGCTGTAGTTCCATAGTCACTAATCAAATGCCTTCCAAGCTAAAGATTCCAGGGAGCTTCACAATACCCTGTGTGGTTGGTCAATTTCAGTTCACAAAGTGCCTATGTGATTTAAAAGCAAGCACTGATCTTATGCCTTTATTGATATTTCAGAAATTAACACTTGGTAAGGTCAAGCCAACTGCAATGTTAATTCAACTGGCTAATTAATCTATTAAAAGACCAATTGGAATGCTGGAAGATGTTTTAATACAAATGTTCATTATTTATATGGAATTTTTTGTTCTTGATTTCAAAGAAGATGAGAACTATCCACAGTTAAAGCATTTATTGATGTTTGTAAAGGTAAATTGACCCTTCAGATTGGTAAAGAACAAGTGGAGTTCAATATGAACAAGGCATTGAAAACTTTGAAGGAAAGCAGTTGCATAAAGATTGACATTACAGATGAAAGTGTAGAAGAGCAAGTAAAAAGATGCTTTGCAAAAGTTAAATCAGTAAAAGTGGAGATAGATAATGAAGCTGAAAGGGTGAAAAAAGCTGAGTTTGAAGGAGATGTTAAAACAGGGAAGTTGGGTGTTCAGAGAAATATTAGTACGAACAGAAGCACCCATACCACCATCCACAGAGAAACCACTAACCCTAGATCTTAAAACTTTACCCACACATCTTTGATATACCTTTCTAGTTAAAGGTCAAACTCTACACAACATCATTTCCAATTAATTAGATGGGGAATAAGAAAGTAAAGTGGTTGAGAATGTTAAGAAGTAGATGAAGGTCATGGGATGATAAGTAACTAACATTCAGGTATAAGCCCAAATGTATGTATGCATAAGATAAACCTCGAAGACAGAAGCAGAGCCATGAAGTAACATCAACAGAGGTTGAACCCTTATATGAAGGAAGTGTCCAAAAAGGAGGTAGTCAATCTTTTAGATGTGAGTATCATATACCTAATATCTAATAACAAATGGGTCAACCTGGTAGAATGTGTACTGAAGAAGGGTGGAATGACCATAATGGAAAGTGAAAGTGGAGAATTAATTTATACAAAAACACTCACAAGGTGGAGAGTGTGCATAAACTATCGCAAACTCAACGAGGTGGCTAAAGGACCATTCTTTCTCCCATTTGGAGATCAAATGATAGAAAGAGTGGTTAGTCACTCATTCTACTGCTTCTTAGATGGTTACTCAGGGTACAATAAGATATTCATCTACCCCAAGGATCAAGAAAAGACCATAGTCGTATGTCCTTATGGTACCTTTGCATATAGATGGATGTTGTTCGGGTTATGTAATGCCTAGCCATATTTCAAAGGTGCATGACGTCTATATTTGGAGACATGATTAAAGCTATTATGGAAGTCTTTATGGATTATTTCTCTATCTTTGGAGACTCTTTTGAGAAGTTTCTAACTAATTTGGATAAGGTACTACAAAGATGTGAAGAATCATATTTAGTATTGAATTGGGAGAGTGTCACTTTATGGTGCAAGAAGGGATAGTGCTTAGGCACAAAATTTTGGACCAAGGATTTGAAGTAGACAGAGAGAAGATAGAGATTATAGAAAAACTTCCACCTTCAATCAATGTCAAGGGCGTGTAGGCATTCCTAGGTTATACTGGGTTATACCGTCACTTTATTGAGGATTTCTCGCAGATTGCATGACCCTTGACAAAAATTTTTGTTAAGAATGTACATTTTTATAATAATTATTCATTTGCATTCAATCAATTAAAAGAGGCACTAACATTAGCCCTAATTTTATTACCACCCGATTGGACACTCTCATTTAAGGTCATGTGTGATGCAAGCGACCAAGCTATAGGTTGCATGCTGGGTCAAAGAAAAGATAAAAAGTTGCATATGATTTAATATGAAAGCAAGACATTTTAGGACATCAATTAAACTACACCAACATGGAAAAAGAATTACTTGCAGTGGTGTATGCATGTGATAAGTTTCATTCATACCTTTTTGGGCTCTAAAATGATCATATTTACAGATCATGTTACACTTAAATATTTGTTTGCCAAGAAGGATGCAAAGCCAAGACTTATTCGTTGGGTGTTACTTTTACAAAAGTTTGACATAGAAGAGATAAAAAGGGAGTAGAGAATGTGGTCTCGCACCATTTATCACGTCTGGAAGGAGGGTGATGATATCAATGAAAATTTCCTGATGAAACCCTAATGCTTCTCAATAACATAACGACACCATGGTTTGTAGATATCGTAAACTTTGTCGTTAGTGGTAAGATCCCTTCTGAACTGTCATATCAATAGAGAAAATGATTCTTGCATGAGTGCACCCGATATTTGTAACACCCCACTCCCGCTGGACCCGAACCCGATACCGATAGTGATATCCGAATCCGTGCCCC
>JANIIA010000192.1:41926117-41941999 GCA_027478495.1 Erythroxylum alaternifolium
TACCTTCCCATAGGTGAGGGGATGTTACACCTATAGTGACACACTGGGCCAGATAAAACCCTTGTCCAAAAGCTCCTGTAATTGAGTTTCCAACTCTTTTAACTCTGTAAGAGCCATTCTAGAAGGTTCTCTTGAAATAGAAGCAATATCAGATATAATTTCAATAGATAATTCAACTCCCCTCTCGGATAGCAAACTTGGTAACTCTTCTAAAACACGTCAGAAACTCATTCACTACTGGTATATCTTGTAAGTTCACCTTCTCCCTTTTTTAATCAAGTACTAAAGCCAAATATGCCTTACAACCTTTTCTAATAAGTCATCTTGCTTGTATAGCTGATATCACATTAGTCAAAAGACTAAACCAAATACCATTCACCGTTGTTTCTGAACTATTAGAATCCTTGAGCACAACTATTTTCAACCCACAATCATAATAAGGTAATCTCTATACACTCTATTCATATATACACTATGGCCTAATTGATAGTTGTAGGTTGCAGGATGTTTAGTAGGCATTTTAGTATGTTTTTAGTTATTAATTAATTGATTTATGCATGTTAGATTTAAAATTGTGTTAGTTGGTTAGATATTTATGTTTTGAGTGTTATGTAGGTTAAAGCATGCTATTGAGCTTTAATTTTGTGTGTTTGAGGTGCTTTGATGTGTTTGAGATCAAATATCGAAGAATGAAGAACGAAGAAGAATTAGAGGAAGGTCAGTGAAGGACCCAGGGCCATAATCATGATAGAAGCTGATGCGCGATGATAGACGGGAACTGACCTCCCGAACATAATTTTTTGTGAGTTATTTTGAACTTTTGGGCCTGAGTAAAACCTGGTTTTTACCCCAATTAGTAAAGGACTATATAAGACAAGAGAAATGACCTATGGGAGAGCCTTCATTTGCTACTTTGGGAAAAGCTAAGGAAGAGAAAAAAGAAGAGAGAGAAGGTGGAGCTTTTGTTGCTGCTTCAACCTCTAGTCCTCCCAAGTTATCTTTTCTTCTTTCCATCTTTTATTTCATTCATTTGATGTATGAGATGGAATTGATGATGATGAACCTTGGTTTAAGGATTTTCTAACTTCTTTTAGGGATTTATACTTAATTTAATATTAATCTAGCTACTTTTGTTGTTATTGATGTCGGGTGTTGTGATTATTTTTTGTAATTGCATGCTTTGGTAATAAATAAATTGAAAGAGTGAACTAAATGCAAAATGATTAGGTTGGTTATTGAGAGTTGAACGATCTAATAGACCACACAAATATTCAAATCGGTAATTATATTGAGAGAGGTCTTGTGTGAGGACCTGGTTGTTTATTAGAACGTTTAAGAACTAACTAGGTTATGGGTTTTTTGGTTAATTGAGAGATTACATTTTCTGTAACTCAACTTAATTAGGGTTTATGGTTTAATGTTTAGTGATTATAACTCGAGAGAGACTAATCCATCCTTTGAAAGTCTAGAACTGACACCGCATTAACACAAGAATGACTAAGTTAGCATTGATGATAGGATAAATCCCTTTTCTCATAATTTGTTAATCTTCCTTGTTTGAATTTCAATTGTCAATTGGTGGTGCTCAAATTTGATTTCTTGTATTAATTTAGAATTCTCATTTCGATCACTCCATATTCGATTGTTTACTTTTCTATTTAGTTTTTATTTTCATTTTAATTACACTTAAGACCTTAGACAAATTAAGATTCGATTAGTTCACTGATTTCTCATATGATCGACACCTCATATACTATACTACGACCCATACGCTTGTGAAATATTGAGGGTTTTTATAAGAATAAAACTTAACAAATTTTTGGTGCCACTACTGTGGAGTTAGTTACGATTAGTTGGTTTCCTTTAGTCTAAGGAATTTTTGCCCCTCTTGTGTCATTATAGTTATATGAATATAAGAGTTATTCAAAGTTCAAGTTAGATCATCAAAACCTTAGCACTTGACATCACCTATTTGGAACGAGCAATTTGATGAGCAAGCTACTATGAAGAAGAAATTGAAGAACATATGGAGGAGGAATTTCACTAAGAATTTGATCAAGGAGAAAACTAAGGAAACCAGTCGTGAACCTTTATGGAATTCATAAAACTGGGGTTCAACACTGTATATCAAGGCAATGACTCGACCGTTGGTTCAAGCAGCTTTATTTGAAATTAAGCCTGGCTTACTGAACATATTGCAAACAAATGTGTAATTCTATAGGTTGACTAATAAGGACCCTGATGTGTATATAGTAAATTTAATAGAAATATGTGATACCTTTTGATATCATGGAATGTAGGAAGATGCCATTAGGATGAGGCTCTTCCCCTTTGTGCTAAGGGATAGAGCTAAGGCATGGTATCATTTGCTAAATCCCATAAATGTCATAACTTGGTTGTAGTTGGTGCATGCATTCCTGTATAAGTACTTCCCTTTCATAAAGACTACGAAATTGATAAAGGAAATCACAAATTTCCAACAAAGTGATAAGAGTCACTTTATGAGGCTTGGGAACGGTATAAGGATTTGTAAAGGAGGTGCCCACATCATAGCCTAGCAAAGGAATTCCTATTGTAAACCTTCTATAATGGTGTTAAGCCATCCACACGAGGCACTATAAATATGGCATCTGGTGGACCTTTAACAAAGAAGAAGGTTGAAGAAGTAGAGGATTTGTTAGAGGAAATGTCAATTAACAATTGTCTTTGGATAATGGACAAGAGCATACAACATAGAACCCTCCGAGAGGAAAAGGGAGCCATAGGTGTTGACCCAATAATGGAAATGTAAGCTAAGATTGACAACTTAACCTGACAGTTGAATAACATGAAATCCTTGTCTTTAGCTACTATTAAAGTAATTCAACAAAGATTTGAGCTCTGTGGATAAGACCACCATGATACCATTGACTTCTTTCTAATGCAAAATCATGAGTTGGAGCGGCTTAATTACATGGGAGCACAGTTTGGTCAAGAAGAGGGAATAACTCATACTAAAACAGGTATAATCTGGGATGGAGGAAACACCTAAACTTCTCTTGGTCAAATAATGCAGGAGGTCAATTCTGACCTCAGAGGCCACTTGGATTTCAATAGGAAAAACCCAATTCCACAAACTCTAAATTAGATAAAACTTTGGACAAGTTCAAAAACATGGATGACACTCACAAGAGGTTAGAAGGATGAATTGAACAAATAACAAAGAACCATGCCTTGTCCATCCACAATTTAGAGGTTCAAATGAGCCAATTGGTGAATGCATTGTCTAAACAAAGTGTTAGAAGCCTCCCAAGTATTGAGGCAAGTTTTAATCCATCTAAAACCCTTAAAATACTACACGTGCTCATGTCATAGGTGTAGTATATGAGGTGTCGATCCCTCGATGAGTTGTTTAACCAATCTAATTCTAATTCATCTAAGGCCTAAGGAGATATTAAAAAAAAATAAAAACTGCACAGAAATGTAAATATGTGAAGATGATTAATTGGAATTAAAATGTAAAATTAACATACAAGAAAATTAAATTGAGCACCACCAAATTAACAATGAAAATCACACAAGGAAGATTAGCCGATTATGAGAAAGAGGATTTATCCTATCATCTAATGCTAACATGATTACTTTTGAGTTAATATGGTATCGGTCTTAGACTTTCGAAGGGTAGATTAATCTCTCTCGAGTTATAATCATTAAACCCTAAATCATAACCCCTAATTGAACTATGGAATTTGAAATCTCTCAATTAATAAAAAACCCACAAGTACAATCAGATCTTAAGCCCTTTAATAGATAACGGGGTCCTCACACAAGATCTCTCTTCATCTAAATTCCCAATTTGATTATTTGAACAATCTATTAGATTGTTTAACTTTTATTACCTAATCTAATCATTTTGCTATTGGTTCACTCTCTTGATTTATTATCGGAGCATACAAATACAACAAATAATCACGACACGTAATATATTAACATCAAAAGAAATCACATTAACATTGATTCAAGAACAAATCCCTAAAGAAGTTTAAAAAATCATTATCAAACCTAAATCCATCACTGACAAATCCATCTTATAAATTTAAAAGAAATAAAGATGAAATGAAAGTCACTTGGAAGGGTTGGAATCAATTGGGAAGATGGTAGCACAGTAACCCCTTCTTCCTCTCTCCTTGGATCTTTCTCCTAATGGTCGAGGTTGGAGATCCTTTTTAGGTCATTTCTCTTTCTTTATATAGTATTTTCCATTTAGGGTAAACCTTGTGATTTCCCACACCCAAAAAGTCTGAAAAGTCCCTTGAAAACTTAAGTTTGAAAGGCTATCTGCGTCTTCTATTGTGGCACTAATTTTTGCTTCTTTTATAATCGTGGTAGCTGAGGCCACAATCATGGCACCTCCATCAGGCTTCTGTCATGATCGTGGCCTTAGATTTTACTCCGAGCTTCTCCGAATCTCCTTTGTTCTTTAATATTTTACCTAAAATACTAACAAACACATCAAAGCACCTCAAACACATAACATCAAAGCCTAATAGCGTGCTTTAACCCACAAAACACTCAAAACACAAATATCTAACTAAATAACACAATCCTAACCTAGAAATGCACTAATTGTTCAATTTAACAGCTAAATACACACCCCCTAAAAACATTATGCAACCTACCACTGCCACCAAGCAATATGGAATTAAGCCCAAGGGAGAAACTATAAGCAATTACATTGCAAAGCATGAAGGAACTCGAATAACCCACAAAGCTAAAAAGTGGAACCTACTATGCAGAGAAAGACAAGGAAAAGGAGAAAGATGAGGACATGAGTGAATACCCTTTATATGTTACCCCTTTTCCTTATCCATCCAAAATTCCATACCCCTAATGACTCTATAAGAGCAAGTTAGATTCACAATTTGTGAAGTTCATAGAGAAATTGAAGAATTTGCAAATAAATCTTTCATTTGTTCAGGTTTTAGAACATATGCCTAGGTATGCTAAGTTTTTAAAGGACATATTATCGAATAAACATACTTGGGATGAGAACCAAACGCTAACCTTAACTAGTAGTTGTAGTTCCATAGTCACCAATTAAATGCCTTCTAAGCTAATGGATCCAGGGAGTTTCATAATACCCTATGTGGGTTTGCAAAGTGCCTATGTGATTTAGGAGCAAGCATTAATCTTATACCTTTTTCGATATTTCGAAAATTGGGGCTTGGTGAGGTTAAGCCAATTGTGATGCTAATTTAATTGGCAGATCAATTTATTAAAAGATCATTTGGAGTGGTGGAAGATATTTTGATACAAGTGGACAAGTTCATTATTCCTGTGGACTTTGTTATTCTTGATTTTGAAGAAGACAAGAACTATCCACTAATTATTGGAAGCCCTTTCATGAACATAAGTAAAGCAGTGATTGATGTTCATAAAGGTAAATTAACCATCCGGATTGGTAAAGATCAAGTGGAGTTTAATATGAACTAGGCATTGAAGAATCTGAAGGAAAGTAGTGCTTGCATGAAGATTGACATTACAGGTGAAAGTGTGCAAGAGCAAGTAAGAAGCTGCTTTACAGAAGTTACATCATTAAAAGTGAAGACAAACAATTAAGCTAAAAAGGCGAGCAAAGCTGAGTCTGAAAGAGAAGTTGAAATGAGGGAGCCAAGTGTTCAAACCCATAAGGAAATATTATTATGAACCGAGGCACCCATGCCACCATCTACAGATAAACCACCAACCTTAGAGCTTAAACCTTTACCCACACATCTCCAATATACCTAAGTAAAGGTCGAACTCTACTATTTCCAATCAATTAGATAGGGAACAAGAAATTAGGGTGGTTGAGACTGTTAGGAAGCGGATGAAGGCCATGGGATAGAAAATATTCAACATTTAAGGTATAAATATAAATATGTGTATGTATAGGATAAACCTTGAAGAAGGAAGCAGAGCTGTAAGGGAACGTCAATGTAGGTTGAACTCTCATATGAAAAAAGTAGTCAAAAAGGAGGTAGTAAAGCTTTTTTAATGTAGGTATCATATACCTTATATCTGATAGCGAATGGTTCAAATCGGTATAGTGTTTACCAAAGAAGGATGGAATGGCCATAATGGAAAGTGAACGTAGAGAATTAATTTCAACAAGAACAGTCACAGGATGAAGAGTGTATATAGACTATCACAACCTCAACAAGGTGACTAAAAAGGACCATTTCCCTCTCCCATTTGTAGATCAAATGATAGAAAGAGTGGCGGGTCACTCCTACTGCTTCTTAGATAGTTGCTCGGGGTACAATCAGATATTCATCTACCCTAAAGATCAAGAAATGACCACATTCACATGTCCTTATGGTGCCTTTAAATATAGACAGATGTCATTCAGGTTATGCAATGCCCTAGCTACATTTTAAAGGTGCATGATGTCTATCTTTGTAGACATGATTGACGATATTATGGAAGTCTTTACGGATGATTTCTTTGTCTTTGGAGACTCTTTTGCGAAGTTTCTAACCAATTTAGACAATGTACTCCAAAGATGAGAAGAATCAAATTTAGCATTGAACTGGGAGAAGTTCCACTTTATGGTGTAGGAGGGGATAGTGCTCAGGCACAAAATTTCACACCAAAGATTTGAAGTGGACAGAGCGAAGATAGAGGTTATAGAAAAACTTCCACCTCTAATCAATGTCAAAGGCATGCGGGCATTCCTAGGCCATACTGAGTTTTATGGTTACTTTATTAAGGATTTTTTACAGATTACACAACCCTTGACAAACTTATTAGTTAAGGATTTGCCTTTTCTTTTTAATAATAATTATTCATCTTCAATCAATAAATTAAAGGAGGCACTAACATCAGCCCCAATTTTAGCACCACCCGATTGGACACTCCTATTGGAGGTTATGTGAGATGCAAGTAACCAAAGTATAGCTTGCATGTTGGGTCAAAGAAAGGATAAAGACTTGCATGTGATTACTACGCAAGCAAGACATTTGCAGGACCTCAACTGAACTACATCACTATGGAAAAAGAATTACTTGCACTAATGTATGCATGTGATAATTTTCGTTAATACCTTTTGGGCTTTAAAGTAATCGTATTTACCGATCATGCTACGTTTAAATATTGGTTTGTCAAGAAGGATGTAAAGTCGAGACTTATTTGATAGGTGTTACTCTTATAAGAGTTTGACATAAAAGTAAGGGATAAGATGGGAGCTATCACGCCTGGAAGGAGGGAAATGAGAGATAAATGATGATATCAACGAAAAATTCCTTGATGAAACCCTATTGCTTCTTGACAACATAGTTCATAGATATCACAAACCTTTTCATCAGTGGTAAGATCCCTTCTGACTTGTCATATCAACAGAGAAAATGATTCTTGCATGAGTGCAGCCGATATTTATGGGACGAGCCAATCCTATATAAAACTTATGCCTCATGTGCTGGAGGATGAGATGTTGGATATATTAACACAATATCACGAAGCACAGTATGCTGGTCATTATGGAGCAAACAAAACAACAACTTGAGTACTCGAGTGTGGATTCTATTGGCCATATCTATTTAAGTGTGCTCAAGCTTTTGTGGCACAATGTGGTTGTTATCAGAGAGTGGGTAACATCTCCAAAAGAGATGAGATGCCTTTATCCAACATCTTGGAAGTCGAAGTCTTTGATGTGTGGGGCATTGACTTCATGGGTCCTTTCCCATCCTCTATAGGAAACACATACATTTTTGTGGGAGTGGACTATGTACCTCACTAGGCCGAAGATGTAGAATCTCCAACTAATGATAAGAAAGTTGCATAGAAATTCATCAAGTGGATATTCAATTGATTTGGAGTGCCACAAACAATAATAAACGATGAGGAATGCATTTTTTGTAACAGATCTTTTGATACTCTCCTAAATATAGAGTCCACCATCAAGTTGCCACTCTTTATCATCGCAAACTAGTGGATGATTGGAAGTCATGAATCAAGAATCAAAAGAATTCTAGAAAAGACGGTGAATAGTTCTAGGAAGGACTGGGCATTAAAGCTAGATGATGCCTTATAAACTTATCGAATCACTTTTAAAACATCTATTGGAATAACACCCTTCTGACTCATATATGTTAAAGCTTGTCATTTGCCTGTGGAACTAGAACATTGAGCATAATAGGCATTGAAGTTTTTAAATATTGATTGGAAGCAAGCAGGTGAGAAATGACTTCTGCAACTAAATGAACTTAAAGAGTTTTGTTACAAAGCATACTAAAACGCCAAAATTTATAATGAGAAGTTAAGAGATGGCACAACTCTCATCTTAAACAGAAGGAATTCAAAGTGGGATATGCAGTTTTGCTATACAATTTGAGGTTGAGACTATTCTCAGGAAAACTTAAGCTGCGATGGAGTGGATCGTTTACGGTCACCCAAGTCTTTGCCCATGAAGCCCTCGAATTGGAAAATGTAAACAAAGAAATCTTTATGGTGAATAGTCATTGTTGCAAATTGTATCTTGACGGAGTGATCCCGAAGGAAAAGGAAGTAATTTCTTTCCTTTTGGAGAATTGAAAGCACTTCCTAGGATGAAAGGTCAAGCTAATGACCATAAATTAGCACTTTTAGTAGTTAGACAATTTTTTTGGAATTTTAGAATTAGTTATTTCATTTTCGTAATCGAAGGGAATGGTTTGGAAAGCAAAACAATGAGGTGATGATGCAATTATAAGTTGTGAAGGGACCTTGAGAGTGAAATAAGGGAAAGAAGCAAAAATCAGGAAATAATGTAGGAATTTCGAAGTTGGGCCAGGATTGTGGCCTTCGGTGAGGCAATTAGGGAACATATTATTGTTATGCATTTTTCTTCCAATTTTATGCCTCCTATGCCCCTAACCTATATATTTACACTCACCCTCAGTTTTCCTACACATATCATTCTCTAAGTCTCTCTCTGAAATTAAGAAGCCAATTCCCTCTCACTTCTCTCTATAACCATCCTTAAAGTCTTTATCTCTCTCTAAATTTTTACAACTCTCCTTCCAACTTGATCGAGAATTAAGCAAATGGTCAAGCACGCTCAACTAAAATGCAAAGTTTAAGTGTTGAGCTGCAAACAAAGGAATTAGACTGTAAAGTACAGAGTACCTTTCCAGATTTACTCAGAAGAGGAAGATAAACCCTTCCAAACCATCGGACTTAAAAAATTATTGTGCTCAATATTTGTATTTTAACTTATTAGAAAGCATTGGTTTGAGATAACGGGTTGAACACTAGGGGGAAGAGTTCACTGGGCAAACTTTATGTACTTTAACTATGTCATATACGAAGAACTCACCATAGAATTCTTCACCTCCCTCCAATATGAGCTTAGTAACCTTAAGGATCTATAGTTTCATTGTGAGGTTAACCATAAGAGGTGAACTATGAAATTTTGTGAGAAATCGGGGGATTTTTGGAATCAACTATAGTAGACCAGCATGATGACTTCCATCCTATACATTTTTAGACCGAGCTGATTGAGCTGGAGAATTTTGACGCTAAAAATGCCTACAATTGCATAATTCATAGTCCCAAACACTTTCTTTTACACAAGTTTATATGTCAAACTATGTTTAATAAATTCGAAAGCAAAAAGTGTTCAATGAAGGAACTTTTCATATTATGGTGCATGGATCATAACTTCCAATTTTGCACCTCCACCCGCATCTTTAATGCTATCATTGTTACTCTGAGAAAAAGAAGCAATAATCTAGGAATATGGCATTTGATTAGGGCTATTGTGGAATATTATAATGTTAATTGTGATAGACTAACTGTCCATCATCTTAAGTTCCTTAACACTTGTCACTTGACGACAACTGAAATCTTGAAGTCCCACGATATGGAACTTTGAGACATCAACCTAAAATCTCATGTTAAGACTAGGGAAAGACAGGCCAATTCGAGCTCAGCGCCATCGCAAGAAGAAGAGGAATCAACCAGCGAAGAGTCAGGAGAGGAAGAGATAGCTGGATGGGATAAGGTACTAAAAACAATTTCAAACACTACAAAGCTATTGCAGAAAACACCAAGGTGTTAACGAAGATAGCTAAGGGAAAAGACACCAACGTCAAGACAATCAAGGCATCTATAAGTACTTTGTTGCTTAAGGCATGGAGATCCCAACTCCAACACCATCATCATCACCACCTCAATCGCAATGACAGGTCTTTATGCTCTAACCCTTATATTTTCATTTGTCTTTTTTTTCTCATATTTTCGTATTATTTTATTTTGATTCCCACCTTGCAAGTTATTTGTCCTTCTCACATTGAGAAAAATGTATTGTCCAAGTGTTGGGAGGGTCATGTTATATGCATTATATGTTTTTATTTTGATTGTGAATTTTGCATATTATATGTTAGTTTTGTTTAGGTTCGTATAATGTGATTCGTGCGAATGTGTCAATGGCTAGGACTTGACGGACTTGATTTAGTTTTGAGCATAGTCTTTAGGTTACTAAGATTTTTTACTTGTAAAATTAGTTTCCTAGGTGTATTTAGTTAAATATGCATGTTAATTAGGATATGATGATAGTTTGTTCACCCTAGGAATTTGACGCATTCAATTATAATTTTAGGTCTATTGAATAAGTAGCATACTAGTGTTTTTCATGAGAATGATTAGCTAAAGAAATGAGGTAGGCAGGAAAATATTTATAAAAGAAATGTGTTTTTTTATTTAATAAATAATTACTCTGTTAGCCGTTTTTGAAACAAATCAGGTTATGAATAGAACTAGTAACTAGTTGAGAATGTGATATAGCTGAGTAATTAAGGGACATTCATCACAAATGTTTACCTCCGTGTTAAAAGACTACGATGACATTCCAACCAAGACACTTATTAAAAACATGACCTAGTTAAGTAACCGAGGGACATTCATCACAAATATTTTCCTTCGCATCAAAATGCTAGGTTCATATTAATGAAAATTAGCAAAATAGTGTGTTGTTTAATAAATCCTACTAATCTTTGTGAATAGCATGACTTCTCATGAAAAGCTACTTAATGATAGTTATAATTTTGATTGACTAACTAATTACCAATGTGTGTTTGTGAGTGATAGGAGTGAATTAATTTGAAAAAAAGTCTTAATTAGTATGTATATTTTGTCCGAAGTACTTAGACATAGATTTCATAAGCTAATAGGTTAGAACAACTTGAAGGATTGTGTTTGTAGTTAAATTTGTTTTGTGAAGTTCAAATGATTGTACCATTATTGCATGTGTGTGTTGTTGTTTGGTGTGTTTATATTTTGTTTGTTTTGTTTTTGCTTAAAGAGAAGCAAAATTTCAAGTGTGGGGATGTTGATAGTTGTAGGTTGCATGATGTTTTAGTAGGCATTTTAGTTTTTTTAGTTGTTAATTAATTAATTCATGCAAGTTTTGGTTTAAAATTGTGTTAGTTGGTTAAACATTTGTGTTTTGAATGTTAAGTGGGTTAAAAACATGCTATTAACCTTTAATTTGTGTGTTTGAGGTGCTTTGATGTGTTTGTTAGTGTTTGAGATTAGATATCGAAGAATGGAGGAGGTTTATAGGAAGCCTGGTGGATGACCCAGGGCCATAATCTTGACGGAAGATGATTCGTGGCCTGTGCGATGACAAATATGGACTGACCTCCCAAACATAATTTTTTGCGAGTTATTTTGGACTTTTAAGCCTAGGTAGAACTTATTTTTTACCCCAATTAGTAAAGGACTATATAAGACAAGAGAAATGACCTAAATGGGAGAGCCTCCATTTACCACTTTGGGAAAAGCTAAGGAAGAGGAAGAAGGAAGAGAGAGAAGTTGAAGCTTTTATTGCTGCTTCAACCTCCAGTCCTCCCAAGTTATCTTTTCTTCTTTCCATCTTTTATTTTGTTCATTTGATGTATGAGATGGAATTGGTGATGTGAACATTGGTTTAAGAATGTTCTAACTTATTTTAGGGATTTATACTTGATTTAATTTTAATCTAGTTGTTTTTGTTGTTAATGATGCTGGGTGTTATGATTATTTGTTGTAATTGTATGCTTCAGTAATAAATCAAGATAGTGAACCAAACACAAAATGATTAGGTTGGTTAAGGAAAGTTAAACAATCTAGTAGACCACAAAAATAATCAAATTAGTAATTATACAGAGAGAGATCTCATTTGAGGACCCGGTTGTTTATTGGAACGCTTAAGAACTAATTAGGTTGTGGGTTGTTTTATTAGTTGAAAGTTTACATGTTTGGTAACTCAACTTAATTAGGGTTTATGATTTAGGGTTTAGTGGCTGCAACTCAAAAGAGACTAATTCACTATTCAAAAGTCTAGGATCGACATTGCATTGACACAAAAGTGACCAAGTTAGCATTGATAATAGGATAAATCCCCTTTCTCATAATTTGTTAATCTTCCTTGTTTGAATTTCAATTGTCAACTAGTAGTGCTCAAATTTGATTTCTTGCATCAATTTAGAATTCTCATTTCAATCACTCTATGTTCGATTGTTTGCTTTTCTGTTTAGTTTTTATTTTCATTTTAATTACCCTTTTAGGCTTTAGACAAATTAGGATTTGATTAGTTCTCTAATTCCTAATGGGATCAACATCTCATATACTACGCTACAACCCATGCGCTTACAGAATATTAAAAGATTAAAACTTGCTTAACACTAATAGACTAGTCATATGTATATTATAGGCTAGTTGATCTATTAATAACATCCTATCAAACACTCCCCTAGTGCAAATGTATGAAAGAGTGGAACCAGGATCTATCAATACATGCATATCATGATCAAATAGAGAGAAGGTACCAATTATAACTTTTGGGACATCCTATTACTCATGAGCCTTTATAGTATATGCTCGTGCTTAAACGGTTGATGTCGTAGGATGATCAATAGACTTAGATACTGTGCTCAGAGTGGCCTTAGGCTAGCCTGGTCCACCTCTGCTTCTACCTCATCCTCTAGATGCAATAGGTGTATTAGATGCCCTCTGCTCCCCTAAGATGCTCTAATCTGTCTTGAGCTTTGTTGATAATTAGTTATTAGGTGATCCATATCCCCACATTTAAAACAGGTCCCAATAAACCATCTACATTTTCCTCAATGTATTCTGGTATAGTGTAGGCACTCTGACGATCCATCTCCCTGTCTAGCTGAAAAGCCTTTACCAGTATTAAATGTTGCGAACTACCCCTAACGTCTTCCTTTATTGGCTAGGCTATAGATTGACTCTATTGTGGATGCACCCTATGAGTCTTAGGTTCTCTTACCCGAAGATGAGCCACCTCTTGAGAAACTCCTCTTTTGTTCGTTGTCTCTTGCTTCTTTATATAGCTAGTTCAACCAACTGATAGTAGCTCACCTGCTATAGAGAAATTATTGCTAAATACTTCTTGATGCAATCATTCAATCCATCCTCAAATTTTCAACATTGAAAGGCCTCTGTTAGAACAAGCTTTGGAGCGTACCTGCTGAACCAGTTGAACTCCATTTCATACTCAGCCACAGATAGGTTTCTTTATGTAAGATTTAGGAACTGGTTCCAGTGGGCCTCTCTATAATCTTCTGTGACATACTTCTTTCTGAACTCTTAGGTAAAGAACTCCCAAGTTAGTGGGTTAGGCAGTTGAGGATGTAGTAGAACTAATTTCCACCAATCATAGGCTGCTCCTTGTAGGAGAAAGACAACATAAGTAACCATTTCTTTGGGTGAAAACTTGATCTTATCCAGATCCCTTTGTGTCTACTCTAACTAGTATTATGCTTTATCTGATTCATTTAAAGTCATGCCCATAAATTCTCCCACCCCATATTTCTCAAAACTTCTATAGGAGCTTTAGGCGTGGTCATTCTATCCATCAATCTCTGCATATCATGGGAAAGCTTTAGAAACATCTCTCTAAGTACTGACAGTATCATTATTTCATCCCTTGGAGGCTTAGGAGGACCTAAAATAGATTGATCTCTTCGTACCACATTATCGGCTGACTCCTCCTCAGCTTCATGAGGTCTTTCCACCTTTACTATCTATAAGAAATTGGGACATTTCATTAGGCCAATAAAAACACCAAACCATACCGCCTAAACCGAGCTTTGATGCCTCGAAATGTAACACCCCGTATACGGAACCTATAACCACCCACACACATGGCAACCAATTTTCATTTCTATTCAATACTATACATATACACATTACAAAATTTCACATAACTTAACATTATCATTTAAAAGTAGTATTACATCTTTACATTTACATGATGTCCAAAAGAAAACATTATGATTTCCTTCATTACATGTACAATCATCTTTAAAAAAAACACATTCCAAAGGTACTTTTATTCGTAGCCATTGTCCTTAGTCCCTGCAGATGTTCCCCGTGCCTATCTCTTAATATTTGGATCTACACAAATCAACGCCAGTGCTAAGCTTGAGAGCTTAGTGAGGAAGCACTTAGTTTGGATGACCACTCACAGCAGTCATCTGCTAAGCACACATTCATAAACATCACAACTCATATAAATAGTGATGGCATACTTAATCAAATTATGTAATGCAAACATGCTTCAATGCGTTATTCATGTACTATAAATTCACATTCATAAGCCAAATATTGATGTTCAATGCTCATTGATACATATTATCAATACAAATACAAATGCTCATCAATACCAATTATTTATGTTGTAATGCTGTATTTCTTATGTATAACCATTAGGCCTGCACATTCCTGTGAGTATGGATAATAGGAGTTGTGGATATCCAAAGATATCAAAATTGTTGATACCCAAAAGTATAAAACTGTAGTCACAAAATGAAGACAACATTAGTGTTAAACTATAGCAGTTGCATTATAACCCTATAGGCATGCCTATCTATCCACCACCAAGACAATCAAGTAGGCGCTATAACATTGCCTTCAACCATTTTCCGATTTCATAGTTCATCATATGATATTCAATTGAAGTCATAAAATCTGTATTGAAGTGCATACTACACATATATGGGCAATAAATATTCGTACAAATCATTTATGTACATGTAAATTGTCTTTAGCATACATTATGCTCACTCTTAAATTCCAATGTTTAATCACCCAATTCACATGTGGTAAGTCATATTTCATTTATTTCTAGGTGTTTGAAAAGTTTTATACACATTCAAAAAGGTTCGACAAGAACAAACACTCACCATTCATACCTCTCCTTATTCCATAATATGCAAATAGAAAAAATTTGAGCTAGTTTTTATTTCTTCTGTAAATTGTTTCCTATGTCTTTAGTTTCCAAAGCACTAAAAATAAAGCCATTTGGACTTCTATGTAACATCCCGTTTTCGTATAACGGGTTGAATTATAGAAACGGGTACACGTGAGAAATTAGGAAAACACATCCCATGTTCATGCATTTGTGAATAGTAATTTTTGCACATGAAAAATGTTTGTACATGCATTTATGACATTTCCTGGTATAATTGTGAATAAAACGTGATTTTTGAAAAATAGGCCTTGAGTGTGTAAAAATTGAATTGGAGAGTGATATTGGAGTTTTGAGATTTTTAGAGAATTTTAGAAATTTTCTGGGAATTTTTTGGAATCATTTTCGGGCCCGAAAAACTGTCAAGAGACAGAATAGAGGTTTACCGGTAGTGAAAATAACTGTTCAATGGCATTGGAAACCTAGACTTAGGGAATTAAGAATTTTTGAATTGAGCCATTGGAATTTTGAAGAGAAATTATAAATTTAATTGGAAGAAAATTTTGTGAACCAATGAGAGTGTGACATGTGGCAAGTGACACATGCCACTTACCTACATGTCCACTTCATGTTTTGCTTTATTGCAGCCATGATTTGTATGAGTCTTTCACGACTCTTCTTGTAGCTTC
>JANIIA010000192.1:42046407-42059080 GCA_027478495.1 Erythroxylum alaternifolium
ACCTGATTTTCAAAGTGTTGGTTTTTTAAGAAATTTTTCTACCTCTCCATACATTTTTTTAACACTCTTGATATTATTTTTGAAATTCATGGATTAAATCTAAGTGAAAGGATAGGAGGTAAGTGAAATGAGTTTGTTTTGTTTTGAAGTTTGACCTGGTGGGGAATTCCTCCCTTATGGGATGCACGTTCAGATGTCATGTAAGACGTCGGGCACATGACTCGCCAAGGTGGGGTTCCAACAAAATAACTTCTTAGGCTTGTTTTGGTTAATTGGGTAACGTTCCCTTTTGATTGTTTTGCATTTAAGCAACAAGTTGTCATACTTGAGTCTTAATCTTCTTTACAGAAGCTTCTAAGGAGTTGAATCTCTTATTGTTTGTTTCTTCATTTTGAGTGGTTACTTGAATAAATACATTTAGACTCTCCTATAAAGAAGACCTTCTTGGTAGTTTTTGATTGAGGATTTAGGGCTGCACTGGTAGATTGTTGCTCTTCAACAAAAAATTGGGGCGATTTCTCCAACCAGGGTTGTAGGTGTTCAAATATGGATCATTTTGCTCTTAGCTGAAAAGCATTTAGTGAGTTCGCTTGTTCTTCCTCACCTGCAAAAGATTCAAAAGAATATAAACAAACATTAGGTCTATGACCATAAGTCATACATATACCATATACCTCTTAATTTGGAACATTTTGAGGTAGTCCAATAATTAGCATTTTCATATGCTTTGTTAGCTTAGCCAATTTCATACCCATTTCTTAGTTTAAGTTCACTTCATAAACTCCAGCTCTTCATCCTCTCACGTTCTTTTGTTAAGAATTGATCCCCAACATTTCAAAGATTTCATATGTCTCGTTGGCAGTCTTCTCTGCCATAGCTCATTCTGCTGCATTGTCTACTGTGTACTAACACTGTTGTGTTAATCCATCATAGAAGAATTGGTTATACATGTGAAATGGAAAATGATGGTGTGGACGTTGTATTAACAAGAGTTTGAAGCATTCCCACACCTTATGGAATGGCTCTCTCTCCATTTGAGTGAAGTTAGCTATCTTCGTCTGCAACGCAAAGGTCTTTTTAATGGGAATAGAATTTCCCATGAATTTATTGTACACCTCCTCCTATATGGTCAATGAATTAGACGAAAGTATTATCAACCATGCCTTAGCCTGATCTTTTAATGTGTATGGAAAGCATCTCATTCTAAGTTGATCTTTGTTGAAGTCATCCAAAGGAAATGTCTTGAGAGTGGTATAGAATTCCCAAATGATGTTTAAAGGGTTGTCATTAGGAACCCTATAGAAAAATGGTATAATGTTGTAGTGGATGTTCTTCAATTCATAGTTTCTGGCTGCCTTTCCCAAACGTATACACGAAGTAGCAGTACTAATTACTGGTCCAACATACTCTCTTCATTACTGGCTGCTTTTCACCCATCTCTTTGTATTCATGCTTAGGTTCCTCAAGAATGTCTTCAATGTCCCTTTGAGGTCGTCTTATCCAATGCATATTATCAATAAAATGGAGTTCACTTTCTTGTGACCTCTTTCCTTGTATAAGAAAAATAAAGACGACACTAAATTAGCAAGAAAAACTACTAAAGTAATTCAATGAAATAAAATTGAAAAAATGTATGCATGAATAGACAAAACAATCAAAATTAAAGTAAGTGTAAACAATAAAAACCTTCCCGGTAATGACGGCAAAAATTTGTTGTGCCAAAGTAAGTTTTAAAAAATACCTAGGCTATCCTACTCGCAAGTATATGAGGTAGTTGTAGATGATAACCTAGGGTCATCTCTCAAGAAGGAAAAATTGGTTCGCTCAAATTAATCTTAAGTAAAAATAAAAACAAATGCAAACCTAAATATTCAATTTGATCAACCGATGTAGAAAACACTTAAGAAATTAACTTCAGTAATTTAATCTCTTATGTATGACTAAGATGAATTGATTGAATAATTGTCTTGCTAAAATTACCAATTGGGTTCTAAATTAGTTCAAATAATAAACAAAATATAACTTTTGTATTCGACAAGTTTATTATCCAAATTAATTATGGAAACCCAACTAATAATGACTCACTTAAGTTAATTTATCTCTAATTCTTAACTGAAGAATCTATAGTTTCTTATTCTAATATTAAACTTCTTCTCTTGATCCTTTGTTCAATACCTAAATGATACAAAGGTTGGCCACATTATTACATCTAGTAAGCTTAGAAACTATACATCTTCATATACTTCAATGCCACAGTTAACAATAACATAAAAGTCTTAAAAGCAATAAATAGAGTAAAAAAAACTCTAACAAAAAAAACAAGTTCAACAGAGGAGTTCCATAACACAACAGAGATAAAATAGAGATAGCAAACAAATGGCTCGTTGGATGAGGATGTTAGCGACTCCATGGCTTCAGCTCTCGCCTTCTAGTTCTATTCACTATGCTCTAGCCCTCCAGTTCTGTTCACTATCACCCAGAAGAACAGATGCTCCCCTTGGCTTTAACTCTGCCTTCTCTCTATCTGCCACTATTCCTTATCTTCTTCACCATCGACTGGTTTTCTGTTCTTTTCACCTGTAGCCTCGTTCATTGTCTTCTTTGTCTTTTTCTCTCTGTGTGTGTCTGCCTCTAGCCTCTCTTACTCATTCTATTTGTATTTCAAATCTAGGTTTAGGTTTTTACGCCATCAAAACCCTGCATCATATGATATGTAATATTAAAACATTTAACAAAATTTATGTCAAACTCGTGATTGTGGGAGTCCCGTGACTCCCCAAAGTCACGAGTCACAGGTGTGACTCCATTAACATGGATGCATTAATTAATTAATGTTACACCATGCACAATTCACGTCCACATTCATTCTTTCATGCATAATTTTTCTTATTTCCATGCAACATTCACAAGACACTCCATTCAATGTTCATGCAATATTCACATCATTTTCACTCAATTCATTTCAAAATTGGATTAAAATAAAAGAATTTGTAACCAAAATCAAGATATGAAGGTAAGCAAAATCAATAGAAATTAGACACAACACCAGTCAAAGAAATCTTTCATTATTATTGTCCAGTCTAAGAGCAAGTGTCGATCCATCTTTCTTGCAAAATTAAGGGGCTTCAACACAAATTTTCTTAGTAATGTGATCAAGTTCGTTGTTTGTTTCAACTCTATCATGGCTTCTAAAGGCTCGTATATGCTCTTTATGTGTTACTGGTTGGTTTCATTATCTTAGATCTCTCACTAGGTGTTGATTTCCTAATCCCATTCATTGTTGAATAATTTCAGCCTCTTTATCTTAGATTTGACTTTCTCCACCCTCCACATCCAATGTAATTTTCTATTCAATGTTGTTTCTGGACTAGTTCTTGAATCACCTTGTGATCGAGAGCCATTAATGTCCAATCTTTCCATAACTCTTAAAAGTATTTCTTCTATAGACCATAACTCTTGTTTTTAGTTGTTGAATATTCTTCTATAAACCTTTATGCCACAAATCACCATTATGAACCAAGGCTTTTGTTACAAATTGATGTAGGAGAAACTGAAGAAGTATTAACTAGTAGCTAAAAATCACAAAATTAGGAAATACAAATGATATTAGGCTATTAAAATATCAAGTTTTAGGTCTGACTTTTAGATAAAGATGTCTAAATTTCAAATTTAGTATAGCTAGGGTTTTATAATTTGATTGCTAGAAATTTAGAATTAGAATTTCATAATTTAATATGGCTAGAGTTTAGGTTTAAGATGGTTGAAGTTTAGGTTAGGTTTTCTAGAATCTATTGAGGAATACAAAGAATTGAGAATAGAAATCTAAGAAACACTTTAAAAATCACTTTAAAAAGAAAATATAACATCTTCTAGTTGAAAGGTTGAGCATACACATATTTACAAAAAAGTTAACCCTTATTTTAGTACGAAAGGGTTCCGAACATATATAAATTTTATTCTAATAAAAAGTCTATAGACGGAAGTGCTAAGCAATAAGGATAGCATATCTAAAATAGAAAAATATATTTAACTCACTACTTTTTATCTAATAGAAAATCATAACATAATCTAAAATTCAACCTTATCATTCTTGTCAACTCAATTCTTATCCTGCTAAATTATTGACTAATTTTTTATTTATTCTATGAGCTTAAGAATCACTATATCATGTAACCAACACACAAGAAAAATATTTACATAAATCTTCATTTTTTGCCCTGGTGGTACTTCTAGAAACATTTTTGTTTCGGACGCATTGTAACGGAGCTTCTTCCGATTATGCCGCCTAAGGAGTGGCGCTACCGGAATAGAATAGATAACAAAGAAACCCAAATGTAGATCACTGGAGCTTTTGTCCTAACATGTCACATTTTCAATGCTAACCCTTCAACATTTTCAAAGGCGGCTTGTTTTTGTTTCATGAAGCTCTTCTACATTCAACGTTATTGCAGCTCCCTAGCGACTCTCAATCTTAACCTTCGAGCCAAAGAATCCCAAATACTTAATCACTGCAAGTCTGGTGCACTTTTGAACGCATTTCGCCTTTTTAACTCTATAGACTGGACTAAACTCTCTAACAAGCCATTCTTCTTTGCTTCGCTATTACAAACTTGTGTCAAAGTTGTGTCTTTTGATCACGGTCTCCAGATTCATGCCCATGTTATCAAATCGGGTCTCGAGTCAGATAGGTTCGTAGGCAACAGCTTGCTTGCCCTCTATTTCAAGTTGGGTCCTAATTTTTTTGAGGCAAGGAGAGTTTTTGATGGGCTTTATTTCAGAGACGTTATTTCTTGGACTTCGATGATAACTGGATATATCAAGCTGCAGAAGCCGAGCCTTTCGCTTGAATTGTTTTGGGAAATGTTAGAACTAGGAATTGAGCCAAATGGCTTCACTTTGTCAGCTGTGATCAAGGCTTGTTCAGATCTTAGGGAGCTAAAACTTGGTAAATGCTTTCATGGAGTAGTTGTTGTTCGGGGGTTTGACTCGAATCACGTGATTATTTGTGCTCTGATAGATATGTATGGAAGCAGTCATGAGCCGGATGACGCACGCATCTTGTTTGAGGAATTGCCTGATCCAGATGCTGTTTGTTGGACATCTGTCATTTCGGCATTTATAAGGAATGACATGTACGACAAAGGGCTAGGATTCTTTTATTTGATGCAAAGGGAACACGGTTTATTGCCCGATGAATACACTTTTGGGACTGTGTTGACTGCTTGCGGTAATTTAGGAAGGTTGAAACAAGGTAGAGAATTGCATGCTAAGGTCATCACGTCGGGATTAAATGGGAACGTGGTTGTGGAGAGCAGCCTTGTTGATATGTATGCAAAATGCGGGATGGTCGATGACTCTCATCGTCTTTTTGAAAGGATGGTTACAAAAAATTCAGTTTCAAGATGTGCTTTGCTAGGAGGGTATTGTCACAATGGAGATTTTAAATCCGTTCTTGGAATTTTTAGAGAAATGGAAGATGCTGATCTCTATAGTTTTGGAACCATTATAAGAGCTTGTGCAGGTTTGGGAGCCGTACAACAGGGTAAAGAGGTTCACTGTCAGTACGTGAGAAGAGGTAGTTGGAGAGATGTTGTCACAGAGTCAGCTTTAGTTGATCTTTATGCAAAATGTGGTTGCATTGATTTTGCTCACAGAATATTCCAACAAATGGCAGTTAGAAATATGATATCATGGAATGCCATGATTCGCGGGTTTGCTCAGAATGGTAGAGGAGATGAAGCTGTTAGAATATTTGACGAGATGATTAAGCAGGGGAACAAGCCTGATCGCTTAAGTTTTCTAGGTGTTCTTTTTGCTTGTAGTCATGCAGGTTTGGTTGATAAAGGACGGGAATATTTTGCATCAATGACTGAGACATTTGGGATTAAACCTGTCATTGAACATTTTAATTGTGTGGTTGATCTTCTAGGCCGTGCTGCATTATTGGACGAAGCTGAAAGCTTGATTGAGAATTCTGAATATAGAGATAATTCGTCTCTTTGGGTGGTCCTTCTTGGTGCTTGTGCTACCTATACTAATTCTGCTACTGCAGAGCGTATTGCAAAGAAGACGATGCAATTGAAACCTGACTACCATTTGAGTTATATCTATTTATCTAACATCTACAGAACAGTGGGTCGATGGGATGATGCAGCAAAAATTTTGGGATTAATGAAAGATAGAAGGGTTAAGAAGATGCCTGGCATGAGTTGGACATAGAGTAAGAGCAAAAGGTTGGGATGATTTTAGCCCGTACATTGGCCGGATTGGTGACCGAATTGTGTAAATTATGTCTCATAAATCAAAATGAACTCCAGAATATGTCGAAATCAAGTTCTTAGGCTGGAGCGCATTGAATGAGCAATCAGTTTTGGTCCAGAGACGTAATACTGACTCTCCTAATACTCTGCTTCTGCAGCACGAAGATGCTTACACATACGAGGAGACAATCCAACGAAATATTGCTCTCCTGATACCCTGCTTCTGCAGCATGAAGGTGCTTGACTATAGAGGAAACAAATCACACGACGTTGGACCATGGTAAGCGATGTGATTCAGGCACTTTCAGAGTTAAACAATCCAGTGTAGTTAGGTAAATTAGTACTTCACAGTCTGGTGCATTCATCCTTTAAAAGGAAAAACGAGGATAGCTTATAATGATAGGTTAGTTCAGATTGCACCTCTAACGGTTCTTGGTCAGAGAAATCAATCGCCTATCCTTAGATTGTGAAATCAAGGTTTCAATCTAAACCACAGTTTGTACTGTTTGCACAAGCTATGCACTATGATCAATTCTTCCCTCTTACATTGCCACCCCTAGGGCTAATAGTTGCAACTTGTACATCCCAATAAGACCTGATAACATGAAAGGAAATGAGACATATAATTATTAGTTTATGCCCTTGTAGCCAATCAATTGGTTACAATTTGATATATGATATTATTATTTAATTAATAAAAAGACATTCTTTATCTTTGTGTGTTAAGTTAATTACATTTGATGTTTTAATACTAAAGAAAAAATTCTTGAAATAATTACTATGCAATTGAAATTATGATGAGATCATAATTATGAGATTCAATTTATATTTACATATTGTTCTTAAATATTCATAGTTGTAGTTTCATCAAAATTGGACATTGATGAAATGGTAAAACTAGCACACGTTATGTTTCTTTCTTATGAAAAAAGTAATTGATATCATAAATTAAAATATAGAAATACTTAAACAAATATGTGCGTGCTTATTAGAGAATAAGTCATTGAACTGAATCGACTATGAGAATCTCAAATGGTTGTATACTTGATACTTAGATTTGAGATTATCAAGGTATCTCATATGAGAATTATCGTGTTTTCATATTATGAATTAGCCTAGCATAATTTAGTCGATAGTACTTTGTTGCAGTATGAACCATATGGAGATAGTTGAATAAACCAATAAAAGATTCGTCATTTTAAAGTAATTAAAGATATTGTTCTATTATTCTTGATTAGTAATGATTTATAAAATTATCTGGCCAAAATAAATTAACATTTGAAAGTCGTTTTCAAATATCAATTATAAATTAATTACTAATTAACAAAAACGAATATAATTAGATGAAAGAACGTAGACATTATATTTATTATCTATCTGATTGGAACATTAGATGACAAAATGATTAAATTATACATTATAATTATGAATGGACAAGTTAAGTCAAATCACTTTCACATTTCTAATATTTGAGTGGTAATGACATATTGCTAGATGTTAATTTTGATCCATAATTATAAATTGTTTAATCATAGAATTAAAGATAAATTAAAAATAGTTTCAATTTATCTTATTCTAATTATGAATTAGAATAACTCGAGTTACGGACTGGTCAGCCCGTTGGCTAGCCAAGCCATAGGATGGCCCATCCCTACTCGTGTAGGCCACAGGTCAGCGCAAATTTAGCCCGACCTATTGAGTTGTCTACTCAAGAGTTAAGAAGTTATTCTAAAAAAATCATTAGAGACTAGACAATTGACGATTCGTGGTTTATATGTCAAAAACCATTTAAAGGATTCTAGTAGTAATATCATATTCTCCTTTAAATTTTTTAACTTGAATGAAGCGCTTGATTGTTATTAAATTGATAAAAATTAAGGCTTTAATTTTTATTAACTCGAAATTGTTTAAGAAAACTTTTTATGCGCTTCTCTGCTTCTGCCTTATAATTGCCTTTTGTCCTGTTTATGTTTCTGGAAAAATTAATTCGCCTGTTTCTTACGTTGTGATATTTGGTTTATACTAAACGAATCAAAAAGTTCTTTATTCTGAAAAAGTTTCTGCATTTTTTGCCTCTTCTTTGCATTCTGGAAATTTGTTTGTGCATTGACTCTTCCATGTGGTTATTCTGGAATCTTTATGCGTGCATCTGATTTTCATTAATGTTGGTCGACTCAACCGCCTGAAGCATACGGATGGTGGAAGTAAGTAGGTGGTGTGGAGGTAGGACACAGACCACGGTGAGAAACAGAAAGAAGACAGGCAGAGGCAGTCGAGGCAAGACCTAGAATTAGAAGACAATGGCCCGTGTAATGTTTTTAAAGCATTGATTTCAACTAAATTAATTTAATGGAGATTAAATTAGTCGATATTCCAAATAAAATTGACATTGTTTTTCCAATTTTTGAAAATTGTTTTCAAGGGATAATTTTTATTAGGAATATTTTTACAATTTACTTTAATTTGAAGAAGTTGGATTATTAAATTAAATTAGTTATCATATAAATAATTAAAATTAAGCAAAGATTTTATTCAATTTCTTTCATAATTAGATTATTTTTGAAATTATAAATATAATGAGATTAAATTATTTTTTATGAGACCAAAATTTTAAAATTTTAAATCCCTCAATTAAATATTAAGTGCTTGTTACGAAAGTGATGGTTTCCTTCCCTTATTTAACAATAAAATCAAAGTTGTTTTTATTGCTTGGCTTGTTAAGTAAACTTACAGTCACTTTAATTTGGATATGTTTTATCTTAAATTAATGGGTCCTATTTAGCTAAATTTGTATGATTTAGATGAATAAACTCATGATCCTATAAATATAGAGACAGGGTTAGGAATAATATATATGATATATTTTGACAAAGTGTTGTCATCTAACAGATTTAAGAGTCACATGAAATGTGATTGATAAAATTGTTATCTGCCTTATTTAAATTTAATTGGTTTATTGAACAAACTCAATATCAATAATTTTTTAATGGGATCGTAGCCTAATAGGAAATTATTTGATAATTTTCTTAATTTAATAGTGAGGGCTATTATTCTGAATAAAATAATGGGAGTAATCACACATTTATTAAAGTCCTTATTTTATTAATTTGGACATAAACTAATACTTGCTCCTTTCAAGTCAATTATCGAATCAGGAGATCAGTACCAACTTGACGTTAAGGAGCATCATAGATGCTAACAAGATGACTGGACCTAATGACGTCGTAATACTATACAAAATAACTAGACCTAAAATTATAGCTAGTAGTAAATCTAGGTCGATCCCACAGAGAGTGTTTGGTTAGCTTTTGTTATGAAAATAAACGGTGTTTATGTAATATTCCGTTTCCATAGTAAAGGTTAAGACACAGGGTCCTAAACCATGATACATGAGAAATAGCATTGAAAAATTAGAGGTGCATTACATTCACATGCATACCATGAGCATATACATGAATTTTGATTTTTGTACACATTACAAATACTGTATGTGTACTCATTTGAGATATTTCAGGGTATAGAAGGTTTAAAATGATTATGATGTGAATTGTGATTTTTATGTCTTTAAAATTGTTGCTGGTTTGTAAATGGTGATTTAGAAATTATTTGTTACAATAGAGAGATTTAGGAATTTATGTGTATTTTTGGACTATGAAAATTGTCAAGTGGTAAGATAAGTTAATAAATAGTAGTAGAAATAATTGATAAATAGCAATAAAAATAATTGACAAGTGGCATTAGGATTTATTGACAAGTGGTATAGAAAATTGCGTGACAAATGGTTTAGAAATTAGGAGATAAATAGATTAGTTATTAAAAGAACCAAGTGGAACCATAAGAAGATGACAAGTGACAAGTGAAAAGTGTCACAACACTTGGCACTCACCACTCATCACCCATGACACTTACATTGAATGACAACCATTTTTCATCTTTCATTTCTTTGCTACATGCTCTTGTTTTCTTCTTCTTTCTTTCTCCATCTCACAACCATTTCACTCTCACCCTCACCATGTTGAGTCTTGCTATCATCTATCAACACTAGCTACTCCAAGATGTTGTCTTCTTCATCTTATTACTATCATATATCAACACTAGCTACTCTAAGATGTTGTCTTCTTCATCTTATTACTAAAACCTAGCCTATTCTATTTTGAAGAGTTGTTGATCGTGTATTCATAAAAGCTAGGGTTAGCTGACGATTTGAAGAGCTTAGAGCTAAAACGAGTAAGTATAGAAATGATCTTCATGGTTTGTTTTAAAAGAAACATTTATGATGATAATTTAGAGATAGAATGATAGTGTTAATCGTGTTGAATGAGTGCCAAAATTTTGATGGATGAATGAAGGCCGTTATTTTATGTTTTGGGTGTATGAAAAATGTGAGTTAAAAGTTGTTATATAGATTAAATAGATTGGGATTTAAGGTATAATGAAGGTGAAATTTATGCTTAAGAAAGGTATTTGTGTAATGTTCTTGAAATGAGAACTAAGATTTATGAATGATAAAGAATGATGATGTTATGTTCTATTTTTATATAGATGATAAACAATAGTTTATGAGTTGTCTTATGGATGAATTGGAGTTAGAATTGAGGTGAGAATGAAGAGGAAATGAAGTAGCAAATGATGAACTATGTATATGATGTGTTAGATATAGGATGAAATGGTATAAAATGAATGATAATGAATCAATTCAGTAGATTTTTGTGAGGTTTAATGTAACCAATATGATAGTTACATTAGTATGAAATAGGTTTGCATAAAAGAGCTTGAATTCTGGAAAACTTGAAGGGTAAATGATGTTTCTAAGTAGGTGGAATTCATTGAGAAATTAAGAAAGAAAGGTAGAGCACGATGGTGGCCTCCAGTGCACAATCGCGACCTAGTTAATTAGGTTCTGTCACAATCGTGGTATAGTCCCCATGGTCGTGGCTTATTGCACAAGCTTCTGTCACGATCGCGGGAAGGTCCACTACGATCGTGGGCAAGACATATAAAATGAAATGTTGTATTTTAGTCATGTTTGAAACAACTTATGATAAGGTGCCTTCCTATGATGCATTTAGGCTTGAAATGAACCTAGTTTGATGTATGATTAATTGATAAAGTGTTTGATATGTTTAGGTTGCTAATTAAGGTTATAATTCAGGAATGAATGGTTGATAACAAAGTATCAAAGTCTGGAAAATTGTGCGTGTTATAGGAATGAAAGTGTTCTTAGAAATGCAATTGTGATCCGAAAGAAATGAGGAAAGTGCATTAAATAAGAATGAATGAGAATTTGGATATTATGTGATTATATAACAGTACAATAACATTGGTGAATGATTGATTGATGATATTAGAATTGATCAAGTTTCTTTGAAGTGTAAACCTAAGTACAAGTTAGACGTATACAATGATAAAGTTTGAATGATAAAGACTTATGATTTAAGGATACAAACCCAGAAAAAGTCATTAAGCATGCATTATACATAATAAATATACATATGTGTATGATTGAATACTTATGTGATTGATCAAATTAGTAATGTGTACAATATGTTTATTGTTTGATTTAGACACTCAAGTCAAACGACAGCATCCATACATTGCCAATTTGTCGAGACAATAACTATCTGGAGCTTACTTTGAGTCAACCTAGATGTTACTCACTAGGATTTGATTTATTATATTTATATTTTAGTTATTAAACTGTGAATGATCTGAATGTGATAATTGCAGACATTGATGGTCCGAGCAGTTTGACAATTAGGAATTTATTGGAAGTGTTTCTAATTGAATGTGAATTGGGAAAAATAAGTGTTCTCAACAAAATATTGAATGTCGAACTGAGATATGAGGAATATATGAAAAGTGACTGTGCATAATGAACTAATGTGATTTATTGCTTAAAACATGAATTGATGCATCTCATTGCATTAATATACATGATCGGATAAAGGTAGTTATGACCAGAGTGACCAGTGAAAAAAAAAAGCTTAAAGCTCGTAATGTGGTTAAAGAGCTAAAGGCTCAATATTATAATGATTTCAATATCAACAATAGATACAGGACAGTTATCAATAAGCCCAATATCTGCAATAGATAAGAGACAATTAAAAAGACATTCGATCACAACAAAGTAACAACGAAAGCGAGTCACGTGTGCATTTGCATATATATCCTTATATGTGTCTTATGATTGAATAGAAATGAATAAGTGAATTATTTGACATATATATAGTAGAAAAATAACCGAGTATATTTTGTGCTATAAAATGTGAATTGTTCTTGTGATTTGAAAATAGTGAACTATCCCATTCAGTATTTGTTAATGTGATTTGTTTGTAAATGTAAGGGTAAGTCGCCTTGTTCATTGTGTAAGGCGCCTTATGCCTTTACGATACTGACAAGTCGCCTTGTATATG
>JANIIA010000192.1:42059180-42072525 GCA_027478495.1 Erythroxylum alaternifolium
TCGTGTTAAAACCTATGAATCACTGACGGAATACAGAGTCCGTCGGTGATTCAGGTTTTACCGCCTCGTCTTCAACCAAACGATAACGTTTGGTTTACAAATAGCCGATAATTACCGACGGAATATAGTTTCCGTCGGTATTTAAGTTTCCCAATTAACTTAAATATCGCTTCTTTTTGCGATGGAAACCCACCTTCAGTCGGTACAATTAATGGATTATTCACCGATGGAACACCAATGCCGTTGGTACAGTTAATTAAACAGATACCGACGGAATACATTACGTCGGTATATAAAATGGGTTGAAACACTTTTACTGACGGTATCTTCACCGTCGATAATTGTGCGAAGCTAATTAATTGCGGGAGTAATTCCCGTAATTATTACCGATGGTGAATTCTAATTCGTCGGTATATATCTGAAGCAATTAAATTACGGGAACTATTCCCGCAAGTTATTCCGACATCGTAGTTTGTGTCATCGCGGTATGTCGTCGGAGATTTTGCACGAAATTCTTTCCCTCTAGTATTGCCGACGGATATATAGTTCCATCGCTATATATAAACAATATAGCTTATTTTCTGATAGACAATAATTTTTCGTCAGTAAATAGCGTCGATTTTCTTTCTGTCGGAAAATTTCCCACGTTATTCCATGATTTTCTTGTAGTGTTTCTAGCCTATATACCATCCTAGGAACTTAGTTATGCCTCAAATCATCCATAAGATCCATACGTAACAACTCATCAATGATTATAAGAATATTCTAAACTAACAACACAAAATAAAGAGCTCCTTTGCATTCATACAAAACCCAAATGCATCATAATCATATTATTAAAGTAATACATATAGTAGAAATGAGTTGGACGACTTACCTAGATGGATAGACAACTCTAGACTACAAAGAAGAAGCATGAGCGACACTCTTCAACACAATATAGGGCTTACGAAAAACAATATTTCATAAAAAGAAGGGTAAATTATTCAAAAATAAAAAAGTGTGTGAATTCTCTTTATTATTTATATATCAAAATTTTAAATATATATAATTAGCAAAAAAGTATTATCAATTATAATAATCACAATTAACCCTATTAATTTAAATACTCTTTAAACCTTTATAAAACTAGTATTTTATTAAAAATTAATCAATTATGTAATAACAAATTAAATTACACAATTTAAGTTATCAAAGGTATATCAAATTTTCTTACATTTTCATCCTACCAATCTTACCTTTCTTTTGTGAATCTTTTCCTAAATCTATAAAATTTGTCATAAGCCTAAGTAATTACTTAGATGTGCATGATTATGTGCCTAACACCTTCCCTATTCTATAATCAATCCCCAAACTTTCATTCTTAGATTAGGACTGTAAAGTTCCTTTTCTTTTAGAACAAGAACAAAAGCAAACTTGAAGAGCGAACAAATAATGACATCCAAGAACAAGTCCTTTTTTCTCCAAGTTCGACAGCATCGAAACAGAAAATTAAATAATTAGAGCTATCCACATTCCACAATGGTTATTTGAAATATGAAATAAAGCCAACAGTCTAAAATGAGTGAATTATTGACATTACTTGAGCAAAAGAAACCCCTTTTCTATAAGTTGGAAAGAGAGATGAAAACCAATAAAATATACCATTTCCTTTCCTTTAATTGAATGAATGTGAGCATATAATTCCTATGATCCTACAATTTAGTAACGTAATAAAGAACTGAAAAACAAATGAAAATAATTAGGTTAATTTCAAATGGAATGTAAATAGTGCTTCTAATATAAATAATAAATGTAATTTAACACATGAAAAATAAATCTTAAATTTATCATTACATAGGAAACTTTAAAGTCAAAAAGAATCTTCAAATATAAAGAGAATATGTGAAAGATGTGTTACTTATAAACAGGCTAAATCTCAAGTGCAACCCCATAGATAGGTAGACTTGTTAATGGATTTTTCCTTAGGTTTATCTAGTTCTAAAAATGGTAAAGATTCAATATTTGTAATATTAGATAGGTTTTTTAAAATGAAACACTCATTATAAGTCAAAAGTCAATGATGCATTCTACATTACTTAATTGTTTGTTTTAATTGTTTTACCACAAGTGCATAATGTAGTTGTAGCTAACAATGCAAGTACAGATTAATCCCATGAGGATTCTTGATTAACTACCCACTTTCTATAAACTTAGCAAGATATATCAATATATCAACATTTATAGATGATTGGATAAATAAAATAAAGTAACAATCTAAATACTAATGGAAAGAAATAATCAAGAATATACTAAACTATGTATTAGCTAGATTTAGGTCAGGTTCCCCTAAAGCTCTACTATATTTAGTTTCACTATTGATTAATAAATTATTTTAGTTCTTAGATCAGTAAGAGTTCTTAATTTTGACGATTATCTTCAGAGGACCCACTAATTACTGTACAATATGCAATTGCATTATACTCACACCCCTGACAAAGCATATTATTAAGGAGCCTCAAGGCAAGACGAGGTCATTTTTTTCTTACAAAATGACTTCATCCTAACTGTGGAAGTGTAGATACTACGAGTAACACCTTTATCTTTCATTCTCAAATAAAGTTTATGGGCTTGATTGAAGTAGTCATACTCGACCAATATATTCGTAACAACATTACAAGATCATACAAATGGTTCAAAATTATATAAGTCCATTCTTTCAAACACGTTAGTAACTTCTTGAACCTTTTCTTTCTTTCCATGTCATTACTTCAATATTTACCGTCTCCATTAAAGTTCTATCAACAGTCATCCTCATTTTTATAAGCGTACACTTTATATCTATAACTGTCCATGAATCTAAGCTTGTCAACCATGCATTTATAAATAATGTAATAAACGTGTGTGCAAATCCATCTTCATCTTTAATAGAATTAAACATTTTAAGTGCTGGAAGAATGTACTTTGGTATTTCATGATAAAAGTACTATGGGGTAACTCTAAACCGAATGAAATCCCAACCAATGGTAATAAAAAGTTATAAAAAGGTAAGTAAATTAAACAAATAAACTAATAGCCTCATAATCAGACCAGCTATAGATCATCATAAAAGGAAAAATTATGAAATTCATACTAAAAAAGAACTGAAATCTTTTTTTCAAAGAACAGACATTTTATCAAACACCTTATATACATCAGAAATTCATCCCAACATCACAAAAAAAATCACGTCTTGTCCCTTTGTCATTAACATTTATACCTTAAAATTGTTTTCTAATCACATAATACATAAACAAATGAAAGTAATCAAATACTTAAATTAACTTTCATCCAATATACGAAAAAATAGATGAAAGTGGTTGTAAAAATACCTCCATCGAAGGACATGATGATAGTGGTTGGAGAAGACAAATGCTGACAAACAAAAGAGGAGTCCACGACAGAGAAACTAGAGAGAAGAAAATCACACGAGAGGAGAGATGAAGCAGACGAAGAAGAATACACAAGTGGGGTAGGAGAGGAGGAGCTTTCGGGTGAGTTAAATGTAAAAGAAAAAGATGTCGTTTAGTGTTAAACCAAATGATGTCGTTTTGGTTTACTTTAAAATGCTGAAGTCGAAGCAGAAGACGACGTTTACCTTTAAAATTTACCGACAGAATTTACTGACCAATAAATTTCTGTAGGTAAACTCAAAATTTTTTTATTCTGCCAACAATTCCCATATTTTTACCAATGGGCATTTTATAACGTCACTAAAGTTTGTCAGAAATTTTACCTGGATGATTTCCCTCCATATTTACTAACGGATATTACTACTGCTGCTAAATGAAAATTTTTCTGTCAATGTTACCGATAGAAATTAATTTCTCCTCTGTAATTTGCAACAGTTTCATTTCTGTCGATAACTTGCAATGGTTTCATTTCCATTGGTTATTTTTTATCGCTAATTCCTACTTTTCTTGTAGTGGTGTAGCATGAAAATTACATGTAATATGATCTAAACATGCTTATTTTTAAACGGTCCAACTTTAACCGAATGAGATCACATTAAAGAGTAAAACTATAGAAAACTAAAAAAGAACTAAAGATTCCATTAATGTTATGACATCAAGTATAGTACCAAGCACAAAGAATGTAATATGAACTCCCACTAAATCGAATGGAATCAAATGTAACAATACCCCTATGAGTAATATGCTCATAAAAGGCTTTAGGCATCAATGCCTTAGTGAGTGGATCCATAATCCTAAAGTTCGTTCCTATAAGCTCAATAATAATAAAGCCACTATAAACTCTTTCTTTCATAACAAAGAACTTAATGTCCATGTGTTTAGATTTAGAAGAGCTCTTATTGTTATTTCAATACAAAATTGTTGCTTTATTATCACAGTATAATTTAAGTAGACTTTCAATACCATTGACAACTCATAGTCCTGTAATGAAATTGTGCAACCATAGAGAATGATTGGCTGTTTCATAACATCCAACAAATTCAACCTTCATAGTGGAAGATGCAATAAGTCACTACAACAAAATGACATTTGGCTACGAAAAATTTCATCACTAAATGTACCAAATTTGTTGCTAATAGTCATTAGTGACAATTTATATTCGTCACCAAAAATGTCACCAAATCCCCGTAGCTAAAAACTATAGGCGAAGTTTTTCATAAATCATCCCTAATAGTTTTTTGCCTATGCTTTATTTTCGTAGCGAAAACTACTAGCGACATTTTAATAAATCGTCTCCAATAAATTTTGGTTATGTTTGGTTTTTGTAGCTAAAAATTATTAGCTACATTTTTGAAAACGTAGTCAAATATTTTTAGCTACATTTTGTAAAATGTAGTCAAAATTTTAGTATACATTTTAACAAAATGTTATACCATGTTAATTATAATTATTTGTGACATTTTTATTCCATATTTTTATCCATAATATTTATTTTTTTTGTTAATTTATTATACAAAAATATAATAAAAATAATTGGTAATTGAAAGCATGGTATATAAAAAATAAAATATCATTAAATTATATCAACAAAAAGAATGTTCTTCTTATACGAGATTTTATTACAACTTTAATAATTCTTATAAAAAAAATAATAAATACAGAGACCGGTTTACAAATTATAATTGTTAAGATTACAAAAAAAATACATCGTAATTAGAATGACTCTAGGTTTGTATATGTAGATGAGAGCAACTTCATACGTCAGCCATTAAGGAGGGTGATGGAATGAGAAAGTAATTCAACAAAATATTCATTGAAAACTATTAAGTACCTTCCAAAGTACAACTTCTTTATCATGTAAGTACTCAACAATCCAACCTGAGAGTAAAACAAAAAGCAAGTGTTATAACATATATGCATCAGGTGCATCCATAACTTCAACAAGGTTAAGAATATTTTAAACAATAAGAATAAAGCTTGATGAAGAAAGACAAACACGACAATCTAAAGCACTTCATCTCTAGAGCTCCAGGACCATAATCACAAATATGAAATTTTAAGTTACAATTAAATCTAAATTTTTTGGGCTAATGAAATTTTAACATAGCATCTATAACAAGTTGAATACCGTTGTTCTTGTTCCTAAATTTTCACCACGAAAGTTTACTATGACAGCAGGGTTCTAAAATCCAATGCCATTAAGTTGGTATTATAATATTTCTCCTTAAAATAAGCATAACTAACAAGAAAATCCTGGAGTAATAAAGAAAATCACCTTTAGTTACAAGCATGCCATTTTTAACAACTATAACAAGGTATGAAATTTGAACACGACAAACATAATCCATATAGAAGGCAATATATCATATATTAGGAATCCAACAAAGAACAAATCCCAATTACCAGGCTCTCTACAAAATACAAAGGCAGTACAATAAACACATTGTATGAGTGAAATAACACTAGTGTACAATTAACAGTTGCAGTAAAGTAGATATAATACCAAGTAGAAATAAGACAATTTCAATCTTCAAAATAATATGTTATTAAGCCACTAAAACCTTTTTTTTAAAAGAACTGCACTACATTACACAGACTACAAAGTTATAGAATCCATGGATAACCTACAATTTATGATATGAGTTATAAAAATATACTAGCTCAACTATTTTTAATTCAACAAAAGAAGGGTACAATCCTTCTTAGTACCTATCTCTTTACTTGTTGTGCAAAACATTTAAATCAAACTCGTGTTAAGATAAAGATGAAATTTCTCATAGTTTGTAGGTCATCAATTAGTTATAATCCAACTATTTATATGCCACATGTAGTCTATAATGTTTTGCAAATATAATGTAAATCGTAGTCTCGCAATATCCTGCAATCAAAGTATCATCCGCTATCATCAATTTAAACAAAGAATCAGACTCATAAGAATGCTAGGTTATGTGCTAATTTAGAAAGTATCCAATGAGACTAAGCCCGTGTTTGGAGTAGATATCTAATTTATGTATAGAAGTAAATCACTTTGAAAACAGAACACCTATTGCACTATAGCTACAGAAGAAAGCGTTTGGCTAAGTCTTATCCTATACCAAGTTTTGCTTATCCTTCACCCTTGAAACGTTTCAATGTTGTTTGTTCAAATTGCTCGAATTGAGTACAAGTCTTTAGATTGAAAGCCATGAAATTCTTGTGAACAGTTCTAACTTTGTCAACCAGTCAATCAAAGCACTAAATCCCTCTCTTCGAGCTCATCCCTGCAGATGTTTTGGAGAGAAGAATTGGATCAAGTAGTCTTCTAGCTTCCTTTTCATCCTCTTTTTCGTTTCGTTGATTTCTTCCAATTTAGGATTGAACTACGTCGGATTCACCTTCAACACTGCCTCAATTATGTGATGTATATATGCATATAAATCAAACACTAATTAGGACATTAGAATACACAAATCATGAACACAACATTAGCATACATAACAACAAATACTTACCGAGAAAGGGAGAGTTTGGAAGAGGAAAAGGGAGGTTGAACAAGACGCTTCTGGATATCCTCTGCATTGAGAGCAGAGGATAAGACGTGTGTTTTTGGTTTTGTGGTTTTTTTAAAGCACCCTTTGGTTTCATGAAGGAAGAGGAAAGAAAGAGCAGAGGATGAGAGATGGGTGTTTTAGGCTTTAGGGCTTTTATTTTTAAGTGCCATTTTTGTTTTCGTTCCCTCTTTATTTTTCACATTTGGCCATAATTTTGAAAATCATCGTCAAATTTAAAGGAATCTAATTTTGGCACCAAATCAAAGCCTTTTTGGCAACGATTTTCTAAAACTTGTAAGCGAAATATCATCCACATATAGGACTAAGAAAATGAAGCTACTCCCACAGGACTTATGGTACACATAATCTTCAACAACGTTCACTTGAAAGCTAGATGAGAGAACAACCATATGAAACTTTTGATACCATTAACAGGAAGCTTGCTTGAGCTTATAGATAGATTTCTCAAGTTTATAAAACGAATTGGCTAGTTTCCTCATAAGCTAACCTCTTCGGTTGTTTCATATAATTGTTTCCTTAATGTTTCCATTAAGAAAAATTGTTTTTACATCCATCTAATATAACTTAAGATCAAAATGCACCATAAGTACTGTAATAGTCCTAAAAGATTCTTTTGATAAAACTCGAGAGAAAGACTCTTTATAGTTAATCCTTCCCTCTAAGTAAATCCTTTGGTGACAAAACGAGACTTATATCTCTCCACATTGCCTTGTGAATCCTTTTAGTCTTAAAATCTATTAACAACTAATAGATTTCACACCTTCAGGCTACAGAACAAGATTCCAAATGTTATTGTCTCTTATAGATTGCATTTCCTCACTAATGACATTAATCCATTTATAAGAGTTAGATCTTTTAATTGCTTCACGGAAGGTGAGTTGATCATCTCTCGCTAAGTCAATATTTTCCTTATGTTCTTGGAGAAATATGATATAATCATTCAGAATTGTACTTCTCTGTTTCCTTGTGAATTTTCTTAAAGGCACTAGTTTTACTTGAATTTGAATTTCTTAAGTTTAATCCTTATGCTCCTTATGAACAATGGATTGACGTATAATTACATGATTTTAATAGGTAGGAAGCTCAACAATGTAATATATTTGTATTGGATATTGTCGAATCATGCTAGGAATGAAAGATTAATCATGATTAATAATAATTGCATGAAAAGAGAAATTGACCGTCTCCTCTTCAAAGACAAAGTCATTATCCTTATATTCCCTTCCAAACTCATCATCCTTAAAGAACCGAGCATTTCTTAACTTAAAGAACGTTTTTCTTTTATGATCATAGAATTTAAATCCACGTAATCTTTTAGAGTATCCTACAAAATAAGTATTAATAGTTTTTGCATCTAGTATCTTTTCATTCGGCTTATAGGGCTTTGCCTCAGTTGGATATCCCCAAATGCGTAAATGCTTTAAGACAGGTTTCTTATCCTTCCATAACTTGTGAGGTGTTTTGTTTGTAGCTTTTATAAGAACTCTATTCACTATGTACATTGTGGTCCTTAATATAACTTCTCATAGTGTGTGAGGTAAAGTTGTATGACAAATGATACTTCATACCATAACTTTAAGGGTTCTTTATCTAATATAGAAATCGATACCAAATTTTGCATAAAAATGGTATAATAAATGTGTTCTTTAATTTTAAATATAAACCATTACATAATAACAACCGAAAAGCCCCTATACCTAAAAGTTCCATCAAATTTCTAGCCTTCATATAGATGTACTTCTCATCATCTCTAAGCCTTTGGTAGTTCACGCAATCCTACATATATATACTTATGTAATTTATAGCACCAAAATCTAACCACCAAGTATATCTTGGTACTAAAACCAAATTAACTTCAGTGCAAACAAGAGCAAAACATATGCCTTTCTTTACTCATCAAGCGGGATATTTGGTGTAGTCTTTCTTCATATAAGAATAGTCTTTGCAAAAGAAGCATTTTTTTTATTTATGTCCATAGGACGTATCCTTATGCTTCTTTTATAGTTAAGACATATCCTTATGCTTCTTTTATAGTTCCAATACCACATTCTCTTTGCCTTTTTGCTTCTTTCCACATCCTGAAGAGGTTGATGCAAAATGAGCACTCTCAGTCTTTCGTTGTCTCATCTTATCAGTCTCTTGCATGAAGTGTGAGATCCATTTTTCCTTTTGACAATTATAGCTCACCTCAAAGTGATTGAATTGAGAAGGAAGAGATATCAACACTAAGTGAATGAGCAAGTCTTCCGATAGCTCTATTTCCAGTGTCTTTAGTTTTCCTACAAGATGAAATATTTCAAGTATCATTCCTTTATGCTTCCGTTACCTTTATACCTCATAGATGCAAGTTTCTTTAAAGTTGTAGTCATCTCTGCCTTATCGCTTTTGGCGAAATGCTTCGCAAGGGTATCAAGGAACCATTTAACTTATGCTTCTTTAAACATAGTGTCTATAGATTTCTTTGAAATGGCACTCTTCATAATCATAAGATTCACGAGATTAGAGTGATCCCACCTTTAAAAAAGTCCAATCCTTAAGAGAGCTTTAATATGTAAGAGGTGTAGGATGTGACTCTCTTAATGCGAGGTCCAGATCCATACATCCTAAGACTATAGTCATCTTATTTTTCCAAGTCTTAAAGTTACTACCACTAAACACTAGAATGTTATTAATGTTGAAGGAAGCATTTTCTATATCAATTATATAGAAAACAATATATAAAACATAATTAACTGATAAATACATGCAACTATATCTAAGTATCGATTAATTATATCAATAACACCTCATCTCAAGATAACCAAAGTGATATCGAATCCAATCTTTAGACAAAGGATCAACTCACAATTAGTTTTCTTGGTTTTGTAATAGAGTATTGGTGACAAGATCCAGTGGAGTGCTAGCATTCTTTTGGGCCAATTTAACACTTACAAAAGATACTTAATAACTATGACACACTCATTATTATATATGTATGTACGTCTTTGCCAAACAATAATCTTTCTTTAAGTTAACATATCGTCCGTGAAGAAACACACACTACCACCGTAATAATTCATAATCAACAAGACCAATCAAAGAATTAAGTATACTTAAATTTATAAATGTTTAAAATTAATCACTGAATCCATAAGTAGATAATATATATATGCAATTTCAAATACACATGAAATAAGCACAATTACTGTGTAAAAGCAAAAACACAATAAACCAATTTGTTTCAAAATATATCATGCCAAAAAATTATTATTATTATTTTTGCGACATTCAAAATTAGTTATAACATGTCACTAAAATTATATGGTGCCAATAATAATAATAATAATCATTGAAAAATTTAATAATGTCCACTGGTCCAAAAAAATTGCACTTTTGCCAAATACTCTCTTAATATATAATACATACAGACCTAGCGACTTAGGCATGAAAATGTCACGTCATGAAACTATTCAATATGAAGAATGGAAGAGTTTGTGATCTTTAATTCATTAAAAAATGTTTATAAACTAAAGAGTTAGAGAAGTGCCCTAAAGGCAATCACCTTTAGCACTTATTGTACAAATCATTTTATGATTAATAAAGGAATTTTTCATTATTTCGATGTTCATACGTTTATAGATTTGATGTTGATCTTAAGTTGATTTAATGAAGCCCTTGATACAAAACATAGCATGGAGGAAATCATGATGAGATCATGATAATGAGATTCCTATCATGTGTAACTATATTAATATCTAAACTTTCCCTAGCCATATGATTAATAAGATGGCATATCATTAATCTGGATAGACTGACACATGTTATACTCCTTGATTAGATCAAGCAGTAGATCTCATAAGCTGTAGACATGAGTTGTTTAGAGTTAACATGTGAATGCTTACTAAGGGTAGTAAGTATATTGGATTGAGCTACCATGAGACAATCATATAGATATTCTATTTCAGTGTCAATGATAGTCTCATCATAGCAATGGTGCAAGTATCTTTTAGCTTGAGGTGTTTAGGGATATCTCAGATATTGATCCTGTGTTTTGACTCCATTCATCGGTTCCTTTCAAGGGTTACTCATAGGGTGGTGATTGGGTACAACTTGAGGTATTTGGAGGTAATTGAGTAGCTAATAAAGGATTCACCGCTCCTGACATAAGTAGATGATACCTACGACCTCTTATTAGGGTCATTAGTTCAGAGTCTCTGGTCAGAGCAGATATGTATAATGAAGAGATTCATCAATGATACATAGAGTAATTAGATCCTCAGGACAAGATCTAATATCACTTGGAGTAGATGTGACGTAGTCAGTCTAGTGTAGGTTGACATTTGACTATACTTTGAACCTAGTGGGATATAGACGGTGAAAGGACAAATTGTATGGAAACATTGTGTATGGAAGGATTCATAGTCAAACCACTAATTTTTCGGTCAATTAGGGTGATGATATGTTGCTAGATACCGCTCTTGATTTACTTGAATTAAGTGTTAATTCAAATGACCAACATAACTAGGAACCTTATGGGTCACACACATAGGAGATCCGAAGGATGAGTAAAATGGTCTTGAATGGTGATTCAAGATATGAGAGAGTTTTTTTGGGATTGTATCGCGATGTGATCGTGGTAAAAAATGTTGCATTGAAGGGATTAGAAACAAGTGTGGTTGGCTTCCATTATTGGATGCTATTCATGGTCATTAATTTCTGATAACTTCCATTAATGCATGCTATTCATGACTATTAACTTCCCATAACTTTCTACTAGTGATGGGTGTTAGGGAAGGCTAAATGGTGCAGAAAATTGAGATGATTTTCGTGCATCTTTTGTAAGACATAAAATGAAAAAGATAGGTTCTTTTTCTTACATATATACACTTTTTCTCTCTAACTCTCTCAAGAGTTCTTGTCTTTGCTAACACAAAGAAAGAATTCTAGCCTTCTCCTAGTGAGATTTCATCCTTCTATCCTCGTGTGAACTTTCATTAGAGATGGTATGCATCAAACATTATGGTTTACGGCAACCCAACATGGAGAAGATTAAAGAACGAAGGAGATCGTCAGAAAAGTATGTAAACATCTTACATTTCATGTTTTTGTTTTTCTATATCTATATGCATAAGTAGATCTAGCTTTTGAGGTTCTGTTTTATTTCTGCTGCATATATTTGATATATAATGTATGAGATGCATGATCGGAACCTAACAGTGGTATCAGAGCATCTTGTGCCTTGTTAGATGTAGAATACATAACATGTGAAAATTGTTTTCATAGTTGTGACAGGTTAGGGTCCTGTAATGTTTTGTTCGAAATTAATTATAGAAAAATGATTTTCATGATTTTCTTTCACCAATCTGTTCATAAGATGTATGTAAATGATTAAGTGTGATTGAAAATAATTTTAAAGTGATTAAATATTTAATTTTGACTTTACAAGAACATGCATGAAATCTATCTTTTTGCTAGGCATGTGATGTCTATTGGCTAAACTGATGAGGTTACACATGATTTTTATGGAATTTGATTTTGGAAAAATTATGTGAATATATTTGGAATGTGTTTATGTCTCTGAAAGTTTTGTAGAATTATTAAAAATCTTTTAATAATTTTATGAAACAATTTTCCAAATCTGGACAGTTTTCTAGAAATTGCAGGATTTGTTTTGTTTGATGTTTTTGTATGTTTATATTTTGGTTCCAGAACCTTAAAAATATTTTTATGTGATAAAAATTGTTAATTTGATGTTTGATGCATGCCTAAATGATTTTGCTTGAAATTTGATTTCTAGAAAATTTTAGAAGTCATTTTTGTCGTTTTTTGTGTCTTATCGGTGTTTCGGTGATCATGATAATTTTTGGGTGATTCCTAAATTATTTTGATCATTATGAAATGACCTAAAGATGCTTGGAATAATGATTTGATGTTCTAGAAATTTTGGAAAATTATAGAAATTGATTTTGAATTAATTTTAGTAGAGCAATAGATTTTCTAGTAAGATTAGAAAAATTGGCATTTATGGCAAAATTGAAGTTGTTTAATTTTGGACATCAAATAATTATTTTAAGGTAAATTAATTATGAATTAGTTTTTGGAATTAGGAATTCATGTTAATTAGATTAATATTAATTCCAATCGAAATAACATACATTAATAATTTTAGCCAAGTTAGTAAAAGGAAGAAACTAAATCTAAGTGTTGGATTGGGCTTAGATTCATGTGTTGGAATGGGTTTCCATGTTAGGATCCGTAAGATGTCATAACCAAAATGATGTGTTTACATATATGCATTAGAGAATGCATGGTTAGGAGTATATGATGGATGGTTATGGGCTTAGGACCAATTTGATTGGGTAATCCATATCATGAATTGTAGTT
>JANIIA010000192.1:42072625-42083912 GCA_027478495.1 Erythroxylum alaternifolium
GAGGGTGAGCCGAGTGAAAATAATCAATTTGGGCTAACGAGAGTTAGGTGAATTGATAGGTAAAGGATTGAATCAAACCAGTAGAGTCGTGTAATGAGAGATCGAACCTAGATTTCCGATAGGTTATTAGACAACTTAGAACTAATTTTAAGACTAGTTCCCTTCCTCATGGGATCAACATCTTAAGTACTACGCGAATGACTTGTGAGCTTACAGTAATTACCAAGGTTTAAAATATTGAAACTTAGAGCATGTAACCTTGGGCGAACACTTACTAGTTTTCCCCCTTCCCCGATAGCCACCAACTGAAATTAAATTTCCTATTAATCTGGTTCCTATCCTCCCAACAGTAAACCATTAACTTCCAACAACTATAACAACCTTCCTAAAGTACTAAATTACAACCTTAATGCTTATGACTAACCTAAAGAAAAACACACCCGTAAGAACTAAAACCCCACCTAATGTATCCCCACCTAACCCATTTGACAACAACCCACTTGACAATATTGAGTTTCCCCTTTAAGGGGAGGCTCAAAAGGAATCAGTATGTGCCTCAGAAGGGAAAGACTACCCAGAACTCCATTATAGGAGATTTTAGAAGCTTAGGGAAGCTAAGGTATATTGAATTAGCAAATAAGGAATCTATTCAGGCCCCCTAAGAGGTGCTAAAACATGAAGAAAGAAAGTGGAGCTCTTGTCAGGTTTTTTTCTTTAAAAAAATTGGCATTCCTTGTTGTTAAAAAATTTGCTAATTCAGTTTGGAGAAATATGGGTCACGATGGTGAATGAAGATGAGTTGTTTATCTTGAAATTCAATTTTGATAAGAATGCTCAGAGAGTGTTAGAAGCAGGGTCTTAGCATGTCCTTGGACATCCGATTTTACTAAAGAAATGGCACCTAGGGGTAACTCTAAACAAAAGAAAACTATAAATAATCCCTTTATAGGTTAATTTCCACAAATTTCCTCTAGAGTGCTAGTTTGCAGAAAGGATGAACTATATTGCCAGTAAGATTGGTAAACCTTTAGGAATGGATGGGTGTATAGCTATGATAAGAAGAATTAAGTTTGCTAAATATTATGAAGTTAAATAAGAATGGGGAACTGAAGGAAGATATTGTAGGAGTCTCCTATATGTGGAGACTAAAAACTAAAAAGAAGAGGATGATTTGGAGGAAAAAAGAAAACCAAGAAGAAAATATAAGAAGAGGGATGGATTTTGAACATATGGAGGATACTAATATGGAAAGAGGGGAACCAACTAATTATCATAACAATCAAAACCAAGACAAGGAAGTGAACAAAACATCATACAAAAGTAAGCAAGTGGTGAATGTTCTAGGAAAGAATCCAAATGAAGCTAATAGAACTCCTTTAATGGATAAAGGAGAGACCTTTGGCACCAAACAATACACTAGAAATTATCTTAGTTTAGGTAGGAAATCAAAGAGGAAGAAGTCTAGTACGAAGAAGAAATAATGAAGTTGGTAGTTTGGAATGTTGTCAGGCTCAATAACCTAAATAAACAATAGGATATTAAGGAGTTAATTAGAAACAGGCTAACTACTTTTATTGTTTTGATTAAAACCAAAATAAAAAAGGAAAAACTAGAGAGCAGTCTGTGGTTCCTAAGGGAAAGTTGGAAGGTGGTTTCTAATCATGATAACCACATTAAAAGGAGAGTTACTATAGGGTATATCACTCAGAAATTAGAAATTATTAAATTGTATAGCTCAGACTAACTAATCCATTATGACATGATGATAAAAAGCTCTAGAAGGATCATCACGATCTCTACAATGTATACAACTAATCGTGATTTCCAAAGACATGCTTTATGAGAGGATTAGGTGAGGATGAGCAAAACAATCAAATCTCCTTGTTCAATAATGGGGGATTTTAATTGTACACCCAATAAAAATGAAAATTAGGTTGGAAGAAGCTGGTCAAAGAAATATTAAAGGGATTCATAACTGGTAACAAAGAATATTGGGCTAACATATCTCAAATACTATGGTAATACTCTCACATGGAATAGTAAGCATAATGGTAGCTGGTTTTTATTAAAGAAGCTCAACCTATGTATGGTAAATAATAACTGGCTAGCTCACCTTCCACTTAGTACTGCTAGATTTGAGGAACCAAACACCTTATATTATAGTCTAATTTTGATTGGTCTAACCATCTATAAAGATGAAAGACGAGCTGAGCCCCTTTCAAGGTCTTTAACCATTTAATGGATAGCTCTAAATTCACGAGAATATTAAACGAGGCAATGAGCACACAGATTGTAGGAACTAAGGGATACAAGCTAAGTATGAAGCTAAAGGCAGTGAAAGAAAGTTTGAAGTCTCTTACCAAGGAGAACATAATTCTTGAATAAGAGGGAATGACAAAAGCATTAGAGGAACTATATAGATGCTAAAAGAGAGTGCTGGAAGACCTGAGGACAAACAGTTAAGAAAAGAGGAAGCAGACTTGATCAGCAACTATAATAAGGCTCTAAAAGAGACTAACAACATGCTAAGATAGAAATCAATGACGCTTTGGATAAAAGAAGGGTAGATATGCACAAAATACTTTATGAATTCAATAAGAGCAAAAATGAACAAAAACTGTATTCTGTTCTTGGAAGATGAAATAGGTCAAAAATATCTAGACTAGGATTACAAGAAAAGAATCACCTTTGAGTATTTTAACAAGCAATATAGGAAAGAGGATGAAGTAGAGGTCATTCTGGAAGATGTTTTAAGGAGAATTAAACAGATATCAAATGACGAAAAGGAAGAAATTATCAAGGAAATAATTAGAGAAGAGATCAAAGAAGCATTAATCTCCATAAATCCTGACCAATATCTTGGTCGAAATGGCTACAATGGGAAATTTTTCCAAAAAATGGAACATTCTAGGGGAGGAAGTTACAGAAGTAGTGAAGGAGTGTTTTCTTGAAAGGTTCTATCTTGAAAGAATGAAATAAGGTCTTTGTTAGCCTAGTTCCTAAACAACCCAACGCTTAAGGGGTTGGAGCAATTTAAGCCTATTGCTTGCTGCAATTACTCTAAAAAATCATCATAAAGATAATTGCAAATAGAATAAAAAAGAGCTTAGGGAAAATAATTGATCCAGTATAAAATGCATTCATCAGTGGAAGATCAATAGGCACTAACATTTTATTTTGTTAGGAGATCCTTAAAGGCTATAATAATAAGACCAAATTGAAGAACTACACTATAAAGATAGATTTGGATAAAGCTTATGACTCAGCCAATTGGAGCTTCATTCTCAACATTTTAAAAGTAGCTAGCTATCCTCCCTTATTTAGGTAATGGATCGAAGTCTATGTATCTAGTACATCTCTTCCTATATTAATAAATGAAGAACCCACCAAGTTCATAAAAGCCAAGAGAGGATTGAGGCAAGTGGATCTCCTATCCCCTTACCTACTTGTGTTTTGCATCCTCTCAATCATTATTGCTAAGTATGTGGAAAATAGATCAGAATCAATACCATCACAAATGTAAAGGTAACAAAGTTACTCACCTAGCTTTTGTGGATGACATGCTACTATTTTGCAGAGCTGAAAAGTAATCAATCAACTTGTTCATACAATCTATGGTTCATATTAGGGATGAAAAGCAACCCTAGCCAAAGTTAGTTGTACATGTCTTCAAATTGCACAATAGAAGTTACTTTTAAAGTTGTGGAGAAGGGGCTGAAACAAGGAAACATTTCTATTAGGTACTTTGGAGTGTCGATTTCTCAAAAAAAGAGATACTACCTCATATTATAAATTATTTATGGACTTATTTAATGGAAGAATCAATCACTTGTGCAATAAACATCTAAGCTATGGGGGAAGATTACAATTGGTTAAGACAATTATAAGTAACTTAGCTACCTATTGGATCAGTTATTGATCACTTTCAAAAAGTTTATTGCAGCACATAGATTAAAAAAAATAAGACTTTCTATAGAAGGTATTAATTAATATAAATGAGTCAGATGGGATATGATATGCAAACCTAAGAATCAAGGTGGTTTGGGAATATACTTAGCTAGATTGTTAAATAAAGTCATCCTAGAAAAGAACTTGCGGAGGCTATGTAGCAAGAAACATGATCTATGGGTAAAGTGGATCCACAATGTCTTCATAAAAATGAATAACATATAGATTTTGGAAATAAAGCAGAATATGTCATGGAACTTCAAACAAACACTAAAGACCAGATAATGGATGCAAGACTTGATATTCCATAAGATTGGAAATGGTAAAAACATAATGTTTTGGTTTTAGAATTGGCACATTAAAGGACCTCTATACAAAGATAAGGAGGTCCACATTTGAAGCAGGTGGTAAGACCAGGAACTAAGGTTAACCTTTCCATAACAACATAAATGCCGAAATCATAGCAGAATATTTGGCAATATGCTAGGATACAGATTAGGATGAAGTTTTGTGGACTGCAGGGGATTTTAAAGCATTTAACTTTAAAGCTTTTAGAGTTTTTCTCTAAAAGGAACCCAATAATAAAGTGAGGTGGAAAGCTATAGTTTGGGATTGTGATATTATCCCTTCCTATGCTTTTATACTATGGATGGGGCTAGTAGGGAAACTCCTCACAAGGATAGGATCAATTTTCCAATTGATTTATTGGTATGTGAAATATGTAGCCATAATCTGGAACCTCTGGACCATGTTATGGTAAAATGCAATTACACATCGCGCATCTAGAATAGAATACAAAGAGTACTAAACACAAGGAAAGCAAGCAACTCTTGGAATGATTTGATTCACTGTATAGGAAACCTAGAAATGGAAAACAAGGTAGATTATAATGCAGTTAAGATCAGCCTAATTAGATCTAATTAGGTTTCATCGAACTCAATTTCCTATCTTTTAGTTTTATTGTTCATTCTCCTTTAATTTTTTTTCTTTTTTTCTTTTCCAAATTTTCTTTTTAGGAGTATTTGACCACAAGTGGAGGATTTAAACTAGCTTTGTTTATTGATATTTTCTAATTTACAAGGAAATTTAGTCAAGAGTTTATGTTGAAAGCTAAGTAAAACTTTGAGAGAAACACGTAAGGGAGTGTTTTTGGTACAAACTTTTAGAGCTGGTACAACATGACTTAAACTCAAAGGAGAAACTTGTTTAAAGATAAGGAATTAAGTAAAGGGGAAAGGGAGGTAGTAGATTAGATGGTTCCAAATAAATATCATCCAAAGATAATATAAGAAACTTCTTCGATACTTTGGTGAAGTTTAGGAAAAGTTGGAGAAACATATTGTTATAGATGGACTATAAAAAGATCCACCTCTAACTACTAGGATTGATGACTTTGAGAGTGATGGAGTTGAAAGTGCTTCCAACTACTTGAGAGATTTAAACCTAAGCGGGTGGTAAAGGAGGAAGAGGAGGAAGAATAGGGTGACAAAGAGGGGGCAAGTTTGGTGTAGGATTTGAAAGGCAACATAAAGAAATAGTAGAAAATAATATGGAAGAATTAAAATGGCAATTCCACCTTTTGTAAGGAAGATAGATCTAGATGCCTACTTGGGGTTAAGGAAACATATGGATATAATTTTCATTGCTATAAAATTTTAGAAGAGAAAATGGTTAACTTGGCTATAGTAGAGTTTAGTGACAATATTGTGGATTTGTGGGAATAATAAATTCACACTAAAAGGAGGAATCCAAAACCATTAATTAGAAATCCAAATCCGTCTATTAGAAATTGGGAGGACATGAAATCAATGGTGAGGAACTAATTTATACCAAAATCCTATTAGAGGAAGCTCTACCAAAGGTTGCAAATGTTAACTCAAGGTTCTAAGAGTGTATAAAAGTATCACAAGGAAATGAAGTTTACCATAGGGAAAACATGAAGGAAGATATGAAAGCAACAATGACTCGATTTATTGTTAGGTTATACCTAAAATTGCCAAATGTTACAGAGCTATAACACTAGCTAGAGTTAGAGGATATTGTGTTCATAGAGGTGAAGGTGGAGAAGAAATTTAAATGAGACATATTACCATTTTGGTGTTTCCAACGTAGGTTTTTCATTATAGAGCAAGTCAAAGAGTAAGGAGGAGGACAAAGCTCTAGAGCCAAAACCCAAGTATGAAGTAACCAAGCCAAAAGTGCAACCATCAAATGGAGAGAAGTTTTAGATCAATTCTTCTTCCACAACTAAGAATCTAGCTAGCAAATATTTCAATTGCTTAAAAAGAGGATACATAGCATCCCTATGTCTCGATAAGAGAGTTATAATGATAAGAGATGATAGAAAATGAGTTTCTGAAAATGAATTGAAGGTGGAGGATGAGATGCATATTTTGAAGAATGCTAGCGACAATGAGTATATCATGAAATGTAAACAAAGTAGGATGCTAGTCACTAAGAGGGAATTAAGTGTTTTTATGGGGAAGGATGTTATGAATGCCAACTACCAAACACCATAAACTTACAACCTATAATGATTAAAAAAGAATGGGAAGGTCAAAGTAACAAAACAGGTGCTAGTTTCTTTCTCTAATAAGGATAAAGTATTATGTGATGTGGTTCCTGTGCGAGGAAGACACATTCTCTTAGGGATACTGTAACAATTTAATAAGAGAGTTATAGATGATGAGTATAAAAATATGTATTCTTTTTTCACAAATAATAAATTATTTACCATTGCTCCATTATCACCTAAGTAAGTTCATAAAAGGTCAACTCAAGCTTTATATGAGTGAGCAAGAGAGATTAAGGGGAAAGAAATGAGAGAAAACAATTGGGAGTAACTCAAGCCTTTGGAAAAAAAAAAAAGTGAGAGACACCTGCTTAGCCAAACATTAAGTTCTATTTTAATGTGTAGATAGAGGTGCTAATTTGAGGAAAATCATTTTTAGGACAGGGAAAATGATTTTTGTTGTCACGCCACTATTTATGGGATCAGAAGTTGTCGTGACTTCTCAACATTGTCTACGACGGAAAGTAAGTTTGAAGCCACATTTCATGGATGGAAGAAGATTGGCAAATTTCATGCGTGCTCGTACTACCAATCATTCGTTTCATCATGTTAATGAACAATAACGCCATGCATGCTTTCGAAAGAGTGAACAGATAACATATATGGGAATATTAAGAAAAGTAGCTACCTTGGTATCTCTAAAAGTGGAGTACCTCTAGCTGGCAACAGAAAAAGATGCCACTACCGATTTGTACCTTAGAGATCGGAGTACATAAGGGTGTCGGAAGGTCCAAGTCCTTCACTGAGGACAGATACACGTAGGAGTAGGGCTGACTCCGTCTAACATACCAAAAGGACAAAGCAGTAGTGGAAAAAGAAAGGGGACCTACGAAAGAAATGCTCGGCTTAACCTTGACAGTCATGACCCCATTTGCTACTTTACGACAACTATGGCAATTACGAAAACATACCACGACCGGTAGGAACACGTAATTTATGTTTATTAACACGTATGTCAAAGCAGTTGTAGTTCTTCTCGTAATCTGTTGCACCCTGCGTATTCATGTTTATTGCCAACACCCTTCTAGGCTGGCGGGCAAATATCGATGTAACCTACTTAATTATATTTTAAATCTGAATTCTGTCTAATTTATAATATCAACCAAGAGTATAAAAGATATTTATTAAAATTTTTAATTTATTAGAAATATAACTCATTACTAACTTTACTGTTAACTCTGCTAAAGTACCATCTAGGTTTAGCTCATTCTACGTCAACCTACATGTGATATTATATGAATAGATTGTAAAAATTAAATGATAAAAATAAAACAAAATAAGGAAGCTCAAATGATTCGAAGCCCTGAAAACCTTAAAACATCCCAAATTCATAGACTCCCATCCAAAGGTGACATCGATCTAAACCTCTTTAAGTCCATGACCCCTTCTTCCGTCTGTTGAAGCTTGACAATAACTTGGTGTGCTTGTCATTGCGTCGAGTCTCGTCTTCTTGAGCATTGAAATCAGTACCGTCCAATTCACGACAACACATAACGGACGTGACCCCAATTGGCCCCTGACATAATTGTCCCACTACTGCTGTCCAAATTCTTGGTATTCTGACTGATAAAATAGTATTGGAAGTTGTATAAGAATAATCACGAATTTTTTTTGTGAGTTTTTAATTTTCAAAAATTAAGATATATTTAATTCTATAAAATGGTTAAGATAAATTATAATATAGCGAAATTTAATTCGTATCTTATTTTGCAGCTTAATTTTTATCTTGTCGCATCCTTTGAACCGTTCCCGAAACAATCTGTTTCAACCACCGTAGCTGCATAAATATCCAGTCTCTAACGGTATCCACAGAATGAGTTGAGAGAACTTTGTAACTCTTATAGAGAGGGTTAAGCATGAAGTACTAGCTCCATAGAGTTTAAGCCAATTTATAATAAGTTTTGAACGTTTTAGTAATTTTATTGAATTAAAAATATAATTTCAATTAAACTTTAATTACAATTACAAATAATTCTAATTAAATACCAATTATGTTCATATAAGATTTAATATCTCATATTGATCCTTATTTATTAAATATCTCATATTTAATCGTAAAGTTTCTCAAACTTTACAATCAAGTCCAACTTGATTAAATTAACTTTGCTCTCTTCAACTCATTTTATATCTGAGACCCATTAAGTTCTCAAATATATTGACAATGATTATAAATTCTAATTCATAATTAGAATTAGATAAATTAAAACTCAATTTAATTTATCTTCAATTCTCTAATTAAACAATTTATAATCATAGATCAAGATTGGCATCTAGTAACGCATCATAACCACCCAACTATTTAAGAATGTCAAAGTGGTTCTGACTAACCTTTCTATACAGGATTTTCCCGTATAATTCAATCATTTCATCATACAATATTCCAATTAGACATAGAGCATGAAATTAATGCTTACTCTATTTTGCCAATCATATTAGCTCTCCGCTATTAGCTATCGGTTTAATTAATGACATTTGTCAACTATTTATAAAATAACATTTTACTTTAGCCAAGGATTTTTCTGAATCAATAGTAATCAAGAACAATGGAACATTCTCCCTAATTACTTTAGGGTGATGAATCTTATCTTGATCAGTCAACTACCTTCATATAGTTCATGTTACGTCCAATGACTATTGATTAAACGACCTATGATTAAATAGATCATAAGTAGTATCAAAACATAGCAATCCCTATATAAGATAACTTTGATGACCTCAAGTTAAAAGATCACTTATACAATCATCATAATGAGAATTCCATACAAAATATACGTAACGTTCCAAACGGATTTCTCATATCGGGTCTATTCAGTGAACTTGTTTTCTAACAAGCACCCACATGTTTGTTTAAGTATCTCTATACTTTAGGCTATGAGATCGACTACTTCCTTCATAAGGAAAAACACAATGTATGTTAGTCTTTTTACGTTCTATCAATGTCTAACCTTGATAGAATAGTGACTAGGAATATTACATAAATGCAATATGAATCTCATAATTATAATCTCATTATAATTTCATTTACAATGTACAATTATTCCATAGACTTTATCATATACATTAAACTAACAAGCCACCGCTCCTTCAAGTCCTCAAATAAACTGGCCTTGTTTTATAAAAGCAACTTCAATCACAAACAAGTATGAAAATGTCAGCAAGCATCCATTAAACTACCCAATCCCAATCCTATAACCACAAACCAAAAAGAGCGTTCCACTATACAAAATACTCCAACCCACAAAAAGCACCGTTCTACTTTATGAAGACATAATAAATAAAAACAAAACTACCAACCTGTAACTAGAAAGAATCAACCACAGTCCCTAATCCTGAAGTAGTAGAGGTTTGTTATGCACATGCTAGAGTCCTTCTTTTAGGATCTTCGTGGCAGCTTCCTTACTAGAAAACATGATGAAAAAGGTATCATCATTATTTACCAACATATCCACTAGGCCATGTTGCTTCCAATTCATTTAAATCCATTGTTTCATCATTAGATATGTTACCTTCCTGTCACAGAAATAACCAATAAAAGTTGAACTCCATTTTTGTACAACTACCTTTAGAACTTGAATAGGTGGAGTAATAACAAGTTGGTCTTCACATATTCTAGGGGGAAAGTAGTTAAATTTGAACTCTGGTTTGTGGTATCTTGCCACTTGCACCTATGATCTTGTTATACTAGTAGCATTTTGTTTTAGAAAGTGTAGGGCATGGTTAAGTTGAAGGTTGATGAGATTTTGTACAGAAAAGGGGTTTAGGTTCAGATGAAGAAGCCATTTGAACTAGTTTGTATGTATATATGGTCAGGAAATTAGAAACAAATATATTATTTATTAGGTAAAAGACAAACATAATAGCTATAATGCTGACAAATAATGTCATGAAAAAAGAGGAAGGAAGAACAAGTTTCATATTTGCTTAAAGATTAGGTGCATCAAGGTTTAAAAGGAGGATAGGAAAGTAAAAAGGAAGAGAAAAGTAGAGAAAGAAGGTGAGTATGTGTTAGTTTAATGAGGTTGAAGGCCTAGGAGAAGGACAAGATAGTTGAGGAATGAGAGATGGAGAAGAACCAGAGGAATGAAAGAAGATGGAGTAAAACCACTATATGTTCTCAGATGCTTTAACATATCAAAAACTCATTAATTGGATAAGAGAACAACTTTTAGTCATCAAAATTCATCAGTTACGTAGTGTTTGGTTTAGTCATCAAAATTCATCAATTACGTAGTGTTTGGTTCATATCCCCATGGGTGGAGACAGATGACATGGACACAAAAGTCCTACACTCCGTAGTATTTGCTTGCTGTCTCTATCTATTTTTGTCCTGATTCCAGAGCACAGAGATAGAAATTTTTTGTTCCTTCCAAGACTGTGGTATAAAATTTCTTGTCCCCATCTCCGAAACAAAATACATAAGCAACTTTCAGAAAAACCCCTCCCCTTATATAAGCAATTTTTATTCTTAATTAGATTATTAAACTCTATAATAATAATAATAATAATAATAATAATAATAATAATAATAATGTAATATTGAAAACAACAAAAACGCCATAGCCAAAAACTAAAGCTGACTTTTAGTTGTGGCTTAAAAACAGTGCCTATAGGTGGGCCCTACAGGTGTCTGACCAAGTTTAATAACACATGCCAAATTTTAATACAAAACGGCGTCGTTTGGACATTGAACAGAATAAGACAGGCTAACATTGGACAGACGATTCGGAGTCGGCGACAACTAGCCTACCCTATGTCATTTAACAAACT
>JANIIA010000192.1:42135318-42152455 GCA_027478495.1 Erythroxylum alaternifolium
CTTCACTCAAGGATGGTGTTTCTACAGGTGGGTGTCATCTCTTTTGAAGATGGAGGCTTAATTCTCTTTTTATAGTCCAAAAATCCTAAGTTTAGTGAAGCCTTGCAGATTGCCTCGGATTGTAATTTTCACGTTTGTGGGAATTTGCATGATTCCTATGAGAGTGGGAATTTGTCATAGACGCATCTTTCATTTTCTTCTGTAATTCCCATATGATGTGGGAATTTGCATGATTCCCACGAACGTGAGAATTTGTCAAAGATACACTCCTCATTTTTCTCCTCTTTGATCTTTAGTTCACCCTCCAAGTTGCTCTTTCTTTGTTCCTACATAAAAATAGTCAATTTTTGCCCTCGATTAACATCAAACACACAAGAACAACAATGAAAATCAAAATTAACAAAACATACAAAATGAATCCTAAACTAGAACAATAATCAACAATTATACTAGAAAATGCATGCCAATTACCTATAAAAACATATCATAATGCACACCTATCACTCACCCTTTTACCAAAAAACTACTAGATTTAATAAACGATTTAGGGAGTTTTGTTATTCTCTATTTTATTGACAGTTTGTTAGTGAAAAGGACATTACTGAAATTAATTGGTTTTCATAATTCTATAGATGGTATCCTTCTGATCATTTTGCAATTTGTAGCTAACTCACAAGCTACAAAATTGATGTTGATCGAAAAGCGTGGAAGCAAGCTGCTCATAATTGATCCTGGTTGAGTTTTAAAGGATTAAGGTCAAGCTAATGACCATAAATTAGCACATTAGTAGTTAGGTTTAAACTATTGTGTAGTTAGATTTATTTTAAATTTCAAAATAAGTTCTTAATAATTTGGAATGTTTTGGACTGCTAACTCTCTTACTCTTTTTTGAAGCAAGTATAAGATAGGGCAATAATCATGGGCATCAAGCACAAGTGATCTTTGCCTCCATCACCATCAGCACCTCAGTCAATATGACAGTTTCATGTTCTAACTATTTTCTTTTCATTTTTTTAGTATTTTCTTCTTATGTTTTTTGTATATTTTGTTTATTTCCCTTGGTGTGTTTGTGTAGTATACCCTTCTCACATTGAGAACAGTGTGTTGTTTAAGTGTGGAGGGTTGTGTGTTTTTACCTTAAGTGTGAATTTTACATTTTGTATGACAGTTTGTTTAGGTTGCATGATGTGAATTGTGTGAATGCGTCAATGGCTAGAGCTTAATGGGATAGATTTAGCCTTAAACATAGCCTTTTAGGTTGTGAAGATTTATTAGCTTGTGAAATTAGTGACTTAAGTTATTTAGGGCTAAATATGCTAGTTAATTAAGATATAATGTTAGTCCAATCACCCTAGGAATTTGCCATACTCATTTATAATTTTAAGCCAATTAAATAAGTGGCATTATTAGTACATTTTCATGAGAATGGTTAGCTAAAGCAATAAGGTAGGCAAAATTAAAAAAAAGAGTTGTATAATTTTTAACTAAAATAACTATTCCACTAGCCTTCGGGTTATGAATAAAACTAGTAGCTAGTTAAGAATGTGATGTAGCTGAGTAACCAAATCGACACGCAGTGTGCCTTCTTGTAGAAAGGCTATAATGACATTCCAACTAAGCAATTTAATAACAACACGACTTACTTGAGTAACTGGTCGACATTCATTACAAATGTTTGCTTTCGTGTAAAAGACTAGGTTCATGTCCTTAAAGAAAAATCAACAAAAAGAATGTTTTCGAATTAAAACCTACAAAACTTGTTAGTAGTTTGATTTTTCATGAAAACCTACTAAGGAATAGCTACACTTTTACTTTGACTAAATGATTATCAATGTGTGTGTGCAAGTGATAGGGGTGAATAGACTCAACATTATAATTTTGATTAGTTTGTATATTGAGTCCAAGGTGCTTAGACGCAGATTTCGCATATTAATAATTTGGAACAACTTGAATGATTATGTTTGGAGTTAAATTATTTCGTAAAGTTGAAGCCATTGCCTCATTTGTTACATTGCGTGTTTTGTGCTTTGTATTGTTTGTTATTTTGTTTACTTGAGGACAAACAAATGTTTAAGTGTGGAGATGTTGATAAGTGTAAATTGCATTATGTTTTAGAGCATAGTTTGATATGTGTTTAGCTATTGATTTAATCATTTAGTATGTGTTTAGGTTAAAATTGTATTAGTTTGTTAATTATTTGTGTTTTAAGTGTTTTAGGGGTTAGTATAAGCTTTTGAGCTTAAATATTATGTTTATGACGTACTTTGATGTGTTAGCTAGTGTTTTAGGGTCAATATAGAAGAAAGGAGGAGTTTCAGAAGACATTCGGGCCAAAAAAATAGCCCACGATCATGGCTTAATAGTGCATGATCATGACAGAAAGGTTTGACATAGGCCACGGTCGTGGCCTGCATCGAGCAAATGCATAACCACTTCCAAACTTCAAATTTTGAGGGATTTTTTAAAACCTTTTGGACCTAAAAAAAATCCTAGTTCAACCCTAAACACAAACTAATATAAATAGAACAACAAGAACAGAAAGAGAAGCTTTTGCATCAGCCACAATCCCAAACCCTAGAGAGGGCTTTATTAAGAGATTGAGAAAGGATCGAAGGAATAGAGACACGAAGAACAAGCCATGCGAAGTACTTCCCAAAACAGGAGATTTCATAATGTTGTTGCCTCTACCATTCCATTCCAATCATATTTTCCAATTTAGTTTCAATTTTATTGATGTATAGAATTGAGATAATTATTAAGAATAGGATTTGTTGAATGTTGAGATATGTCACCTTCAGGATTTTGTCTTTAATATTAGTGAAAGTTGATTGTTCATGTTTTTATTGAGTTATTGTGATTCAATTTCTGTTCTTAATAATTCAGTAATAAACTGAGATGGTGAACCGAGTGAAAATCATCAAATTGGGCTAACGAGAGTTAGGTAGTTTTATAGATTAAGAATTGAATCAAACCAGTAAAATTGTGTAAAATGAGATCATGCATAGGTTTTCGGTAGGTTATTGGAAAATTTAAGAAATAATTTAAGTTTTGGGTCAATTGGAAATCTAGAGATTACAATTCCATAATCTAATTAGGGTTTATCAATTAGGGTTAAAGATTATAACTCAAGAGAGAATAATCTACCCTAGGATCGTCTAAACTTGGTAATTCGATAATTTCATAATCAATTAGGTTTTCATTAAGGTTGGATTAAAACCCTCTATCTCTCAATTGGTAGTTCCTAGATTGATTCTTGACTGGCTTATGCAAATTGCTATCTTGTTTATAGTTTCTGAATTTAATTCTTGAGATTGATTATTGATTGATTAATTTTATGCGTTAATTTGTAATGTTGAATTATCGTGAATTTGAGTTAAGCCTTAGATTTTAGGATTGAATTACCCCTCTTTGTGGGATCGATACCTTAGGTACTACGTGAACTACCTGTGCGCTTATGGCAATATCAAGATTAAAAATATTAAAATTTATCATACATAAACATGTGATCAATAAGATCATAAAATGTTCTCTAGTTCTTACTTACTCCCATCTTACTTAAACAAGTCTTATCTAAACGTTCGATCTCACAGGTTATATGCATACTAGTGTCAGACAGATCAAGCAAATTCAGATAAATAGCCAAATGAGAAATAAGAGAACTAAGACATAAATTATTGTTAGAACAGTGTTAAATTGCATTGCTAACTAAGCACTTAAATTGACTCCCACTATTTCATAATCATAGGCCTGGATCTTCCACTAAGCTTCCTCCAGGATCTTCCGCTGAGCTTCCTCCAGATCTTCTCCATTCTTCGATATCTAATCTTAAACACTAACAAACACATCACGATATCTTAAATACACAAAATTAAAGCTCAATAGCATGCTCTAACCCATATAACAGTCAAAACACAAATATCTAACCAATTAACATAATTTTAAACCTAAACATACGTTAATCAATTAATTAACTACTAAGATATACTAAAATTCCCATTAAAATATCATGCAACCTACAACTATCAATAATGTACTTAATATTAGCTTTTAATATCTCTAAATAACATATACCATAAGATTTCATAATTAATAAGTTTAATTTTTTACTCATACATTTCGAATCTCAAGTTAAACTCCTATACGTACAAAAAAAGAGAAAATATATAACTACACATATCAAAATTGTATGAAACTTGTAATATTTTGCTGCTTAAGACTTTTACAATCAATACTAGGTTCTTCTATAAACTCAAATATGAAAATTTTAATAACTACATGGTCAAAGCAATTAGAAGCCATCATATTATCTTTTGTCTTTCTATCTTGATGAAGTAGATGAACATTCTATCAATCTTGCAATAGAGGTACGTGGATATTTAAATACTATATTATTTTTTATCAATCTTAAGGAAATAACTAATTAGAATTAAAAAATAAAACTAAAAGGGATAAATCATTAGGGGACAAAAGACAAAATAAAAGTGCTATGATTTTTTGCTTTTGCTTCTACTTAAATCATGTACTAGTAACAAATATCTTACTAATTTGTACAAATTCTAGTTGCCAAGTATTTAATTTTATTATTAAGTTCAACTTTTACACCAAAGAATTTGATTAGAAGCTATATATATATATATATATATATGCTTTGGTTAAACATCTTCATAAATTGTTGGTGTAAAATTTTTCGTTGCTAATATGAGCACACTATCATATCATTGCGTCATCTAATTTTATATACAACTCCATCATTTTCCTTCTTTTTATGTGTTCACTTTAACAATATTTTTGAACTAATCTATATGTGAAATGCAATTAAATTCCTCAAAGAGTAAATGCATGATCTTTTATTGTTAACTGTTTTATTGAGCATACTTGTAACTTCAATGCTAATTCACATTGTGAAAGAGAAATGGCAGAAACATCTACTTTAAATTTTTTTAATTTACATTTGAGACATTGATGCAACTAGGAAACAATATTGTTATAACTTAAACCTTAACATAATAGGTTATGAAACCTTACTTTATATATAATTCATTTTATTTTTATATCATTTTTAATGCGAGATAACTATAATTGTGAGTTTTCAATAACATAATGAATAAGAAAGACAAATAAGGTTATTAGTTACTAATAACAAGTAATAAATTAATGTTAAAGTCACTTTTGAAATAAAATATATTAATTCAATCAAAATTAGTTTTTAGCTAGTTATAATAAAACTTTAAAGCATAGATATTAGATAATTTGATTTCAAAAATATGGTTTTATAAATCATTAAACTACTTTAAGAACTCTTTTTGTAGATAAATTGGGCAGAAGGAGAGAGGAAGAGAATTCTTACCAATTTAAGAAAAAATTTAAATGTCTAAGATTAACAAATTCTATAAGCATTAGTGAACATTGAAAAGGTTTTTTTTATAGGTAATAAGTTTTATTAATGAACATCAATATATTTAATTTGACTTTTAATTACATTTAACATAAATCTAGCCATGTTATATAAGCAATATGATATTATATGAATTTTAAAGGTTATATTTAATAGTTAAGTGAACTTGATCTAAACTAATTTTGTAGGTTACAATTTTATTAAGAAGAAGAGTGTAATATGTTTTATATAATTGTTAAGGTTTTGTACATAATAATTTGAGAGCATAAATAAAATCAAGTTGTTCACAGTCATAAACTAGGTTAATGTAGCACCCCACTCTCATAGGGCATATTTCTAAACATTCCATCGGTATTCAAGAACATACTCTATGAAGGTGACATGCTAGAACAGTCAATCAATCGTACTTATTGCAAATTTTTCATACATCACACGCATTTTTAGAAAATAAGAATCATTTCCAATCCATTTTATTCATAAACATTTCCAGTAACCCTTCACAAACAATAAACCTATCATCAGAATTCCAGTAATCATTTGGCCTCATTACAGATACAAAATGTTTTTAGTCATAATGTCATTACACTTTACAATTCACATAAACACTATACAATATTTTTAGAATACATTTCAAAATACAAAAGAGACTATAGACATATTCAGGTGCCAACTGATCTCGACCTCTATCTTTTATCTGAATGCAGTGGTTAGACTCCAATTTGTCTAACTAGAGATCTCCTCTGAGCTTGAAAGACAACGTTGCAATTTTGGTGAGTTTTGTGAACTCAGTGAGTGGACTATTATCGATGGCTCACTCATATCACATAACACAACAATTCATATAATCACCTAATTCACATCACTTCATTAATTCGTCATGTAGCATAAATTAACACTTTATTCATTTATTTTACATTTCTCATTCAGAGCAGATAAACAGTTTATTTTGATCATTTAAAACATACATATCAATTATATATGTAATGCTTTTGAGACTCACTTTCAATTGTTATTATTGTGACCGAGTGCTTCTAACTGTCCTGTATCTATTGTAGATACTGGGTTCACTAATAACTGTCCCTTATGCATTGGGGATATAGGGCTCATTGTACAAAGTGAGCCTTTGGCTCTTAATCACATTATAAGCTTTAAGCTCTTTTTCGGTGGCTACTCTAGTCACATATGCCTTTATCTGTTCATGCATTCATATAATGAAATGCATCACATTCACACATATTCAATTAATCACTTGTGTTCAATTTCACATTCACATTCACATTTTTCATCATATCGATGTCTGACAGTCAACAATAATGTTGAGAATCACTTATTTCATTTACATTCACATTCAATAAAGCACTTCTTAAATTTTCACATTTATCAAACTCCTCGGACTATTTATGTCGAGAATTGTCTCAGCCATAATCATATTAGTAGTAGTTCAATATAGAAATTTAGAACAAAACAAACAATTTAAAGTGAGATCATCTAGGTCGACTCATAGTATGCTCTAGATTAGCATTAGCTTCCATGATCTGGAAATGTTTGGATGCTGATGTTTAATCTTGTGTATCAGCTTCATGTAATAGGCACATTATACACACATTACTAACTGAAAAACTACATAAACATTCAATTGTACACATATATGTATATGGGTAATGTATGATGCATGCTCAATTTGATTATTACAGGCATGTTTCTTTAATTTACATCACATAATCACATAATATTCCAATTCTCATTCAATTCATACTTAATACACATTTCTCATCTTCTTTAAATCATATTAACATTCATAGGGCCACTTTCATTCCTATAGCATCTCCAATTTTCCTGGTTTTGTCTCATTGACATCAATCATTCATGCTTAAGTTGTAAACTTAATCATCATCCTAAACATATCACACATTTAATCACTTATTTAAACATCATACTAAGTTCGTTTCAAACTTCATTTAAGCTTGAATACATCATAATGAAGTACCTCAACATTAGTTGGTTCAAACATCACCCAAAAGACTACTTTTTACTCCATAAGCTAGCCCACAATCGTGAGGCAAGAGGAAGAAAATGCAGGGCACGATCGTGGCCCTCACCCCATAATAATGACAGAAACTATAACAACTGGCCACGATCGTGGGGTGAGGGCCACGATCGTGCTCTGCATTTTCTTCCTCAATTCTTCCACGAATTTAACATATAAGCTAACATCATTTTCACACTACCAAATTTTCCAGTATTCATATTCATTTATGCAACTTCATTACATGCTAATATAACTACCATATTAGTTGCATTAAAATCCACAAAACTCTACTCATTTGTTTCATCATCATTCACTTAATCTTATTACATATGCATTCTAACTTTCTCCATATTATACTCAAGATATCTCATGCCAAAATAATCATTGCTACTTCATTTCCTTATTATTCTCATTTCATTTCTATCTCCATATCACTCGTAAAGAAATCTTAATCTATGATTGATCATAACACAAAAACAGAACATTCATATATACATACATATTCATCAATTTTCTGCACACACTTAACTCCATTTTCAACTTTACTTTGTCTCAATATTATTATCTTACTTCTTCTCATTTTAAGACACCACATTACTCCCTTTCTTTAACTTTAGACTCATTTTAGTTTACCTCTAAAACACCCAAAGAGATACACATGATTACACCAAGAAAACAAAATATAAAGACCATCCATTCATCTATCAAATTTCTGTACAATTTCTACATCATTTCAATGATCTTTCTAACTTAAAATCATCTCTACAATATCTTATGAAATGTTGATCATCATATATGTAAAAACAAGACATAAACATACCCAAGTTTCTCATTCACGTTTCAGAATATAAACATCCTCATTTTGTCCTCATTTAACTTCTAACTATCATCAAAATATGTTTCATTTACAAATCATAAAGAACAACATGCTACTTACTTGTTTTAGCTTCAAGATCTTCGAAACACACTTAACCCTAGCTTCCCAACTTCATACAATCATCATCATGGAAGTGGAAAAGTTAGGTCTTTTAGTGACAATAAAGAAGATAGCAAAAATAAAAGTAGTAAGTGGACGATGAGAGCAAGTTTCAATGTTGATAGGGTGGGAGTGGGTGTCATGGAGATGAAGAAGATAATGAAAAAGGACACGAAGAGAAGAAGAAAGCAGGAGACCAAAACAATTAAAATGGTCTTTGATTTGGGAGAAAGATTGCCATGCCATTCATTCACCTACGATCTTTCTCCCACGATCTTTCTCCCAAATCAAAGACCATTTTAATTGGTTTGGTCTCTTGCTTTCTTCTTTTCTTCGTGACACTTGTCACTTGCCACATGTCCATTTTCTATGGTTCTCAACTTAGTTATCTTATTTAACTAGTCCATTTATCTCCAATTCGATATCCAATTTAACTAGTCATTAAATCTTAATGTTAGTTATCATAAAGTTCTACTGCCATTTGATAATTATTTCTACTACCATTTATAAATTATTCTGTCACTTGACATTTTTCTTAGTCCAAAATTACTCATAATTATCATAAATTCTCCAAATTTTACCTAAAAATTCTAAATCAATAACATAGTTCATCAAATAAATTTTCAAGACATTTAACTCACTATTCACATCATGATCACTTTAATAAAACTCATTTATACCCAAAAATTTCAAATGAGTGCATAAACAATCATTGTAATGTGTGCAAAAACATTCAAATTCACGTGTTTGTATGCTAATGTTATGCATAAGTATGAAATGCATTTTTCTACTCTCTCATTGCTATTTCTCATTTACAGAAATTTAAGATTCTAACTCTTAGTATGAAAATGAGATGTTACACTTAAGCACTAATGCACAAAAGAAAATAATGATAATAAGCTTAAGTACTAATCTTTATTTGACACATAAAAGAGGAGTGAATTTGATGTTTGTGATTTTTTCCCCCAAATCAATTACCTATGGATATATGAATTACATAGAATGGATCTAACAACAACAACAACAACAACAACAACAACAACAACAACAACAACAACAACAACAACAACAATAACAATAACAACATCAACAACAATAATTTAGTATAAGAATGGATAGTACACATGAATTTTTATAATATTGGACCAAAAATTTTAACCTACACCCATTTCTCAAGTTCCATTTGGGATTTTTTACTAACTTTTTCTTAAACAAAGTAAAGGAGCTTTATACATCATCTTTCTTTTCTACAAGTGAAAAACAATTTTTATAACTTTTTCTTGATGATGAAGAGGAACCACAACTTATTAAAATCTCAATATGAGTCCCAACTGTACCTAGCTACAAATTAAGAAAGCTCTTTTTTATTCACTTCAATGATGTAAGGCTCAATCTGAACAAAGTAGTGAATGAATGAAATTGAATACTCTCCATAACTTATCAAAGATTATAAAATGTTAATAAATATATCTACCAATTAGATTATAGACGATCAATATAGAATTGTAGTGATAATATCCATTAGAGATATAAACTAGTTTTGATGACTAGTTTTACAGCCATCGATTGAATTAATTATATGTTCTCTTAACCTATATCACACATCAATATAGGTTAGTAAAAATGATGCAAATTCATTACATTAAAAACTCTTTTCTTTTAAAACACTCACTCAACTTAAGGCAAAAGGGTCAATTTTGATCTTAAGTTTTTCACTAGTCAACAAGTTTAATCCTAATATTGCAGAGAAAACACTTAAGATTCTAACATTTAAAAGACATCAAAATTTAACCCCATTTTGAAAATATTAAAATCTTATTTATTTAAACATGTCGATTGGTGTAAAACTTAAGGTCAAATTTGACCCTTTTGCCCCTAACTTAACTTACACATAGATCAATTGATGTCCATCTAAAGCAAAAATTCATATCGTTAAATAAGTTGACCTAACTTTATATAAGTCAATCGAATTAACATTTAAGTCTAAAGTTGTCATCGTAACTCTCCAAAATAAAAATTTCAGAACCTTTTATGTTCTATTAAGCAATAAACATATCTTCAATTTAAAAAAAAGACTTAAATAAGTTTTAGAAAGTACAAAAAATGTGTTTTGAGGATCACAAGATTTTTTATGAAAGTACAATTAAAATGTCCTTTTGAATTTTGGAAGATGTGTTAATCTCTAAATATAGTATATTCACATAACTTTAAGCCCATGGAACATTAAAATGAATGTGTTAAAGAGTTACAAGGAAAATAAATTAAATGATTACGTTGAAAATGCGTGTCTCTTCCTTGATTCTTGTCTAATTGATTTGAAACTCGTGAATCTTGATTGAATGCTTACTTTTTTTTATTACATTAGGTATTTCAGTTTAGTCAGACTAATCCTAAACTCCTACCACCCCACTCTAAGAGCTCTAGAGGATATAAATCTGGAACCCTAAGATCCCTCAGGTTCCTACGTAGCCTGTATATTTCTGTGCATAAGGAGTCGTCATATACTTGATCGGTAAACTGCTTACTTGATCTGAATTTGGATGCTCCATTTTAATTAGTAGCCTTTTTATTCCACAATTTGAGTCAACTGACTTCATGATTTTTTCTCACTTTTTCTTAAGTAACGTATTGCTTTTATGTATCACAAAAATAAATAATCAATATCCATATATTTAGTTACCAACATAATATGGACTTCAATTTAACACTATGAAAGGATTTTGTTAAAGAAAAGGAGACGTATAATTATGTGAAAGGATAGATCTATTACACATATAAACGGGTAGAATCATATTAACTTTGGCTGCGTTTAGATTTACGGTACGGTGGGAATAAGTATTTATTCACCGCAGTTTTTAAACACAGTCACATATTTGGATCTGCGGTGAACAACCGAAGGTTGGAGAAAAGTGCGGTGGTATCGCAGAAATTAATAAGCAGAAAGAGGGTTGTGGTAGAAAACTGCTTCTGCGGTAAAAATTTTACTTTCCATTAAAAATCTTCACTACAAGTATTATTTTCCATTATACTCTTAATTAATAGGGTAATAATATATTTTTATGAAATATTTTATTTACTAAATTTATTTTATTTATATTTTCTTATTTTATTATTTATAATTTTAAATTTTATGACTAATAATATATTTTTTAATTATTTATACAATAATTAATAGTTTATTAAATCAATGAACTTTTAGTCATTTTATCTATTTTCAACAACCGCAATCGTAACCGCACTTGCCAAGCACTTATTTTCACGTTTCAACAGTTACCAAAATAATAATTCTAAATATATAGGTACTTATCATTTCAACAGATTGATATGCAACACTCAGTAAGAATAATAACAACACTCAATAAGAATCTCATTGATATGCAAAATCTAGGAAAATAGTACGTAATGTTACCCATAATTAGTAGAAAGACTATACGAGTAATTATTTTAAATTTGAACTTAAACATATATTATTAGTAATGCATTTATCATAACTATGTATGTGTCACCATTCAATCCCACATCATAAGGTATAGGACAAGATAGTTTGGCATTTTAGGTAAGTAAATTAAAAAAGAAAAAACTGGTCAGAAGCATGTTTATCTTAAAACACTTGGTTTAGGGTTACATGCAATTGTCAATCCAATTCCTTTTGCTTTGCTTCTCAAATCAATAAAAGGAAAGTGGAACCCCCCAACCCAACAAAACCAGGGTTAAATCTCAACCCTTGGTTTTGACTGATGCAGGAAAGGATCATGATGGTCTCTCACTCTGCCATCTTGATCTCCCTGAAAAGGCAGTATGGGCATGTTCACTTCAGGGCATGCAATGGAATGAGTAACTAGTACAGTATCCTGTTACCTGAGTACACAACCTATAGACAATGACCTTAAAGCCTCAGGAGTATTTTTTTATTAACAATTAATTTTATTTAACTTTTCCTACCATTTATTTATCCAATTGTACTTATATAAATGCTTAATAATGACAATAAATTGAGTTAAATTAAACTTGTCAGTAGGGTTATTCCTAACATTTCATAGACTTTGAGTAAATTAAACAATCCGTTTTAACGAATGTTAATAGTAAATCATATTTTGTCTTATTTTGTTCTTTACGAAGGTTAAAAGTAAACTCTATTTTATTTATATTTTGTTCTTTACGAAAGTCAAGAGTAAATTCTGTTTTGCCTAAATTTTGTTAGAGTGATCCTAAGGTCGGGCTTGCTTACCGACTTGATATTAATAAAAGAGTTTGAATCTAATTTAAAATTCAATCCAAATCAAATTAAGTAGTGACGTAGGGCGTTATTTATTTATACTATTTCTTTTAAAATTTAAATTAATTGATATTGATCAGTTAAATTTAAATTAAATCAAATCGCATCAGATTAAACATTCTTATGTATAATTTATTTTAAAATAAAAGTGATTATGCATTATAAGTTTCTAATTAATTTTTTGAATTAAATTTATTATTTAACTTAAGATTTTAACAATATTAAATAATTTATTTTAAAAATTAATACATATTTAAAAATGATAATAATACATTTTCTTTATAAAAATTAGAATTTAAATTAATAAATTAAACTTAAAATTTATCATAGAGAAAATTAATTTAAATAGAAAACTATTGTATATTTTTGTATACAAAATAAAAAATTTTCGTTAGTTATTTTATTGAATTTATATTAATTTTTTTAATTAAGTATAAAAATGGAATTTATTTTTATCATAATAAATTTTAAACCAGTAATTTAACTGAATCGATTATAATTTATTAAGTAATTTATTTTAAATATTATTTTACATATTATAACTGAATAAACCTTAAATTAAAAAGACTTTAAAAGAGAGACAGACAGTGCCTATGGTGCCAAGTGGACAAAAGTTAGTGTGCAACCGATAATGTAATTACATATTTATTATTTTTTTGTTAATTATCAAAGAGAATTTTAAAAGCTGGAAAGTGACAGAAAGAGCGAGAAGAGAGAGAAAACGCGTGTCGAACACTTCCACCCCACGTCGTGTCGGGAAGTTATGTAGTTCCTAACTGGGTCCCACCACTAACCCCACCCTGCAGTTGCAAAATCTAGAAATAGGGGGAAGAATAAAATTGGAAAAAAAAAGAAAAAAATCTCCCTGGCCCAGTCACATGCTTGCCGAGTAGCCCACTCACTTGCAAATCTCTTACCTGGCTCCAGTTCTACACTGGACCCACTCCTCTTCCACCACCGCGCGTGGTCCCCACCTTCACTCCTCGGCAACTGGAACTTTATTACTTTTAATTAAAGCTTGCTTTTTTAAATTAAAATGTAAATTACATTTCTCTGACTCTACATATACTCCTATGCTCCCCTGTCTCTATTCCCCCTAATTGCTCTCGAGTGAGTAACAATAAGCTTTTCTCATAGAAACAGAGTAATTGCTAGTCTTTTCGAGTTCTGGTTCTTTAGAACTGTGTCTGTGTGTGGTTTCGGGATGGCGGATAGCTTAAACGACGGTGAATTTTGGTTGCCACCGCAGTTTCTTTCCGATGAAGAAACTGTTGTGGATGGTGGTGGTGGTGGTGGTGGTGGAAATGGTGTGAAGGTTTTTGGTGGTGGTTTGGAGGTTGAATATGGCAAACCGCTGTTCCCATTTGAGGTTCCTTATGGTTTTGGTAAAGGGTCTTCGGATCTAAGCTCTCCGGTTGCTTCGGTTGTAGGTTCCACCGAGACGGAGAGTGATGAGGAGGATTTTCTTGCTGGGTTGACCCGTCAAATGGTTCATTCAACTCTTGATGATGACTTTGCGAGACGGGAACGGTGCTTCGCGACGGAACACTCTAAGGTAGTGAATCAAACGGACTGGTTTTGATTCGTTTTGTTTGGTTTGATAATGGTTACTGACTATGGGTTATCTTTTCGTTATTGATTTTCTTTGAAGGGCTGGGTTGTCTCTGGTTCACCGCAATCGACGTTATGTGCTGCTGGAAGTGGGTGTGGTTGCAGAAGGGGGTCGAGCCTTGGAAGCCCGAACGGAACCTCTCAGGTGTCCTCGCCGCCGGCGACTTGGGATCTGCTGTACGCCGCTGCCGGAGAAGTAGCGAGGATGAGGGTGAACGAGGAACGGTTTGGTCTCAACAGCCAAAACAGAGGACTCTTGTCTGTACCAAGGATACGTTCCCCAGTCTCTGTTCCGACGAACAACCCGAACCAAAACCCAGAGCTTGGTTTATACTTGCAACAGTCACTTTCCGATTACCATAAGTTGCAAGCAACTCAGGTAGGCTTTGAAATACAGTTGTGACAAACACTAGGAAGAAACAACTAATCTTTGGTTGTGTAACGAAGAAGCTTTTACATTTTGTAGTTTCAGAGGCTGAGACAACAACAAATCTTGAAGCAACAAAACTGTGGTGTTTGGGGAGGGCAACAGGCCAAAGGTACTGGACTGTACCAGCCTCAACCACCGGTACACAACATCAGAGGAAGGTGTAATACTGGTACTAGGCAACCTATGAGTTTGTCTGCTAATGGTTGGCCAACTCTACAACAGCAACAGCAAGGTGGGTCGGGTATGAGGGCGGTGTTTCTCGGGAACAATGGAGGCAAAAGAGAGTCCACCGGAACAGGAGTATTCTTGCCTCGTCGTGTCGGTACCCAGACGGAGACCACCCGCAAGAAGACAAGTTAGTCTCTTGTTACTTGCTCATTCAAGCACTTTTAACTGTTTATTCGTTCGTATAACGTAGTGAATCTGGTCTTTAGCAAGAACCATGACCTAAAAGAAGCCTTTTGTTTCTATTCAAGAGTCGAGATTTATTTTTTATTGGTTTGATCTGGTTTTGATTCTGGATTAATTTGTTCACACAGGTTGTTCTACCGTTCTGCTACCGGCTAGAGTTGTGCAGGCTTTAAACTTGAACTTGGACGACATGGGTGCTCAGCCTCAGCTTCAACCTCGCTTCAATGGAGGTTTAACATCCGACTGTGGTAATTTTCCCCATCAACTCCTGACCTGATCTATTTACTTGGGTGTTCATTATAAAAGGTTTATATTATTTTTCTGACTCATCTCGTTATTTGATCTGTTTTTTGTTTAGATATCGCGCTAACACTCCATGGTGGCAACGCCAACGTTGTCTCTCATCAGAAGCGAAGCTTCAGGCCACATCAGGGGATGAACACTGAAGTCAGATTACCGCAAGAATGGACTTACTGAAAGCCTTGGGTGGTGGTGTGTTTAGGGAAGAAGCAGGGGATTCAGGTTTTAGTTAAATAATAAAAGCCGAAAAAGGGAAAAGCTTGTTGGTTTTTGCTATAGGAAAGAAGTGTTAGTAGTAATAGTAGTGTTAGTAGTAAGAGTATAGAAAGGATAGTGAAGATGACGAAGATGACGAAGAAGAAACAGGATTAAACAAGAATGAAGAAAACAAGAAAAATTAGGGGACAATAAGTTCATATTTTTTGGGGAAATGATCAGTTTGTGTTTGAGAAAACACTAATGGTGGATTATGGTTTTAGGGTTTTATCTGTTTTGGGGGGTGAAATAAGAAAGAAAGCTGAATCAATGTAATGGGGAGGGGGTGGTGTACTTGTTCCATTGTTTTGCAGGAAATTCACTACCTTCTTCTCTGTTCATTACCTCTTTTCAACTTTTCCAGCTTGTCCAGGAACTAATGATTAACTACGTATGAAAATAGTGTTTAAAAATGACGAACCGGAGGAGACTACTTGGGTTAGCGTTTGTTTTGCTTAAGAGGGAAGCATTCTCTGCCTTTACACGTCTGAACTCTGAAGACGTGTGTTAAACGGGTCCCTGTTAAAAGATCTTCTCGTATCGTTACCTTTTCACAGACGCCTGAGTTACTGGGAATTTGACCGAAAACTTGGCTTTATTCACCGTCGCTTTAAGGCCCCACCCAGCTGTTTTCTCCGCCGAATCCGGCGTTTGACAGTGGTGGTGGTGGTGGTTGTATACCACGTCCAAAGGGCCATCGGCACTTGTGTTTGTGCGCAATATTTAATTTGTTTTTCTAAACCAACACCTCGTGAGTCGCACCACTTGTGCCGGAACGACTCCTGTGTGTCGTTTGTGGTGGTCGTGCGTGCGCTTCATGTTCTCGCATGATTTTGACTCGGTCGTCTCTCTTTATTAATCTCTTCGATCTTTCCGCCTGTTGTCCATGTAATCACAATTTTGAAACTTTACCCTTAAGTATCTTGAAAGTGACGTACTATGTTAGTGATAGCTCGATTAATTAATTAATTAATTGTTTTTTATCAATTATTTAATGTTTATTTAACTATTTTTTATTAAATTGAAGGTAACCAAAATTTTAATCATATTTAAATTTTATAATTTTATGTAATTTTTAGTTAATTTTATGATAATATATTTAATTTAGCTCTCAATTTTGAATTAAGTAATTATTATTTAAGTCAATTTTAATTAAATGTTTTATTCATTAAGAATGTGGATTAAATGACAAGTAGGAGTGACTTAATTAGTTTTAACTCTTAACTTAAAGCTTTCTTTGTAAAAAGTTTCAAGTTTGAGTCACTAACAAAGAGAAGAAAGGGAAAATTTTTCTTGATCTTCTAGCCAGTCGCTTGGGTATGCTTTTTGGTCGGATAAATTGCGGACGTCTCGCTTCCAGCAGTAGTATGAGAGCTAAAGTTATTAAGGAACCTGATGCTGAGCAGGGCCAATGATGAATGAGCAATTGACTCAATCAGTATGTGAATGACTTC
>JANIIA010000192.1:42154178-42171754 GCA_027478495.1 Erythroxylum alaternifolium
TGATGCTGTTGGGAGGCTTAGGGTTTTTGTCAATGGTGATCTTGCGATCACCTGCGAATGCACTCCTGGTTGCAATGAAGGTGTCCCTCTCCTTCTGTTTGTCTTTCTTATCCCTCTTGCGGCTTATGAAGCTATGGGTTTGATTATTATGCATGTTGACTGCGTCTTGCCCTCGCTGGTTGTCGCTTTCGGTTTTATCAAGTCAAACAGCTGGATAGTGTGAACGGTGTATCCGTGTTTCGTTTGTTATACAGTATAAGACTCCAAGTGTATGTTGTTTTGTCTCAGTGAGTGAGCTTTGTTTGCCATTCTGTACAATAAAGTAGTGTTCTAACTTCGTATCTTCTGCGTTGCATTGCAGGAAAGGTTCTGTCTTGATTAAAAAGTTTTTTTTTTTGGTTTCCAGTGCATATTCTCCTGCATTCACTGTCCTCCTTTGTGGCTATATTTCTAATGCTTTTTAACTTGCTACACCTGGTTTTGACTTTTGAAGCCACATTTCTGTTCTTGTCAGTCATAGTAAGGCTTTTGTGGAATCATATGTCATTCGCTCTTTGTACTGTACAGCACCCTCCCCGAGGCTGCATTTTTCTTCTATTGCAATTTGTTAACCCTTTCACGGTCGACGTTATTCAAAGGACTTCATTTCAAGTCTCAATGATGTCGGTCAGTTCTACGTTTTACCACCACATAGTGGTTGAGTTAGGATGCGTTATTATCTTGTGTTTCGTATGCATGCGTTATCGCTGTTTACTGCTAAGTTGTTACATGGTACTTGGGGTGCACCTAGCAGTTCACAACGTATCCTCCTTTGCTTTGTCTTGCATTTCGTTTTACAAGCATGCACCAATAATGGCTGTTTAATTAGTGTATGTCACTCCCACTAATTGTTTTATGAGTTGATGTCATCTCCTAAAAGTTGAAGGGGCTTGGTAGAACAACAGATACTTAAATTGGTAAAGGACTTTCAGAGAAAGACGCCAGTGATACTAATAGTCATACTGATTTCAGGGATGTATTGCGTTAGTTTGTACTGTAAATTGTCTTTGGTCATAGGAAGAAAACTAGGCCATTGGTAGGGGTTATTCTGTTTATAAGTTCAATCGTCATTAGCATGAAAAGACAAATAGTCATCCTGTACTTCATTTGTCCAGTTGATATCTGGTGGACCCACATGGAAACTTTTTGGAACAAGATTTTGTAATTGTTCCTTAACGTATAGTTTACAGTCTGTAACACCTGCAAAGAATTCGGTGTCTTTTCATATAGTGTAGTTGAGTAATGCCTATATTTCTGTCATTTTGACTTCTACACCGATCTTCAATGAAAGTTAGTTGATAACCTTTAATGGTGTAACATGTTTTACAATCAGAATGTCATCCTCAGTATCCCTGCTCCCCTTAAGTATTTGACTGAGTTTATATTTAGTTTACATGTGATTGTAGTTTGCTGGTATGACAGGATCTTTTCTGTCTCAGTTCATGTTGTTACTAAAATAGCATACTGCTCTATTTCAACCCTTGTTTTCCATGTTTGATTGTTGAGTTGCGGTTGCAATGACTAGGCAAGATGACTCCAGCTGCGTTTGAGAAGCATTCTGGTAGAGAGACAGCTAGAAAATGGAAAAATAATATTTGGATCATAGTCAATGGGGAGAAGGTTCCATTGTCAAAGACTGTATTGCTCAAGTATTATAATCTAGCATCAAAAAATGGGAATGGATCCCACAGGTCCTCCAGTGGGCGAGTTTGTCATCGCGATGAGTTTGTTCGTTGTACTACATGTAATAAGGAACGCAGGTTTAGATTACGGACCGAGGAGGAGTGTCGACTTCACCATGATGCCTTGGCTGATCCAAATTGGAAATGTTCTGATCTGCCCTTTGACAGGTATATGTGCTTTGCCTTCCACATTGCACAAAAACAAAATATAAGAAATGTTTGCAATACATTTTGTTGTTGTTACTGCTGCTGCTGCTGCATTTGTTATTATTATTGTTCTATTCCTAATTGCAAGCTCTGCCAGCAGGAAGAAGATAAAAAGGAAATTTTAGGTGGAAAAAGTGGATATATTCATGAGACCAGAGCAATTGTAGATGATTTTTATATTATTTCTTCGGTATTTATATTGCATGCATTTTCCGTTTCTTAATTTGATTATCAAATGTTGCATATTGTTCAACCTAGATGATGAAGCATGACATTATCACCATTGACGATTGGCATTCCTCTTCTGTCGTCTACTTATACTTTATGGACCAACTTCCTTTACAAGAATGGAAGTGTCTTTGTTTGTGTAAATGTAGAAGTTTTTTTGCATTCCAGTTAGTGCTTAATATTTACAATTCTGTTTCCTGACAATATTCATCGGTATAATGATCATGCCTACAAGGTCAATTTGAAATCTAAATCTATTTTACTTTGTAATATATCCATCAGTATACCGATATGGTTAGCATCTGAAATTGCATCAACTTTAGACAATGGCAGGATTTACAGAAAATCTCTGGGATTGAATCACTGAATCTAAGAAAATAAAAGATATTACAAATTCCTGTACTTCAACCATAGCTGGATGCAACAAATGTGAAATATTGTTGGAAGCCACCTCTTGCAATAGTTTTGACGTTATAAACTGAAAGCTGAGATAACTATTTTGTACTTTAACCATAGGACTGGATGCTACAATCGTGAAATGTTGACAACTGTTGGAAGGCATCTCTTGTGATAGTTTTGACATTATAAATTGAGAGAACTACTCATGTTTAATGAGATAGCCTAGAATAAGCAATGATTCTCTTTATTTTCGGCAAACAAGCTCCATTGATGAACAATGGAGGACTGGCATCCTTCTTTTAGATGTTTCAAGTTCTAGATGGCTGAAACACTATTATGCAAATAAAATTTGAATATTTCTGTGTTGCTAATCATCAGCTAGATTCTAGGAAATTTGGAAAATTAACCAAGAAACAGGGAAAATTTTTGGCAAGAAAAAATATTAATTAAATTTTTTGTTGACTCTAGGAAAATTGGAAAATCATCAAGAAATAGGGAAAATGTTTGGCAAGCAAAGATTTAAATTGATTTGTTGTTACCAGCTACAAGAGCTGCTCATTAACCTGCTATCTTTTACCATTCTAGTTTATTTTTTCTTCCTTTTTTTTCTAGAGGTCTAGCACTCACTTTTCAAAATTATTCTTGGAAGGAAAGAGTAGGCAGCAGACCTATGTCAAAAGGCATGGTGCGAAGGAGTGAAAACTTATTAATACCCTTTCCCTGTGAAAGTAACAAAAGATAGGACTGCCAAGGTTTAGCCCTACATTTCTCTGCTAGAGTTCTTATCTTTAAATCCAATTTTCTTTATAATTATCAACGAAAGTCCATATCCCAACTATGTTGTGTGAAAAATTGCTATACTTAGCATGTCTAGATAAAATCCAAATGTTAGGTTTGTTGGTTTAGGGTTAGTTTGACTCTCTTGTAGTTCTTTCTAGTTCTTGAATCAGGCCAATGTCACATCTCCTAAAATAGAGAGGAATGCCTTCCAGTGCCTGCTTTTAGTATCCATTCTTATCCACTGGTGCTCGATTATTGAGAAAATTCTTTTGTTTGCTAAATTATCCCCCTTTATTGATAGCTAACTCTTGCTTTGTAAGAACATTAGATGATCTTCCGTTCCTACCTCTGACATACTGCAGCTGGAAACATGAGTTATGCTTGCATATGGTGTGCTCTCCTACTTGCTGTTCTCTTTCCCGTGAGATTTTAGAAATAGGTGTTTGGAGAGAAATGGAAACTGAAAATATCAGATTGGTTTCCTCTTTACTTTGTCAGATGAGTTCATTTTGAACCTGCCGAATGTGAATGTACTCAATGCGTTTCATCTTTACTCTTTTCCCTTTATTTTAGCCATTTGCCATGGCTTGATCTGGACTCTTTCATTCCTTTTTTAAGCAAACGACCATGAATCTAAGTTCCTTGTATTTCTTTTCCAACAGCGTCCTAGTTAAATGATAACATTTGAAATGAGTGGCTTGTATCTACCTGATTATAATTGAATTGTGAAAATTATTGGTCTCTGCAAAGTCCTTTCTGATTCGATTGAGAGGAGTAGTTCTAATGAGTTCTAATGTCTAGAAGGACTGATTGCGTTTCTCATGCAGAATAACATGTGATCACGAGGAAGAACGTGCCAGTCGAAGGGTGTACAGGGGCTGCACTCGTTCACCAACTTGCAAGGGCTGCACTTCCTGTGTTTGCTTTGGTTGTGAACTCTGCCGTTTTTCGGATTGCAGCTGCCAGACCTGCACTGATTTTACAAGGAATGCGAAAGCTTGAAGGGAGAAACACATTCTTGTTAGCTTCTCTTTTGGTGATAACTCTCGTCTTTTAATTCATCGCTTGCACACCTCAGGAAAAGGTTCCAGTTAGCGTCTTTATCTGAACCTCTAAATGCCAACCAGTCCTTTGCGCAAAGCAAATATTCATCTGGTATATAATTTCCAATTCTACTTCTATTTTTCTGTTGTTTGCTCCAAAAAAATAAATAAATAGATTTAATCAAATGCTAAAATCTTTTAGTTGGAGGGCAATTTTAATAAATCCAATAATAGTTGAAACGAAGAAACTCAATATTTTTTTTTATATATTATAGGATAAATTCACAAAATATGTAATCAAAATTTTGAACGATAAATTAAAAGTTCGAAGAACAAATTCAATAACAGAAAGATGGATTTACCTTATCCCTCAGCATGGCAAAGAAAGAAAGAAAGCCCAAGAGAAAAGCCTCACTAGAGCAATTATGAAAAAGAAACAAGGCATTAAAAGTCAAAGAAAGAAAAGGCGCTTATTTGTAGCAGATTTTTTTGTATTGCTTATAATATTTTTATTATATTTTATTAAATCTTATTTATGTAAATATATGGATAAAATTTAATATAACAGAATAAACAGAACAAAAGATTTGATCCAAGTGAAACGACAACATTAAGGTAATTAAAACTGGACGGTTAATATTAACATGGATGAATGGTAAATGAATTTGAATCCACCGCTGATATGGGATGGGATACGGTCAATGGGCAAATGGCAAACAGCCACGTGTCTTTAAGAAATGACGGGGTAACTCCAAATTAAATTTTCTGTGTCATTTTTTCTGCTTCAATCTTGTGCTATTTTATCCCAACCATCTATACAAGCTGGTTTGCGTTTTGACTTTTGCGAGGTAATTAGTCGCGTTTCACTTTTCTTCTTGAGCTTATAGTATGTGCGGTGCCCTTAAGAAATGGCGGGGTAACGCTTGCTTGTTGCCAATGCAGATTTCTCTGTTATGCCAGTACAAGGTGGTTTGCGTTTTGACTTTTGCGAGGTAATTAGTTGCGTTTCACTTTTCTTCTGGAGCTTATAGTATATGCCTTCTGCTAACTCAAGTATAGTATGTGTAGTTTTGAATCTTTGTTCTCCCTGAAGGCGGTGTATTCCGTTTTGAACTATAGTCCTCTATCCTTCATAGTTTTACTCCGTCCTTGTTACTCGCCGTCAACAACTCCTTGAAAGCGCCATTTCCACTATCCCCCTTTCTCCTGTCCTTGCTGTTTTATGCTTAATGCTTCCACGCAACTTTTTTGTTCTTACACAGTGGCCCTCTTGTATCTTTTATTCTTTCATTCAAACCCTTCCTCACTTGAAATTGATCTTCACACCTTTGAATTTTCTGTTTTCAAATAATTCTTTTCTTCATTGTCCCAAAATTTCCTAAAAGTAAAAAAAATAATTTTAAAATAATATCATCAGAATTAATTATCGAAAATAGAAGTAGAAGAGGCATCATTAAAAAATAAAAGTAATTACCAAAAAAAATATTGACTTGAAATTACAATTAGTGACATGTAATTCGAATTCGATGTTACAAAAAAGAAATTGGATTGTGAATATATATAATGTAAGAACACGGAACATTCATACATTTGGATAAGTGAATGAAAAAAGATTGCACGGGACGATAAGACTACTTATAAGAAAGGACCTGATTTCAAATAGCTTTGAATTATTGCCTCTTGGGAAAAGTCAGTAAAATATCCCTTCCCAACATCTATTCCCTCTTCTCTTGCAACTCTCTCAACTTCTTTCTGCACACTAAGCCCTCCAACTTGGGCAGGGTCCAGTAAGTTACAAGCCACCTCAATCACATTATCACCATGAGTAAGTGCCATGGCCTGCACTGAAGGAAGGCCACCTCCTCTCCCACTCACTCTTTTTGCAATTCTACGAACAGCACCAATGTTTGTAGAGAAGACAGGCACGTTATAGTTATCAACCCATGGGGTTGCTCCAATGACAATGACGCCTTTTGCTTCAGTAACTTGAGCTGGACCATGATCTGGCTTCAAAGGTAATGACCTCGATTTTGGTCCACCTGTCCAATGGCCTCCTGAATTCGGCTTGAAATAACCCAACTCTCGCCTTATTGAATCCAATGTCCTCCCTTCTTCATGGGCAGCTCCATATACAAATGTAGGAACTGCAGGCCACATTTGAGATCATTAGCCAAGTATTGAATGCCTCATGCCAGTTCACCTAATTGCCACTCATTTAACATATGACATATCATCATATGATGCACTTTGCATCTTAATCACCATGCCAACACAAAGATTCCATGTTTTGACACCTCAGAACACTCAGAAAGATTTACACTATTTAAAGCTAATTCACTTTTTCCACTTAGAGTAAGGACACTGCCTTCTCATATAAAATCATTTGTTTTGTGCTTTTACCCTGTTTCCAACTGTTGATATTGCCTCTGCATCAAATCTTTACTATAGTTTTCAGTTCACAAAAATGGGACTCCCAGAACGAAGTGGAAATGTAGTATAACAGACTCAAATTCTTGTAAGTACAATAAAAGATGAATTCTAGAGTAATCTTCATCAACACCATGTCTCCATAGAAAAGAAAGGCTGCAAGAAGATAGATAGCGCTATTTAATACAGACAATATGTGGAGCTCCTATTCTGGAACCAGGCACAAGGATTACAATATCACATTTATTAAGCAAGCTAGAAGAAATTTAAAAGCAGACAGCAATGGGAATTTATGATCTAACATCACTTTGGATAAATCTCAAACATTAAAATCCTCATTACTGCAAATTAGATTTAGCAAAGCAGCTTCTATAGAACAACCAAGCATCTAGAGCCTAGATTTATCATCTGGATACTTAGTATTGAGCAAACTTTCAATTGGCTCAGACCTTGGAGGCTGTTGCCTACATCCACAGCCAATGCCTTTGCAATCCCAGCTACCTGATCCAAAGAAGCACGAGGCAAGGGATGAAAGCAAATGTGGTCCACAACACCAAGCCGAGGATGGCTTCCAACATGCAACTCAAGATCAATAGCTTCAAAAGCAGCTTTAACCATGGCAAGCACAGCACTCTTCAGAGGACTGGATTCTGATTCTAAAGATGGCTCAGTAGGCAAACTGGAGACAAGAGTATAACCCACTCTGTTGTAAATGACATCTTCAAACTTATTAATAATAGGGGCTTCAAGGAATTGTTTCGCAGCTCTTTCAATTGCCTGCAATGAACCCTTGTTTCGGCTCTCAGATATGTATACCTTGCAGCAAGCAAGCATGCAGTTCAACATAGTTCACCTCTCTGCCACCATCCACAGGTTGCAAAAGAACATAAGTGGGATATGAGAGAGAGACTTCAGAAATTTGTGGTTACAATTTGAAGGAACTCAAAAAGTCTCTACCACATAATCTTCAGTGATACAATTTCAGGCGAAATCAGTCCTGAAAGTTCAGTAACTTAACAAATTCTAATCAACCAATAATAACATTTAGATTGAAACAGTCTGCATAAGGAATGCTCCTATTAACCAATCTACTATGCCAAAGAACTACCAAACACCGTGTTTAAGTGGTCATCTGTTATCCATCCATTTGCCGATACCATAATCCAAAAATAAACAAAAAAAAAAGATATTTAAACGATTTAATATCTTTAAACATAAATGCAAACTCCAGGAGAATAGTTTAGCGCATCAAAAGCTGTAAGCTTTAGCATCAAACATGGCGAATGCTGGCAAAGCATTGTTCCCCGGAGAAATTGCATCCATCTTAACAACTGAGGGCCACACCCATCACCCAAGTAATCTAAAAAAATTCATTTCTTCCTTAAAACTCAATCTCTTTGGGCTTTGAGCAACCATCATGCTCCAATTTCTTGCCAAACCCGCCCTCACGACCCTACACTTTAAGAGTAAACTATCCATTATCTCCTGAATGTCCTCATCCGTCATCTATCTATCAACTCCTCCATTCTGAAATCAGTCGATAACCGACAAGGGTCCACTGACTAAAAGCCGAGTTTTCACCCACTTCGAAGCCTGTCTTGAGATCGATATGTCGTGCGTTCTCTCTTTTTTTTGGGGAAAAAGTCGTGCGTTCTCTTTGCCCGAGGTTGGCCTGTGCTTTTAGCCTTGTTTGAAATGGGCCTCCTCCAGGTTGAGCGATGATTCGGAGAGATCTTGCGTGGACTCCGCATGAAGAGATATCTTTGTTTGTTGCCCTCGTCAAATTATTGTATTAGATATTTAATATAGACTGTTACCTGAGGTTACTCACCTTGATGGCGTCGCCAACTATTTGATCAAACAGCAACGGCAACGGCACCGGCTTTGAGATGATAAGTATCAATCAACAACGAACGACAACCGTGCAATGCAAAGCGAGGTTTCCATATAATCTTTGATATTTATTAAATATTTAAACCGGTAAAAAGTTGATAATTTTATTATATTTCACCAAAACCTCAGCTATTTAAAACTTGAAAATTTCATACGTTTTATGAAACGTCCTGACGTCGACGTTGCAATTTCTGGAGACGTAGGACTCCGCGTGAACTGTGAACAATTACGTTAGAGAAGAATAATTAAAGAATTAGTAAAGTATAGAGATAATAAATATAATAACAATAATAAATATTATTACATAATTATAAATTATTACGAGATATTAATCATCTTATTTATTAGCATAAATATTTTAAAATAAAAATGTAAAGAAATACTTGATTTACTATAATTTAAATATATAATTATATTATTAGTTATTAATAATTTTTAATAAAATAATTTTGTAGTAAATTATTTATATTTTATATTATAATAATATGTAAATATGATAAATCAATAAGAATGTTTAAATTTTCATTTATTACGAATACAAATTTACATCGTTTAGCTTTCATTTCATCAAGGAATTTTATTAATTTATCATAAATATTCTCGTCATAATCATCACCGTCATCATCTTCTTCTTGCTCATTTTTACTACTAAAGTTGATTGTTATTCTATATTCTTCACAATTTGTTTCATTAGGATTGGGTAAATTCCTTTGCAGTTCATCATATAGTATCTCTGCTAGCTGGTCCATCTGATTTACCAAATTTTGTATACAAGTCTCTGTTTTTTTGATGCTTTATGATTGATTCTCGAATAAAATCAGTCATCATATCTTCTAAAGTTGGCTTGTTAATTGAAAGTGCTTATTGTTGTAAATATTCAGCTGGAATATAATCGTTTTATTCATAGGTATAAGAGTTGCTCTATTCTGAATTGTAATTATTCCCATATAATGCACCTTAAGGTTGGTTTTATATGCTCGGTTGCAACTACATAGAGATGTCAATAGGTCAGGTCGAGCCTGAATTTCTCCTAGCCCAACCGGCCACATATAATTTTTTTAAGAAAAACGTAAAAAATGATGTCATTTTTGAAGTAATGGTCAGGTCGGCTCGTGGCCTGATTAACCCACTCTATAATCGGGGTAGGGCCTTTTTGATTGTAGTAAGTGATCCCACTAACGTCGCAACACGACATAGACTTCAGTTAAGCCTTCGAAAATATATGAGAAAACCTCTCATTCTTATTTGGTGATGTTACGTATTACAAAAACATATCCTAGCTTCCATAAAATCATTGTCTACTTCATCCTTCCATTGTAAATTGTGGTTATTACAATGAATATGCAATCCTACAATAAATCACAAACTCAAGATAAGTAAAGAAGTTCAAATGATAATTAAATAAATAAGTCACAAATACCATATAATAAATAAAATAAAATAATGACTAGAGTAATAACAGTCAGCTTTTTCTAATATTAAAGTCTCTGACAATGACGCAAAAAAATTGATTGAATTTTTCTAAGTGTGTCAATTATGAATTACCGCAAGTGCATAATGTAGCTATAGTTAGTACTCGCAAACATGATCGATCCCACGAGAACAGTGATTACCAGTAATTACCGTTATTCTATTATCTAATCTACGAATTGATTGCAATTTTTTAATTAAAAGAAAATAAAACTTAAAAAATAAAATTCTCAAGCAACAAGATTGAATAAGTGAAATAAGGAAGAATTAAGAAAATTACTGATATTAGAAAATAGTCTCTAAGTTTCGAATCTCTCTCAACTCTTAACATATTGATCTTTTATTATGCAATTGTTTTGTGGATGTATTGGATCATAGAGATTCAATGATATACTAGTAACTTACCTTGAGTCTATTAATAACTAATCTTAAAGTTATCAACCAAATTACTCATGTTAAAGTTTATAGGATTATTTCAACGATTTGTGAATCTCCCTTTTATATTTGATCGTAATTCGAAAGATTTATATCATCATATCTTTAAGGTTGCAATCAGCTCATTTCAATTACATTAGATTTATTCATAAACAAAGTTTTTAAATTTTTATATATGAAATCAAGTTATGATCTTATTCCGGATATATTAGAATATAAATAAAAGACATAACTGGATCGTAATATATCAATTAAAAATCATATTAAGGTATCAAGAGCTAAATCCTAACAAGATGTTTAGTTATATAAGATTGAACTCGAAATCAAATATAAATAGAAAAAAATGAATTGACATCAATAAGTTCACAATTCTTGAATTGAAATTGTTTAACTGTTAATCAATATATGAAACAGTTTTATTAAGCATCAAACAACTGTAAATATTCAGAAACCCAGAAATTCGAGAAACCCAAAATTTGGAAATAAGATGGGTAGCCAGAAAGGAGTACAGAAAGAGATTGTTAAAACCAAGAATGCCCATTTGCATATCCGCCAATCCATTGTAGCTCATAGGCCTGAGGGAGCTTTATGGTAACTGCAATCACTCATGCCATCTATTTCCAAAAATAGACCTTACGGGAAAATTAGTATAAGCTATTGATGTTAAGAAGCTTGGTGTGGCTATCTCCAACAGTTTCATTCTTGTGTCCGTCTTTTGCAACCTAGAAGATTTTGGAATAGGACTTATTAATAAATAAAAGAATGTTGGAAAATTGGGTCAGAATCTGATCCCGACTGTAGCGGAATAATTACAAAACTTTTTTGAAACCTTTAATTTCCTGAAAATTAAGCTCGCTTTAATTCTATAAAATGATTAACATAAATTGTAATAAAGAGAAAACTTAATTTGTACCTTATTTCCAAGCTTGATCTTTATCTTATTATATCCCTCGAACTATTCTCAAAACCGATCTGTTTCAACCATCATAGCTGCACAAATATCCTGCCTTTAACGGTATCCACAGAATGAGTTGAGAGAACTCTGTAACTCTTACAGAAAGGGTTAAGCAAAAAGTACTAGCTCCATAGAGCTCAAGTCTATTTATAATAAGTTTTAGGCATTTCGGTAAAATTACCGAAATGCGTAGAACCTATTATAAATAGGCTTAACTAATTTCAATTAAGCTTTAATTAGAATTACAAATAATTTTAATTAAAAATCAATTATGCCCATATAAGATTCAATATCTCATATTGATCTTTATCTATTAAATATCTCATATTTAATCATAAAGTTTCTCAAACTTTACAATCAAGTACAACTTGATTAAATTAACTTTGCTCTTTTCAACCCATTATATATGTGAGACTCATTAAGTTCCCAAATATGTTAGCAATGATTATAAAATAAAATTCTGATTCATAATTAGAATTAGAATAATTAAAACTCCTTTTAATTTATCTTTAATTCTTTAATTAAGTAATTTATAATCATATATGAAAATTAGCTTCGAGCAACGTGTCATGACACTCAAATATTTAGGAATGTCAATGTGATTTTAACTAACCTTTTTATGCTTGATTTTTTCGTATAATTCAATCATTTCATCATACAATATTCTGATTAGACATAGGGCACAGAATTAATGTCTATCTTATTTTGAGTCCAATCATATTAGTACCCATTAGTTATCAATTCAATTAATGACATCTGTAAACTATTTATAAAACGTCATTCCACCTTGGCCAAGAATTTTTCAAATCAATACTAATCAAGAAACAATGGAACATTCTCGCTAATTACTTTAGGGTATTGAATCCTATCTTGATCACACAATTACCTCCATATAGTTCGTGTTACATCCAATGACTACCAATTGACAGACCTATGATTAAATAGGTCATAAGTAGTATCAAAACACAACAATCTCCATACAAGATAACCTTGGTGACCTTAAGTTAAATAGGTCATAAGTAGTATCAAAACACAACAATCTCCATACAAGATAACCTTGGTGACCTTAAGTCAAATGATCACTTATACAATTATCATAATGAGAATTTCATAGATATACATGCAATGTTTCAAATGGATTTCGCATATCAGGTCTGTTCAGTGAATTTGTTCTCTAACAAACACCTATACGTTTGTTAAGTATCTCTGTACTTTAGCCTGTCAGATTAACTACTTTCTTTGTAAGGAAAAACATAACGTGTGCTAGACCTTTTGTGTTCTATTAATATCCAGTCTTAATAGAACAACGACCATAAACAATTTAGAGATAAAACATAAATGCAATATGAATCTCATAATTATAATTTCATTTGCAATCTACAATTATTCCATGAACTTTATCATATACATCTAATTATATACAATATAAAGAATGTCTTTAAATAATTTGTCATTAAACTTCTACAAAGTCAATTGACTATAGGACATAAACCGATGGGATCATCATAAGTAATTGGTAAATCCCCATTACTTTGGTTGATAGATTTACATATAAACTGTTAAGGCCACATAATACGAAGAGCCAGAAAATCAAAGCAGAAGGAATTTCTGTCTCTGTTTCTCATCTTGTAGTCATGTATCGCATGTTTTGGTAGTATTTGTTTATTTATTTATTTATTATAGCCTTTTTCCTTTCAGATTCGTATCTCAAAATCTAAATTCAGGAGACCTGTACCTTTTACTTGGTGAGTTTTTATCAAATCATTGATTTTCCAATTACTTATCTATTAGTTCTGTCCGGCTAGAGAGATTTTCAAGTTTTAGTAGGCCTCGATTAGATCAACTACGAAAATAATGAGGAAAGTTCATCCCCACGATAATACTCTGCACTTGGTTGTAGGTAGCGTTTTATATACTCGCCAGTCCGAGGATTCAAAGCATATTTCGAGGGGTTTTCTGAATATAGTGTTTCAATGATATACGAAACAAAAAATTGCTTCATGGTCATGAAATCTACTCATATTTCAGAAGTTAAGATTGAAAATATAACCTTGTCTGGCTTTTGTAAATTTTTGGACATTTTCGCATTAACCTCAGGAAGGCATGTCAGAAACAAATTCTTGCAAACCAAGTTCTTCACAGATAGTAAACATGTCCACGTCTGGACTTTACAGGAACATCTTAACCATCCAGTAAAAGAGTGTCTCTCAGGCCTATGAACCACTCCTGGTCTTCATAACTGAGTACTGTAACTTCCAGAGAACTAATGTAAGCTATTGAAGCGAGCTAAAAGATAAGCAAACTGACTAAAGTCCTGAATGAGGTAAACAAGAAGTTCAGGATAAACCTTCAGCTTAAGCAAAATGTCCAGAAGTAGAAGCTACGGGGTAGTGAATATAGTTTCCTCTAAATTGTCTGCCAAAGCCATAGGCATCAGGACCAAGCCTTTGCTCTGCAGCAAATTGGATGCAGCTGATGGATTTATTTCTAGCAACTTCCCAACCATCTCTTCAAGATGTTCTTTCCTCATTTGCTCATAAACAAAAGAGTGGCCATAACCCTGAATATATGAAAAAAAAAAGGAAATTCGACGGCAACAGGCTTCAAACGATGAGATGAAATGCTGCTAAGATGATCGGAAATACATGTTGGTTGTTGTTTGATGTCATACCTCGATGGAAATAAAAGCACCCGAAGTTGCTTCACCACCTAATCTGCTCTGAGATAATTCCTGTTTTCGTGATTATCTCATTAGATAGAAACGGGAACAATTCCACAATGAGATTTTGGACAATACTCCGAAAGTTTTATTGATTATAATCAAGATTTTTTTAAAAAATTATTATTGCCTTCTGCTTTTGCTTCGGGGATGGAAAGTTTCAAGCATAGTTCCATTCATGCAGACAAGAGGTCAGAAACTAAAGATATCTATCAGCAATCGAGAATGCGCCCTTGTTACAGTGAAATGTGTGTGTCAATAAAGAGGTAAATAAGTACGTGGCAATGATCCGACTATTATAATGACCACTGATTAATTGAGCTTGAATCTAGACATCTGCATGGCGTTTTAGGAGCAGCGCTAGGAGGAACTTACTCTCATCTGAAGCTGCAGATACTTGATATAGTCAATAACTTCATCTAGAATACCAGCTTGAGAGGCCTTCAAAACAAAGAAATCAACCAAAGCCAGTTTTATATAAGTGAACATAGGCATGTCGTCTGTATTTGAAATTGAGGTATAGAGTACTGATGACAAGTTCTATAGCAATTATATAGACAGGCATGTTAAATGAAATGTCCGGCGAAGCAACTACGTTCACAGGATATGGAAGAAGCCCTTGCAGTGCCTTGAGTCCTGCAGCAATTCGTAACCTGCGTTCCTGAAGTAAGAAAATCAATGTCATGTCTAGTGAATTCATCGAAACAAGCACTGAAACATTTACCAACCAATTCAATTAACGGTAACATTCTTTCCAAATTTGAGCACATGACATTAGCTTTGGTATGCTCAGTTATAAGACACAAACTTTTATATTTATATGCCCAGTACTCTGATAAAGAAGAAAGATCCTCTTACGCGACCACTTCTAAGAGCTGCATCTTTTGATGGTTTAGAAAGATAGGCAGATGGAGCAACCATTACTCTAGGATGAATCTGAGGAAGGTCAACATTATCTGTGCTTGGCTCGTACGTCCAAGAATTATTAATCTGCACTTGGTAGAAAAATACTCGCTCAGACAAAACTAATCTAATCAGACCGGGTTAGAGATGGAACAATGAAGCAAAGAACCTAACCTGGCTCTGATGTTGTGAACTTTGCCGCCTGTTCTCTGGTTGTTCTTCATTACGTGGTGTTGAGCATCTCACCTATCAAACACAATCAAAGCACTATGCTTGATAATTGTTACAGAATGTACTGAAACCAAATACCAATTACATTCAAGCTCTTACATTTAATGAAGCTTCAACGTTGTCAGAATTGAGCATATGGGCATATGGCTTCAAGTCGTAAATATCCATATGAGAGAAACCATCAGGAGGCTTCAAACCACAAGTCATCCATGAGCAGTTGGTCACTTTTTCACTTTGAACATCTGAGACTCCTTTAACATCAGGCAGTATATCAAGGGGTGGGCTTATGCCTCTCAGGGCATCAGACGGAGAACCATTTTCAAGAAATTTTGTGTCTGCGAGAAACTCATAATAGCTTAGCTGGTCTTTAGGGCAATCAACCCATTGAGCTAGAGGCATAGCAAGAGTATGGGTTTCACTGCTGCTCCCTGTAAAAAACATCTCATTATCATCATTTCCAGCACCTAAAGGAGCATTATTAGACTTCCCTCCCAAATTGGACGGCATCGGCTTTGGAGGGTTGTTATAGCTGCTTGCGCCTTCCATACTCTGCCAAGTAAAACACAGTGGCATGATTATTACACTTCCCAAAAATTAAAAAAGAAAGTAATAAAAGAACAATTCTAAACAATGGCCTGAACCTGATCAGTGACATAAAAAGCATTCTCATGCGTGCAGAAGGAATATAAAGATCAAGAACACATCATGAATACATGTATGTCTTTACGATGAAGAGAAAAAGTTGGAATGCTGATATGAACTTGGGAAGCTACACATCAAGAGTACTCCATCTATTAACAGCTGAGACAATCGTAGTTTAGGTAACAAACTCTAGGATAGTGACAGATAGTGGCAAGTAACCTAAAACCACACAAGAAACCCATCATGGACGAGCAAAAAACCAAGAGAAGTCCAAAAAAAAATAAAAAAACCAATGTTTAGGTGATTCCTAGAGTGGAATGAAACTCAAGAAGAGAAGTTGGCAACGCATATAGAAAAATGAAAATGGGCTTACGGTTACAGCTACAGGAGTCAGGATGGCGTAAAAAAAGGTGAGAGGGGTCTTTGTTTAATTTGAAGGGGAAGTGAACTAAAAATGGAAGACAGGACTCTGCAATTGCCAACATTTGTGTTGTGTGCTTTATCCCAATGTACATGTGACAACCAGACCACTACTGTCGTCTGGAGGCGGCAGCGCCGTAACTGCCCAGACTTGCATGTTTTGTCTTTTTACTGTGTATTTATTTTTTTTCTTTTCTCCGCGTATGTATGCTCTTTGTTTTTGACGTTGCCATTCCTATGAAATTTTAGTAGTTAATATTTATTTATTTGTTGCCGGTAAAGTTGTGAATACCAAATTAAATTTGGTACCGAATTAGATTATGATACAGTATTATACTTGTACCGATATCGATCAATATCGAGTACCGATATCGATCAATTTTTTAAATTTATGAAATGGTCCCTGAAATTTTATAAATTTTATAAAATAATCCATTGATATGTTATACAGTTATATACTGTATACTTTACAAGTTTACGTCAATTGTAATAGTTACTGTATACTTTACAAGTTTCGATCAATTGTAATTGTTGTTTTTCTATATGAATATAATGTTATTTGACCAATTTCAATTTAGGTATTTTTGTATATATTTAAAAAATTATCTTTTTTTCAAATAATGATAATATAATTGTACTTACAAGCTCAAGTGCATGCCATTTAGTATAGCATGAATGGATTTTCTTATGAATACGATGGCCTTATTTGGTGAAGAGCTGATTAACTCATTTTAGCTTTTTGACTTTATAGAAAAGCTAATTAGGTTGTTTGGTGAAGAGCTGGTTGGGTTGGCTGATTCAACCCAACCAGCTGATTTTAAACAAGCTCCTCTATAAGAGCGTTTTCTCCAAATCAGCTGATAATTTTTTTGAATGTCCATTTTGCCCTCGTTACATTTTACTTTCTCACGTCTCATTTCTCGTTTTCTTCGGACTCTTCTTCCTTCTCTTTCCTTGCTCTCCTTTTCTCTCACCGTCTCAACCTCACGCTATCTCGTTTTCCTTGTGTTGATTTTCATCGGAAGGTGAAGGGGATTTGTTCATGTGTTAACATTGACGTTGTGCTGATTGTGATAGAAAGTGAAAGGGCTCAGCGAGAAAGA
>JANIIA010000192.1:42297267-42308670 GCA_027478495.1 Erythroxylum alaternifolium
TAACCTATTAGCATTCATTGGATTAAAGAAGAAAGAGATACATTTGATGGACCATCTTCCTTCTTTCATCATCAAAAACCAAAATTGGTATGTCATATTTAGGTTAATAGTCTTTTCATATAGCCATCTTAAAGACAAATGAGAAGAGTCTCATTTATTGGCTTCTTTATGGTTGATTAAAAAAGAAGCGATGCATTTGATGTAAATCTTCTTCTATCCTTTGAGATTAACCGAAATTGAGAGGGTGTAAGAAATGTGCATTGTTTTGACTCTCTCTCTCTCTCCTATCTTGCATAGTGAGCCGAAAATTGCATGAGAGTGTCTCATTTTTTGGCTACTTTCTTCTAATAAAAATCTCTTCCAAAATTTTCTTCTCCTTTCCCACCAAGGGATCTTGTCAACCAAGTTGTCCAAGAAGAACAAGTAGTAGATCGGATTGGTTGAGCGTATAATATCAAGAAGTGGATACAATAAGGTGAAGAGGATACATCACCTAGGAGAGGATACATTGCCAAAGATAGGATAGCACAACAAGGAGTTAAAGCTATAGCGAAGGAGTCGGTAATATTTTCCATCTTGTGATTATGTAAATGTTTTTCCTTATATTGTATCATGTGTGGCTATGCATGTTGATTTGGATATATTGCTTCCACTAAAATTTTGATTTCCAAAAAGTTTTCAAATCTACCGTTTCTTCCAAATCGATGCATGTTTTATTTTTCGATCCAACAATCCAATCTCTACCACTCATATTAAACACAAAAATCAATCTGAAGCTCTTTATTTTGATTGTAACGAGGTCAAGCTAAAGGTAGGGAAAAAAGGAAAATTGTAGGTCAAAACCACAGAGCTAATTGAGCATTCAAAGTAATTTAGAAAAGTGACAAATAAAAAACTCAATTCTTTCCTCTCACATAATAAGTTAGCACTCCCCATTTTTATGTCTCTCCTCTTCTTTCATCTTCTAGTCGTCTTCTCTTTCCTTTGTTTCTTTTCAATTCATTTTTATCCCCTTTTTTCTTTTCTTTTTCTCTTTTTCTTTTATTTATTTATTCATTTAAATAAAGAAATTAAGGGAAGAAAAATATAGAGGAGAGAAAATTACTATAATCATATCCATCCCTAACTTAAAAGCTAACTATAAGCTTTGATTCCCCACACTTATTCCCTAAACCTGATTATACCTTTTCAAATGCTCAACTTGCCCTTATGGTATATGTAATGAAGCAGATAAATAATTAAGGTCAAGGCTCATATTTTGGGTTTAAATAAAGAAACGGATTCATTTATACTCAAGGGGGCTCACTAGGGGAGACATTATGGTGGCTTTTCAAGCTAATAGGGTAAATCCTAATTTTCTTCATCATTTCAATGTTTGCATAAGGTTATGTGATCTCAACTAGTATTTGCAAACAAGTTCTAGAGTTCCTTAATCATGAAAGAACACTCTCAATAAATAATACTAGAAATTGGTGTTTAATAATTAAAAAAGGCTCAAATTCTTACCAAATGAAAAATGTCATTCATCTATCACAACAAGCTAATTTCCTTTTAACCGAAATCAAAGAAGCATGCAAGAATACTGATTCACTCATATTATGCATTTCTAATCCCGATTGAGTTCATTTAATGATCACGTATCTCTAACTAATAAATGGGAAAACAAACACACAATACACAATTAATGGTCCCCCGCAACTTAAACATCACATTATTCCTAATGTGACACAAAAAAGTAAAAGAGGGGTCTAGGACAAAAGAAAAAAATTAATATGAACAAGGACAAACATTAAATACTAAAAGAAATTAAACTGTATGCAATATGAACAATAAAAAGAATAAAAAAAGAAATATGATACAAAAGTCTGGTGGTAATTGTGTCATTGTGATGTGAAACATGGTAATAAGCATGGCATCTGAAATTAAGGAGTGGATAATTGTGAGGAAGACAAATAGAAGAGATTGAAAAGAAGGCCTATGCACATAAAGCAAATAGATTAAGTCGAGTTTCACTAAAAGAAATAACAAACAACTAAATTCAAAGACAAAACAAAATGATATGGGTTGCCTCCCATTTAACATTTCTTTAATGTCTTTTAGATGGACACCTCAAATAGTCATTCTTAAAGTGGATCACTCACATTGATGGATTCTACGGTTTTCTTTTCAATTGTTCCTCCCAAATATGGTTTCATCTGATGACCATTCACCTTAAATGTTTCTTTTGTTTGCAGTTTTTCCAATTCCACTACTTCATAGGGAAAGACTTTGATTACTTCAAATGGTGCATTCCACCTTGATTTCAACTTACCTGGAAACAAACGCAACCGAGAATTATATAACAAAATTTTCATTCCAGTTATGAGGAACTTACCTGCATGACTCTTATCATAAAGGTGTTTCATTCTTTCTTGTAAATTTTGGAATTCTCATAAACCTCACCCCAGAGTTCATCCAATTCTGAATTTTGAAGCAAATGCTCCCGCCCTCCGTCATCTAGATTTAGGTTCACCATCTTAATTACCCATAGTGCCTTATGTTCAACCTTGATCGGTAAATGGTAGGCCTTCCTACAAATAAGCCGATAAGGGCTCATTCTTAAGATAGTTTTATAGGCCGTGTGATATGCCCATAGTGCATCATTTAACGTTGTTGACCAATCCTTCCATAATGGGCGTACAATATTCTCTAAAATCCCCTTAATCTATTTGTTCCTTATTTCCACTTGTCCAGAAGTTTGTGGATGGTACAGAGTTGCCACCTTGTGAGTTATGGCATATTTCTTGATGAGCTTCTCAAAAAGCTTATTGCAAAATTGACTTCCTGCATCACTTATGATTACGCACAGAATCTCGAACTTGCTAAAAATATTTTCCTACTCATCCTCTAGAGTGCACCTCCGAATGATTTCATCCTTACAGATTTGGTAGAGGTAAGGATCATCCTAAAAGTAGTACCTGCTTAAATGAAGGAATATTTTCCTTTCCTGATAAGTCATGTTAGGTCTCAAAATTCCACCTGCAAGATAATTAACATAGTCAGCATACCAAGGCACTATACTCACAACAAATAATTGCTCATCAGGAAAGTTCTTAGCAATTGGATAATTCTTTTGTTGCTCAAGAGTTTCCAAGTTAGGAGCTAATCTAGACAAATGATCTGCAACAACATTATCACTCCCTCTTTTATCTTTTATTTCCACATAAAACTCTTGTAACAACAAAATCCATCTAATTAACCATGGTTTTGAATGCATTTTGGTCAAAAGATATTTAAGAGTTGGATGATCAAAATGGATTAGGATCTTGACCCTAACAAATAAGGTCTAAATTTTTCCAATGCAAAAATCACAAGCAACAATTCTTTCTTAGTGATTGTGTAATTTAGTTCTGTGCATCACTCAAAGTTAAGCTAGCATAATAAATCACACGTAGAGATTTCTCAACTTTTTGGCCCAAAACATCTCCCTCTGTAAAATTAGAAGCATTACACATAATTTCAAAAGGTAAAGGCTAATCAAGAGCCACAATAATCAGTACAGAGATCAATTTTTCTTTAAGAACATTAAAGGTATTAAGGCATTCCTCATTAAAATCAAAATGGACATCTTTTGCCAACAATTAGCATAAAGGATGACTAAAATGACTCTTTTCGTAACTTAAAGTCAAGTTGCATTCAATACATCTTTCAAGCACATGAGTTAGCTTATTTAGGCATCATCAAAAGAGGTACCAAAGATTGAGAAATCATCCATAAATACCTTGATAAAGTCCTCAATCATATCTAAGAAAATAGAAAGCATGCACCTTTGAAATGTTACAGGTGCATTACACATCCCGAATGAAATCCTCCTAAAGGCAAATGTCCAAAATGGACAAGTGAATATCGTCTTTGCTTGGTCCTCGAGAGCAATTCGTATCTAATAATAACTTTAAGAATCATCAAGAAAACAATAAACTCATGTACAAAAAGTTTATCTAACATTTAATTAATAAAAGGGATAGGAAAATGGTCCTTTTTGGTCACTGCATTCAGTTTCCTATAATCAATGCACATTCTCCATCCAGTAGTGGTCCTAGTAGGTACTAACTCTTCTTATCATTTCGAATAACAGTAATGCTGAATTTTTTTGGAACCACATGCACTGGGCTCACCCACTCACTATCCGCAATTGGATAAATCACTCTCTTATCAAGCAATTTCAAAACTTCTTTCTTAACTACCTCCCACATATTAGGATTGAGTCTTCTTTGGGTCTCTCTCACTAGTTTAGCCCCCTTTTCTAGGATGATCCTATGCATGCACATGGAGGGACTAATCCCCTTAATTTCAGTCAAAATCCATCCTATGGCCTTTTTCAATCTTTTCATCTCACTCAGAGTTCTTTCTTCTTGATCAACATCCAAATAAATGCAAGAATGGCCAAATATGTTTCCCTTTCACCTAAAAACACATATTTCAAATTTTCATGTAACTCTTTCAGCTCTAATTTTGGTGGGTTATATTATTCTCTTCATTGGAGGTTGTCTTCAAGAATTTGCCAAACTCGTCCCCCGCAACATTGTCAACAACTAGCAGTGCTTGTCAAACTCTTCAACTAAGTCTAGCTGTTTTATTTCTTCCTCCTATAAGTCAAAATCAAAATCTACAGCATTAATCTAATCAACAAGAGAACACTCCTCATAAACAGCAGTAGTAGGGATAGATTTAACATTAAAGATTGAAAAAACTATTGTTTCTCCGAATATAGTCATGGTCAATTTCCCATTTTTCACATCAATCAAAATATTGGTGGTGGCTATAAATGGTCTTCCAAGGAGTATGGTGTGCTCCTTTCTTGTTCCTTTATTTCCCCCATATCTAAAACCAAAAAGTCAATGGGTACAATCAATCCTCTAACCTTCACTAACACATCTTTCATTATTCCTTTCGGGTATAAACTACAAGCTAATTGTAAGCACATGTTTGTAGCTCTTAATTGTCCTAGATCCAATTTCATATAAATAGAATGAGCCATTAGGTTTATACTTGCTCCTAATTTAACCTCCTCACCATTACCCATTGATACTTTCACAATGATACTCCTTGGATCTTTCAGTTTGGGGGTAACTTGTAATACTCCAGCTCTACAGAGCATAAACCCGAACATCCCGAGAACATTCAGAAACATACCCTATGAAAGTGGCATATTAAAGTGATCACATTAACTTATTTTGGAATCAAACATATAACACAAATATTCAAAAGATCAATTCCTCATTTCATTCACAAAATATAATTTACATTGCAGTCTTTCACTATATAAATCTCATATATACAGTATCATAAGCATATGAGAGTTTACTACTCTTTACAACATGTTTTACATGAAATGAGGAACTAAATAGAAATATTCTAACTAAACTCCTCAGTATCAGCTAACTGGACCTTTGACCCATTCTTGACTTCCAAAATGGATAGAACTAGACTTTTACTAGTTTGCCTTAGGAGCTAAGTCGTCCTCGTACCTGAAAATCAACATTTACAATTTTGATGAGTTTTATGAACTCAGTGAGTGAACCTTCCTCGATGTGCTCACTCATATCAAAACACACAGACAATTCACATTTCAATTCATAGACAGATCATATCATCAAATATTGAATATCATTTTGCATTTCATCATGTTTTAACAAATACAATTTGTATACACTATTTTGTATTTCCATTTCAGAACAGTTTAAATAATTCATTTCAATCATTCATATAATACATATCAAGTTATATATGCAAATACATATGTGACTCCACTTTCATTGTTACATTTTTGTGACCGAGTGCCTTTTTACTGTCCCGTATCTGTTGTAGATACCAAGCTTATTAATAACTGTCCTGTACTCATTGTGAATACCAGGCTCATTAAGTACTGAGTTTGTGGCTCTTTATGTGGATTTTTAAACTTTAAGCTCTTTTTCACTAGTCATTTCGATCACAACTCCTTTATCTGATCATGTATATCAATATGATGAAATGCATCATTTTTCATTATATGCAATCAATCACTTTCATTCATTACATATAGTCATTTTCACCTTTTCATCAGATCTAAGTCCGACCTTCAACATTTCGTTGAGTACACATTTTTTTCCCAATTCACATTTAATTATGAAACACTTCCAATACAATCTAAATTACCAAACTCCTCAGACCATAAATGTCCGAAATTATCTCAATCACATCAATAAGAGTTCAATATCTGAAATTTAAACAGAAGCAAATCAATCCTAATGAGAAAACATCTAGTTTGACTTATAGTACGCTCCATATAGCTATTGCCTCGACTAAATGGCAATGTTTGGATGCTGGCATTCAACTTGTGCGTCTTTAATCATGCAATACACACATTCATACACATTACTAGATTGCTCATTCATATTAATATCCAATTATGCACATATTTATGTGTCATGTACAGTGCATGCTCAATTGACTTTTCCAGTTATGTATCTTTAAACAGAGTCATGATCATTCAAACCTTATAACTTATATATGTCTAGCTTGCACTTAGGTTTACACCTTAAAGAAACTTGATTATTGTAAGTTCATCAATCATACATTCTCTAATTCTTTTATAGCATTATATAATAACACAATATCTAAATTTTCATTCATTCATACCTAATTCACATTTCTCATATTCTTCGGATCACATTTACAAACATATGAGCTCCTTCTTTCCTATAACACTTATAAATTTCCAGATTTTGGTACATTAATATCAACAATCCTTTCCTAAGTTATAACATCAATTAACAACCTAAACATATCAAACATATCATTAGTTGATTCAAAGATCACACCAAAAATAACATTTCATGTCTAATGCCTTTCCCACGATCGTGGAGGCATTCCCACAATCGTGGGTTATGTTATTCAAAAATTTCTTCATTCATCTCCTTCAAATTTTTCCTAATTTTAACCCCTACATACTATATCCAACACATCTTCTTCATAGTTTATTATTTAGACTTCATTTCCTCATCATTTTCACCTCAATTCTGTCTCAAAATCATTCATAAAACAATTCGTTAACTTTTGTTTATCATCTATACAAAAATAGAACATGTTTATATCCATTCATTCATCAACATTCAGCACTCTTCACATACTAATAACAACATCAATCTATCCCTAAACTATCATCATATACATTACTATTAAAACAAGCCATGAAGAATAATATCTTACTTACCTGATTAGCTCAAAAATTCTTCAAATCCTCAAGCAACCCTAGCCTTCAAGCTTAAACAATCATCAAGCTTTCAAGGTAGAATAGGTTAGGTTTTTATGATCAAAGTGGAGAGAACGAAATATTTGGAGTGGCTAAATGAAGGATGTTAACAAAACTCACGTTGTGAGTGTGGGTTGTGAACATCATGAATGGATAGAAGAAAGAAGAAGATGAGAGCATGTAGTAAAAAGTAAGAAATAAAAGATGGTCTTTAACATATGTGGGTGTCGTGGGTTTAAGTGTATGTAACATGTGATAGATGTGTGGCAAGTGTTGTGACACTTGTCACTTGCCACATGTCTTCTTCTTATGGCTCCAATTGTCTTTTAATAACTAGTCCATTTTACCCAATTATTTAATCCATTTATCACTAAATTCTAATCCCACATGTCACTTATTTCTACTGCCATATGTCAATTATTTCTACTACCATTTGTTAATTTATCTTGCCACTTGACATTTTTCCTAGTTTAAAAATGCACATAAATTCATAAATCTCCCAATTGTAACAAATAAATTCCAAATTAATGATTGAAAACCATCATACCAAAATTCAAGACATAATAATTCACAATTCACATCATAACCATTTTAAATCTTTCATACCCTAGAATATGTCAATTGAGTGCAAAAACAATTCTTGTAATGTGTACAAAATCAAAATTCATGTGTGTATGCTAATGATATGCATGGGAACGCAATGCACCTCATAATTTCTCAATGTTATTTCTCATATACAGTGGTCTAGGGTCCTAACCCTTGTTGCAGGACCGCACTTGCTACTTTAGAAACTATCACCTTTTCATATGGTGCAAACTTTCGTTTTTTAATGATGAGTTCCTTAAAGAATTTCACATAAGTTGGAATGTTCCTGATCATATCTAATAATGGTAGATTAGCATTAACTTTAGAAAGTATGCTTTAAAGATCAGAAAATTACTCATCTTGTTTTGAGTCTTTAAAGCAACTTGGATATGGAACTGACGGTCTATAAGGATTGGTTGCCATATGCAGTCTTGGTCCTTCATCACCCTTGGTTACATGCTCGAGTTTTTCACCTCCTTGAATGTGACTTGAAGAGTCATTCCCATTTCTCTCCTCATTTGACCATCTTTTCCTTTAACGAGGTTTTCCTCTTCTTGATTACCTACATCAGACATGTTAGAAGGAATGTGAACATAATTATCAATAACCTTACCACTTCTTAGAATCATAACAGCTTTGGCTTATTTGGGTTGACTGGATAGCTTTCCTTTTTGATTGCCTTGTAATTGAGTAGCGAGTTGCCCAACTTAAGTCTCAACCCTCTTTACAAAAGCTTCCAATAAATCAAATCTCTTGTTGTTCATCTCTTGATTTTGAGCATTCCCTTGAATGAACACATTCAGGCTTTCCTCCAAAGAAAGCTTTCTCGGTATGTTCTAACTTGAAGATTGCCCTTGGAGCTGATTCTGTCTTTGAAAATTTTGATATGGTGGTTGGTGCTGCACTGGTGGGTTGTTGGACTTCTAAGAGAAATTGGGTTAGTTTCTCCAATCAGGGTTGTAGGTGTTTGAATAGGGGTCATTCCACAACCTCAGTTAAAAACCATTAAGTGAATTTGCTTGTTTTTTGTTACCTGTAAAAGATTCAAAAGAATACGAACAAACATTAGCCCGATGACCAAAAGTTCCAAATATACCACATACCTCATGATTCGGAGCATTTTCAGATTATCTCATGGTTAACATTTTCATATGCTTTGTAAGCTCCACCAATTGTATAATCATTTCTTAATTTGAGCTCATTTCATGAACTCCAGCTCTTCTCCCTCTCATGCTCTTTTGTTGAGAATTGGCGCTTAGCATTTCGAAGATCTCATATGTTTCTTCTACAGTCTTCTCTCCCACAACTCCTCCTACTGCATTATCCACCGTATACTGACATTGTTGTGTCAATCCATCATAAACGAACTAGTTCTGAATGTGGAGTGGAAAATGATGGTGTGGATACTGAATGAGTAGGAGTTTGCATCGTTCATATGCCTCATGGAATGACTCTCTCTCCATCTAAGTGAAGGTAGCTATCTTTGTCCACAACTTAGAAGTTTTTTGGAGGGAATAAAACTTTCCTATGAACTTACTGTACACCTCTTCGCATATAGTCAATGAACCGAGTGGAAGGGTCATCAACCATGCCTTGGCCCGATCCTTCAATGTGTATGGGAAGCACCTCATCCTAAGTTGATCTTCATCTAGGCCATCCAACAAAAATGTCTGGAGAGTGGTATAGAATTCTTGAATGAAGTTTAAAGGGTCTTTATTAGGAACCCCATAGAATGATAACAGCATATTGTAGTGGATACTCTTTAATTTATAGTTCTTAGCTGCCTCCCTAATCATATGCACGAAGTGGCAGTACCGATTACCGGTCTAGCATACTCCTTCATCACTGGATTGGCTACCTTTCACCTATCTCTTGATCTTCTGGTTTGTGTCCCTCGAGATTGTCTTCAAAGTCCCTTGGAAGTTCTCTTACCCGATGTACATTGTAAATAAAAGGAGCAAGTTTACCTTCCTGAGACCTACTTCATTGCATAAACCAAATAAAACAATAGTGAATTGATAAGAAAATTACTAAAACAAATCAATAAAATAACACGACAAAAATGCATGCATGAACAGATAAAACAATCGACGAAACAATCAAAATCACTTTAGAAAACAAAAACAGTCAAAATTAATTCAAGTTCAAAACATTAAATACTTCCTCAGTAATGGCCCCAAAAACTTGTTATACCTAAAATGTTCTAAAAAGACCTAGGCTATCCTACTCGTAAGTATACGAGAAAGTTGTAGATGATAACCCAAGGTCATCTCCCACGAAGGTGAAATTGGTCAACTTAAATTAAGTTTGAATTAAAAATAAAAATATAGTCAATGCATTCCTAGACATTCTATCCCGATTGTTGAGTGAAAGCTTTTAAGGAAAATTACGAAATTAAATTGAAAAGTAGAAGAAATCAATTGGGAGCAAAGACAAATAGATTAATCGAAGTGGAAAAACTCTTGAGAATTAATTTTACTAATTTAATCTTCTATGCATGATTAAAGGGAAATGATTGGATTGTTATCTTACTAAAATTAATAGTTAGGTTTTAAATCAATTCGAATAATGAACTAGTCTAACTTTCGTATTCAAAAAGTTATTATCTAAATTAATTATGAAAACCTGACTTCTAATTACCACTTAAGTTAATATATTTCTAGTTCTTAACCTAAGTGTCCATAGTTTCACGATTCGTATTAAACTTCATCTCTCAAATCTTCATTTAATACTAAAATGATGCAAAGTTTGGTCATTCTATTACATCCATTCACTTCAGAAACCACAATAATAAATAAGACTATATATCCGTAACTCAATCATGCATATTCAACTAAATAGCTACATTAATTCCTAAGAAAAGAGGTCAACCCATCATATCATACACATGTTTCATAATATTCAAATACTTCAATCCTATATTACTATCGACAGTTCAAAACAACCCAGTTACTACTTGAATGAACCATGGCAAGTTAAGAAGCAATAATCGTTAAGCTAACAAGAGTATGAATCAGTTAATACCAATATAACAATAAACTCAAAGAAATAAGCAACAGATGAGGAATGAGATAAGCAAATAGAGGGTCGGATAATGAGATATTAGAGGTCTTCTACACTCTCAATTTTTAGCTTTGGCTATCGCCTTCTGCTTTAGTTGCTCTCCTCCAACTGAATGCTTACTCAAGATCAACTCTAGCTCTCACTTTCGGCCTCTCTTCCTAGCTCCCACTTCTCTGCTATTTCTCTCTTCTTCTCCTTCTTAGACTATCTCTGTTTTTCGTCTTTGTTTATCTTTGTTTTCTCTATCTCTTTATGCCTCCCATGTTTGTGTCTCTATATGAGTTAACGAATGAAACAGTGAATGAAAGATGTTTTTTTCTTCAGCTGCCACCCCTTCCCATTTATCCTTCCTCTCCTTTTTTATAGTCCGACTTTAGGTTTAGGTTTGTAGGGTTATTATGCGGTCAACCTACACATGTTAGACTCAAAGTCAGTGTCCGTGAATTTGGACGGGGAAGTCACCCCCATGACTAACATTTAAATTA
>JANIIA010000192.1:42308770-42331983 GCA_027478495.1 Erythroxylum alaternifolium
TTTTTGAAATTTATGGATTAAATCAAAGTGAAAGGATCGGAGGTAAGTGGAATGAGTTTGTTTTTTTTTAGGTTTGACCTGGTGGGGAATTCCTTCCTTATGGGATGCGCGTCCAAATGTCACGTAGGACGTCAGGCTCGTAGCTCACCGGGGTGGGTTTCCAACATATTAGACCGTGCATTGATCAAAATCTTAGAATTTAGTGTAAAAGGATGTGAATGGAAGCAATGAGGGGAGGAGAATTTAGGAGGCAATTCTAGACTTGGAGATTGTTCTCAGGGGGCAATTTTGATTCAGGGAAGCAAAAAACATGAGGAATTCATTAAAAGATCCATCATACTACAAGATCATCGCAAAAATATTCAATAGAAAACATATAGGAAGATTTAGAATTATGAACCCATTTTTTTCAATTTGTTTTTCTTTCAGTGTATTTTTGATCTCGTGTTGGATAATGTGTAAATAAACATATTATTAGTATTTATGTTATGTGAACCCTATATTAATACTTTGATATGATTTGATTATTTTATTATTGCAATTTGTTTGATTGTTATATTGTGATCCAATGACATGTTTTATTTATGTTTTAATAGGCCTGAGAATATTAGATCATGATCTGATTTCATACATAGAGAATGAGAAAGTATAGGTTTGAATAGATCTATCATAATTGGAAGGAGTAATTGCAACCATCGAGATAAGATGGCACAAATCTTCCAGATTATCGTCAAACCTAATAGAAGAATTAACAAATCGGTAAAGCAACTCAATATACTTTAACCTGAGTAATTAGATTGAGAACCTTAGGATTAGTTGTTAGTAGACTCAAGGCCAACTATTAGCATACCATAGGAATCTTCATGATCCAATAAATCAATAGGACAATTGAGTAATAAAAGATCAATCTATTAAAGGTTTAGGGGGATTTGAAACCTAGATACTAATTTTTGATATTGGTAATTGTCTAAGTGAATTCTTAATTCTCTGTTCAATATCGTTACCTATTTTATTTTACTTACTTTATTTTTGTTTTCTTTTCTTAAAATCCAAAATCAATAGGCTAAATAATAGGAAAAAGGTAATTAATAATAATCACTATCTTTATAGGATCAACTTGTATATGCTGGTACTAGCTACAGCTACAGCTACACCATACACTTGTTTATTACAGCATTGACTAACTTAGAAAATTTCAATCAATTATCATTTATTTTTTAAGTTTTTTGTTTCTTACGTGTTTTTAAGTATATTAAAAGAGAGAATCAAATCAAACAAACAAACAATATCTCTTCTTCTATTGCTTTTAGGACTTTGTAGTCATAATTAAAGAGTGAATTAACTAGAAAAATTCATGAAAACTTGAGCATGTACTTTTACTCTTGTGATTGGTCAATATACATTATCTTTAGAAGAGTAGTTACTAGTGGGTAGACACAAATGATAAGTGTAAACTACATCGTAGTTTAGGGTATAATTTGATATGTGTTTAGTTGTTAATTCAATCATTTAGTATCTGTTTAGGTTAAAATTGTATTAGTATGTTAATTATTTATGTTTTAAGTGTCTTAAGGGTTAATACAAGCTTTTGAGCTTAAATATTATATTTTTGAGGTACCTTGATGTGTTTGCTAATGTTTTAGTGTCAATATCAAAGAACGGAGGAGTTTTGAAAGATATTTAGGCCGAAAAAAAAGCCTAAGATCATGGCATAGGCCACGATTGTGACTGAAGCTGGCCTATGATTGTGACATAAGGCTCAAATGTGAGCCATGATCGTAGCTTGTAGGGCTATGGTCGTGGCCTACATTGGACAGACATGCAGATGCTTACAAACTTCATATTTCGAGGGACTTTTTGGACCTTTCGGACCTTAAAAAAGCCTTAAGGTTACCCAAAACATAAGAGACTATTTAAAGAAAAACAAGAGAAGAAAAAAAGGAGCTTTTTCACAGAGCCACTTCTGGAAACCTAAGAAAGAAAGAGGAAGAGAAAGAGAGGAGGAAGAGGAAGAAAAAGCGGTCTCGACATGCTTCCCAGATCAGGAGGTTTCCTGACACTGCTGCCTTCCCAGATCACCATTCTAAGTTTCTTTTTCCTTTTTTGTTTCAATTTTATTCATGTATAAAGTTGGGATGAACTGTATGATGATAGATGGTAGAATGTTGATATTGATCTAACTCTTCTTTGAGATTTTATTTTGATTTAATGATAATTTATTTGATCGTGTTAATTAGATGAATGTTGTGATTTGATTGCATTCTTGTATAATTCGGTAATAAACTGAGAGGGTCAACTGAATGAAAAATGATTAAATCAGATTAATGAGAGTTACGCGATTTGATAGAAACTGTGACAAATCATATTGGTAATTGTACGGAGAAAGATCCCGTGTGATATTTTGATAGTTTATTATAGTGCTTTAGATCTAATTATGGTTTTGGATAATTTATGAATTGAGAGATTACAAATTTCTTAATCCAATTAGGGTTTATAAATTAGGATTTAATGGTTATAACTCGAGAGAGAATAATTAGCCTTAGGATCATCCAGAACTGACACCCCATTAACACATAATTAGCTATGTTAGCATTAATGATAGGTAAAATTCCCTTGCTCATAACTTGGTAAACTCTTTGGTTGATTTCCATTGTGCCTGCTTGTTGCTCAATTGTTCATTCCTTCATGTTTAGCTTCAAATTTAATTGGTTGAATTCAATTCTTGTATTTACTTCCCGTTGTATTGTTTATTTTTAGTTTCATATCTTTTCAGCCATAGATTTTTAGGATTAGATTAATCCCCCTCCTTATGGGATCAAAACCTTTTATACTACAGTTGCAATTCGTGTGCTTATGGTATTTAAGGGTTTATAAATTTTAAAGCTCAAACGACATGATCAATAAGCCAGTGAGATTTTGAGCTTTTATTGACTGATAAATCCATATCAATCTTATTGATTTTGTTTATGTGTAACCTTCATAGCATGCACATCCTAAATTTGCTTTGATTTTCTATTTGAGACTACATTTTTATCATATGCATTAACACGAAAATGATATAGTCATTCTTTGTTTCACAAGTTACTTTAATCAGATAACTTACCTATCGATATGATTTTTCCTTTTCATAAGCCCCTTTGAGCTTTATTTGACTTTTCTTTTGTACTAAGCACATTACATGCATTAAACCTAACTAAATATCCTACCTAAGCCATAAAGCTAGTGGAGCATTATGATTATTGATGTTTATGGATGCACAAAAGTATAAGGGTGCGCTTATATATAGGTTAGTTATAATTGATGGAATGTCATTTTATCTCTTATTAGTGAATTCCAATAATTATGTAGCTTCTTTATATATATATAAGCAAAACAAAAGGAAAGCTAAAGAAAAAAATAAGAAAGAAATTTTATTATAATAAAATTGTGAATGAGGAATGCATTTTTATTACAAAGTTATTCATGATTATTCTTTCTTCCGAAAGTTGTATGGAAAGGGTGATTTGATTATGATATGAATAAGGGATATATTGTTTTGAAAGGTCACTCCTTATAGTTGTAATGTATTATTTACTGTCAATTTTTGTGAGTGATTTATACTTCATATGGTTTATGGTGTGAAGGCTTGAAGCTGAGCTGTGAGACATAATTTTTGCATTCATCATAGCTAATAGTGTCCAGTTTTGAGTGAATGTTAGTTTTTATGCTTGATATTACATTGACTATTTTTCTTGCTTCACCAACTTTGATGACTTTTGTGCTACATTACCCAAATATATCTCTCCTTAACCTTTGCCTACATTATAACCTTTAAAAAGTCCTTTGATTCATGATTATGAATGTGAATCTTTATGATGGAGAAATGAAATGATATGCAAAGTCATGGAATGTCTTGATTATAAATGGTGTTTAAGTGTACCTATAGATCCGTCTTATTCTTAAACACAATTTGATAAAGTCTACAGCTAGATTGCTTAATTTCTAAAGGGAATGATTGTTGATTGACCATGATTTTGAAGTTATTCCTCTTTTCTTATAACTATCTATTCTTGGGAAATACGGAAAATATTAAAATGTTTTAGTTTATTACTTTGATTTTGTCGTTTTACACGAGGATGGTCAAAAGCTAAGTGTGGGGGTACTTGATATGTGCTTAATTGATTATACATTTACTCTATAACACTTAGTGAATAGTGCTATAAAATGCTTAAGATACTCATTTTGGTTCATAATTGGTTTTATGTACAAGTTGAAAGCACAAGAGCCAAAATGAGTTAAAAGCACATTCCTTGAGCCATCCTTTTGATGTTCAAACTCATTTGTCTTTATGGAACAAGAAGGTGATGGATTAGGGTGAAGATGGGGCAAGAAAATGCAAGAAAATGAAGAATTCAACATGAACTGCAAAATACACAGCCTTGTATACTTGTGAATGTAGCATTTTGGTGATGTATTTAGCTGTGCATCTTTCCAAACACCTTTTTTTTAGTAATAGACATTTGAGTGGCCAACTATAACATTAATTATTTTGGAATACGAAAGGAAGCATAAAACTACTTCTTTGAGATCTATGGATGGCTAATCTTCCTTCTTCCAATTCGTAGGGGTAATTGAAGACCATGAACACATTTGGGCATCTATTCATTATGTATTGTTGATTTTCTCCCTCTAGAGATTGTTTATGTTATCTTTTGCTTTGATTTAGCTATTTTGTGTAATAATGATTTGAATTCTTTCATTAGATTGTTTTATATAAACAAATTGCTAGAATCTTGAATACAATGAGTAATAGTTGTGTTTCTGATTTATTTGTGGTAAAATAATGGTGTTTGAGTCATTAGGAACAACATAACATAGGTTAAATGACTTGAGCTTTTGCAGTTCTTGTCTAGATTAATTTGTTTTCCTGGTTCATATTGCAGCTATCCCACTAAATCTAAGGAGCTTATTTTAGGTTGTATGGTAGTTAGGTTTAGCCAAAGAGCTTATTTTGATTAAACACAACCTCAGGGAGAACTGAGGTTAATAGAACTTATTTTTAACCTATGATTAATACTTTCTAAGAGAGGTATGAAAACAACAAGACAATTAAGTATGTTCATTTATTTGTAGGCTGAGATTGAACCAAGAACTAGATTCTAAATGCATTCATCAATTTTATCATTTTCTTACTGTTTAAATTAAACTACTTTCGTTGCCTCAATTTTTTTTTCTTATTTACATCCAACAAAACCCCCTTATATCTTAAAATCGTTTCTTTTCATTACAAAAGCTACGTGTACATTTCCTATGGATAAAATCCCTACTGGCCACTGTTATGAATTTTAGTATGCAGAGTTAGGTTTTATTTTCTAGTGCATTCGACATGTATTTAGCGAAGAAGATTGTGTAATGAAGGTAGAACAACTCTAGGAATAGAATAAGGAATTGACTTGAGGAAGCCATAGCTAATCCAAGAACTTTAAGAAAGTTAGCTAACCCAAATTTGACTCAAAGGCATTTATGCATCAGTTTTCCAAATTTTATTGCGCATGTTAAATTTGAGCTTAGGATTGGCCTAATTCATCTTTTACCTAACTTTCATAGACTTGTAGGTGAGGATGCACATAAGCATCTTAAGGAGCTAGATGTGGTTTTGTCTTAGTATGAAACCTTCGGATGTGACAGGTGAACATATCATGTTAAAGACATTTCCATTTTTATTGAAGGATGCTGAAAAATACTAGCTTTTCTACTTGCTCATTAGAAGTGTTAGCACATGGATCGAAACAAAGAGGCTATTTTTGGAGACATTTTAGTGTCAGGATCAAAAACTAGAATTTTTTGTTATATTTGGTCTATTTTCATCAATTGTTGTTGCATTTGTTCTAGTATTCCTTTCTTATTAACTTCTATTTTTTGTATTACATTTATTAAATATGTTTGTTTTTGTATAAGATTATTTATATGATTTTCTAATTGATTTTGTTTATATAATAATTCATATACTTGTTTTGTAATACTCATAACATATTCTTAACATGAGCAGATAATTCATGGATTTTATTTTTAATAGTGCAAGTGTCTTTTCCAATATTTTGTTCTTTAGTTTTTTGTTCAGATTGATGATTTAATTAAGGGTTGGTAATAGGTATATCTTTATTTATTCCTGGTTCAGTAAATCTAATTGGTCTGGTTAATCTTACATATGGTGATTTGAATAATGGAATGGAAGATTTTTCATAAGTATCTACAGATAATCTTGATGTTGTATACGGTATAGGATATTTTACTTTTAGTATAATTCTTTTAATGAAGTATTTAAATTAATTCCAATTTTGACTACATCGTTAAATAATTGATCCATATAGATTCTATATGTATTTTTGAATTCAATACTATGATGGGAATTGGTTAAAGCATAACTAACTTGATAAGTAATGGAGAATGGATATTGACCTATAGTCATTAAATTATCTCTATAAAATATATATGCTATAGTAATTATTTCATCTAATTTATGGGATTGTAAAGCTATTCCTAATTTATGTCTAGTATTGAATTTAATTTTTCCATAAGCGAGATTGCTGTTTATTATTCCTATAATTTGTTCTTTTAATTATGTTAAACGTTGGTCTAAAATAGCTAATTGTATAGGTGAATCAATTCCTTCTTGGAATGTTGATTTTAATAAAAGTTTGAATAGTAGATAAATGTATATAACTTATTTTATTAAATTTATTTTCAGGGAATTTTTATAATTGTTTATAAATTTGTTCTTGATTAATTAATGGTAATCTAATATGTCCATTACATTGATCAAATAAGTGTTTCATGAATTAATTTTCCACAATAAAGAATATTTTGTCTATTTATTAAATTATGAAAAGGTTGATACTTAATATCTTGTCCTGATTTTAAGTTTAATTGTGCTTTGACGATTTTTTTTGTTTTTCTTTAGATAAAAGAGTAGTGAGATGAAATATACCGGCTGATTCTATTAGTTCTTCAATAATTACTTCATTTATACTGCTTTTGTCGTCTTTTGATGCTGATGTGGAAGGGCATAAAGAACATTGATGTGTAGGATTATTTCGTAATTGCTGGCATATTGAATTCTTCCAATCAATTGATAGTTCTTCGAAGATACCTGCTGTATGTGCAAATTGTGCCTCTATTTGTTTAATGAGCTGCAGAGATTCAATTGCTATCGGCCGTCTATACTTTGAGGTCATGAGTAATTGCATTCCTCGATAATTTAGCTTGATGGGTCACTCTTTGGTAATTTTTAGACATTGATTGTATACTCCTTCAATACAGTGGAGGTTAAAGTGATTAATCAAATCCCATGATACTTTATGTCGAGGTGGCTCATCAGTTGATGGATAGAGTCCATTGCTAATACCAATTTAGATATAAGCAATCTTTGGAATCTGTAGAGTAGACTCCTGAATATTTTCTTCTTTAGTAAAAATGGGGTAAGTACTGAACACTTTGAGAAAGATTTCTCTGTCCTTGGCAAATATGTCTTTGCAATTTTTTACTGCTTGGATAAAACCAACAGGGAAGTCGGCGTGGCTGTGTAAATTAGAGAGATAGATAGTGTCGATAAGTCCACTTTGAAAAAAGAGGTAGGTAGTTAATAGTTCTTCTTCGTTTAAGATAATTGCTTTGGGCCATATCTGCCTCGATTTTATGGGTAATATTGGAATTGTTTTTGTGCATCAGTCCACTCGTTGAGTACTTGAAAGCATTCGTAAAACAAATCTGGAGTGATCTTTTTCATTTCTTCCTTGACAGCCCGAGTGGGAATAGAATTAATTCTTTCCATATTGATGGGCTTTCCTAATAGTTTCATTTTGGTTTCAACAGGTGGTTTTTCTAAGACTTGTTTATATTGTGGCTTAAGAACTGGGTTTTGAAATTCCTTGAAGGCTTTTTCGGGTTCGGTTCTAGTGGTGTAGGCTTTATGAATAATGGATGGTTTTCCTGTGATGTGTAAAGAGGCTTTATGCCATCCATCATATAGCCCGGCCATAGGTCCATTAAAAATGACATAAATTTTGTTTTCTTTGTGATCGACTTGCTTTTGGTCTATAACTGGTTCAGACTGGGTAATGGAAGGATTTGGTTGGATGGTGCTGGATGTTTGTACAAATGTTTGAGGAGTAATTAGTTGAATAGGTTGAGTAGTGGGAGGTAGTTGTTTTTCTAATAACTGAATAGTAGAACGAAGTTGACTGATATCCTTCGTAACAATGCTTACTTGATGTTGTAAATCCAACAATTCTGCTTTCTTTTTATTTAATGAATCCTTCAAGGTAGCTATAGCTGCTTCCATTCTCTTGTCAATATATCTTTAAGACTGTTTACAGAGGATGATATATATTGAATATGAAATGAATATTGATTTAATTCCAACTGTCATCTAATCAAACGGATTTGATTATATTTTTTTTTATTTGATATTTTGTAAAATTGTATAAATACTTGGAATCAGTCTGAATGTAAAATTCGACTGGTAATAAATCCACTTTCCATTTTCTCAACGTTTTGATACATGCTAGTGTTTCCTTTTCATGAATTGGATACTTGAGTTCCGTGGCATTGAAGGTGCCATTTATATACTTGCATAGTAAATACTTCTTTTGAGTGGGTGGTTTTGCCAAGAGGCAACCTGCCCATGTATCCATTTTAGCATCAATTTGTACCAGTAATGTATCCTTTAGATCATAATTATATAAAACTGGTAATGTACTATAAAGTAACTTCAAATGTTGAACATTTTTTGTATCCTCCTGTGTCCAAGACCATTGTGTTTTCATACTACATTTTAATTGTAATTGTTTTCGTTCTTTTGCTAAATCTTTAAGAAATGCTTGATCAGATATATAATTTAATAAGCCTAATAATTTTTGAACTTCGGTGACATTTTTACATATATCAGGAAATGTTTATTTTCTTTGAAGAATATTTGGTTGTAATTGTAAAAATCCTTTTAAAATTGAATTCCTAAATATTCAATATTTTGTTGTGCTAATTTAATTTTGTTCTTACTTAGGATTAGTCCTTTTTGTTGACATCTAAGTAAAAAAGATTTTACATTTTGTAAATGATCTTCTTTATCCTTATTAGAAAAAATGATAATATCATCTATGTATGCTGAAGAGAATGCTTCTAATCCTTCTAGATTATTATCCATGAATCGTTGATAAATTCCAGGGGCTTGTTTTAAACGGAATGGTAATACATTCCATTGATAGTGTTTCTGTGGAGGACATGTAAATGCTGTTAAAGGTTTTGTATTATCGTATAATCTGAGTTGCCAATATCTTGATTTTGCGTCTAAAGTAGTAAACCATTGATGTCCTTTTATTTTATTTAAAATATAATCTTTACATGGTAATTTATATGCATCTCCTTCAGTTGCATCATTTAGTCTTTTATAGTTAATAACCATTCGTCTTTTTCCTCTTTTTTGTTCATAATGACTATCTACGTAAAAGGCTGGGGCTGAGTGTTTACTTGTACTAGGTGAAATCAACTATTTTTGTAATAATTCTTAACATTCAGTGATAAATTCTTGCACATCTTTTGGTATATGGGGAATATTATTTCTAATATTAATTTCTTGGGTTGGATCTTTTAATTTAATTTCAACTAATTGATTATTTGTGTTTTTTATTAGATCTAATGGATTTTCACTATAAACATGTTCTATTAATGTTTTCATTTCTGGTTGTAGAGAGATATTGTTGAGAAGATAGAATTGTAAATAATTTAATTTTTCAATTACTTGCTTTAATTTTTGATAATATGTGTTATCATAAATTGGTATTTTTAAAGTTACTGATCTTTGATTTAAGGATTTTATAACAGGAGTTCTTAATGTTATATAATGTAAATATTGACAAAAGGGTTTATATAATTTAAGAAAATTGTTTCCTAAAATTATTGGTAGTCCTGATTCTTGTAAATAAATAGAAGGTACTATAAATTTATAATTTTCAATAATAATATTATTATAATAACTTACATACCAAATTGATTTTATACTTCCATCTGCAATTTTTATTTGAAGTGGTTTTTGTAATTTTTTTTCCAATTTTTTAATAATGATTTAGTAGCTATACATATTGTGGCTCCTGTATCTATATATGCATTAACCTACCTATTCTGCATCTGTATTTGAATAAATGTTGTATTGGGATTCGTCTGTTGATTCTAATGATTGAGATTCATAATAGTATAAAGTATTAATAGTGGAATCAGTTTCATAATCGGATTCTATTGGTTCTAATTTACAATGATAAGCTGAATCTAAAATATTAAGTTTTTCATTGTATTTAGTAGTTATTCTTTGTTTTCTTTTAGGGCATTCATTTGTATAATGACCTTCTTCTTTGCATAATCAACATCTACATTGCTTCTTATTTTATGGACAATAATTTTGTTTAGGTTTGAATTGTCTACATGATTTTTTTCGAAAGAATTTTTTATATGGTTTAAATGGTTTTTGATAAAATTTTCGTTTTGGGTATTTTTCCATTTATATTGTTTATATCTAGATTTTCTAAATTTTTTATATTTAGTAGAGGGAAAAATACATCCATATTGTTGTGGTACTTCTGAGTATTTAGAACAGCATAATTGTGTATCTGTGTGTCTTAATTTCTTATATAATTTATTTTCTAAACATTTATGAGCTAATACTTCCTTTGTGACTGTAATAACTCCACCTAAATTATGTGCAACTAAGTTATCAGCTTGTTTTTTTCATGAATGTTTCTTCTATTGTCTTATTTAATGGGTAAGGTAATTGTTGAATAAATATTTGAATATACATTTGTTGTTCAGGTTGGGTTAATTTATAATAGTATTTTTTGAATTCACTGATATATTGTTCTAAATAACAAATATCACATATAGTCATATTATTTAAATGCCAAATTGCAATTGTCTTTCTTCGTTTTCTATTTCTTGTTTATATGATGCTATATCTTTACCAATAAATTCTTTATATATTTCATTGACACTGATTTGAAATGCTTTGACTGGTTCGAAAGCATTTTAAAATGCAGTTGTATTTTTAATTCTTTCTTCATTATCTAAAAGAAAATCTAATACAATACCTGTAGTTTTATAGGTAACAAAATTCCATAAAAGACTAATATTAGTTAATCCTTCAAACGGTGTTTCTATTTGAATAAGTAAAGCTAGACGAGTTAACCATTCTAATAGTAATTTTTCTGGTGATAAGACACAATCCAAATTTAAAATTCCATCGGGTCCTAGTGTAATATGTTTTAGTGTATATTCTGAAGGGTATTTCCTAATTTTATTATCCTTTCGATAATATCCAAATCTATGTATTTCATCTTCCATTTCTATTGGTTTTTGTGTCCATTGATATTTATCTTTTTTTTCTCTTTTATGCTTTTCCCCTTGTGAGCTAATTTCAGGTTCATCCGGATTTTTTAGTGGTTGATCTACATAAAGTTCTTGATCAGATTCATATCCATAGATAATTTCAGCTTGATTTGTAACTGGATTAATTATTTCCCTTTTAGAATTAAGTGTTAATGTAGTTATTAATTGAGTAATTTCTTCTAATTGAGTTCGAATATCTTTTTCTATATCCTCCATGGTTTGATTAATGTGACTGCTTGTTGATGACGACTATCCCTTTGCCTCTCACGAGGCTCTGATACCATTTTAATGTCAGGATCAAAAACTAGAATTTTTTTGTCGGATTTAGTATATTTTCATCAATTGTTGTTGTATTTGTTCTAGTATTCCTTTCTGATTAACTTCTATTTTTTGTATTACATTTATTAAATATGTTTGTTTTTGTATAAGATTATTTATATAATTTTCTAATTGATTTTGTTTTTCTAATAATTCATATACCTGTTTTGTAATACTCATAACATATTCTTAACATAAGTAGCTAATTCATGGAGTTGATTTTTAATAGTACTAATATCTTTTCCAATATTTTGTTCTTCAGTTAATGGGTGGTGGAAGCTTTTCTATAACTTCAATTTTAGCCTTATCAACCTCGATTTCCCTTTTTGATACAACATGACCCAGGATTGTTCGTTGTTTTGCCATAAAATGACTCTTTTCCTAACTTAAAGTCAAATTGCATTCAATACATCTTTCAAGCAAACGAGTCAACTTATTGAGGCAATCATCAAAATAGGTACCAAAGACTAAGAAAACATCCATAAATACCTCAATAAATTCCTCAATCATGTATGAGAAAATGGAAATCATGCACCTTTGAAATGTTACAGGCGCATTACAAAGCCAGAATGGCATCCTCCTAAAAGCGAGTGTCCCAAATGGACAAGTGAATGTCATCTTTGCTTAGTCCTCAGGAGTAATCAGTATCTAGTAATAACCTGAAAGACCATCAAGAAAATAATAAAACTCATGTCTACAAAGTTAATCCAAATTTTGATAAAAGGGAGACAAAAATGGTCCTTTTTGGTCACCGCATTCAGTTTGCTACATTTAATACACATTCTCCATCCAGTGGTGGTTCTAGTAACTACTAACTCATTCTTATAATTTTGAACAACAGTAATGCTAGATTTTTTTGGAACCACATGCACTGGGCACACCCACTCACTATCCACAATTAGATAAATCACTCCCTCATCAAGCAATTTCAAAACTTCCTTCTTAACTACTTGATATGTGTTTAATTGTTGATACATTTAATCATTTACACTTAGTGATTAATGATATGAAAATGCTTAAGATACTCACTTTAATTCAAATATGATTTTAGGTACAATTTGGAAGCAAAGAAATTAAAGTGAGTCAAAAGCACTAAATTTGGGCTATTTTTCAAAGATTAATTTTCACTTGTCTTTATAGAGCAAGAAGAAGAAAATTAAAAGACAAGAAGAAGAAAAATCAAAATTCAAAGAAGAAGAATTAAAAGTGCTTGCTAGAAAAATGAAGAAAAAAATCAATAGTAGTTGAAGAAGAAAACGAAAACACGTGAGGAGAAAGCCAGTGCCAAAATGGCAGCACAACCAAGAGCAAAACATAGTCTGCGTTTTACACAGACAATGTCTACGTGAACGTATCTCAAACAACTACGTTAAATGTAGCGTTCAATAGGAGAAGGTCGTAGGGTTATAAACAATGGATGAATAGTGGCATGGTCCAGGAAGTTAAATTGCCACATCACACAAACAGCGGAGGCAATAGAAACAAAGAAGAGAAGAGAGCTGCGGGATAGTGGTTTTGTGTGAATAGTATACGTGGCCATTAATCATTATTCATCACATCAGCTATAGTAGCATGGAGTGAAATAGAAGAGAGGGAGGTGCAAAGAAGGGGTCTTCAGTTAGGGTATTTTTGTGGGGCCGAAGAGGCTACGTTCCTGACACCGATTCAAAGGTAACATCGACGCCGACGACCAGGGTTAAGCATTTTTTATTATTTTCTTGTTTCTTTCTCTCATTAAGAATTGATCATGTTATCTTGTGTGGATTGATTGGGTATTTGAGTAATAATGATTTCAATGCTCTATTGAATCGTTTTTCATGAAAACCCATTGCTAAAATCGAATGCAATATGTAATCGTTGTATTTTCGATTCATGTGTAGCAATTAATGGTTTTGAATCATTAGAGATAACATAACATAGGTTAAATAATCCAATAATCCGAGCTTGTGTGATTATTACCTAGATTGGTCTATTTTTCTGATTCATAAGGTAGTTTTCCGGATAAACTTAGAGAGCTTATTCTAGGTTTTCCAATAGCTAGGCTTAATTAATGAGCACTTCGTGATTAACTAGGATCTAAGGAAAAATCAGGATTAACAGAGCTTATTATTAATCTACGACCGATAATTGCTAAGAGAGATAAAAGAACAACAAATCAATGAATTATGCTTAATTAGGGTGTAGGTTGAGATTGTACCAAAGAACCAGAGCCTTACCGAATTCCCCTAATTTATCATTTTTATTTTATTTTATTTTCTTATTAAATCCAAAACCCCTCATTACCTAAACATCAACTAATTTCATTTAATAGGCTAATAGAACACTCCCTGTGGGATTGACCTAGACTCACCACTACTACAGTAATAGTCTAGTTATTTTATTTTGATTAACGTTATGACGCGCTTGTCAATTTTGGTGCTGTTGCTAGGGAGTGTGGCGTTTAGTTTTTTTGTGATTTTAGTTGGTGTTTTGTATATATTTTTTCGTAATTGATTTCTTTTCAGTTATTTTGTGATTTTTTAATTTTTTAGTTTCGTGTTTGTGATTAATTTTTTTATATGGATGGAAGTAATTTTTCATTAATTCATATTCTCAATCCTATAATAATGTTTGGACTGATCAACCTAACTTTTGTTATGGATGGCATAATCAGCCAAGTTACTTCTATGATAGTTTGCAAGAAACACAACAATTCCCGTATACACCAAAAGCTTCCTATCAAGACTCATGTACATCCTTGGAAGAATTAGTTAAGGTGTATGTTGCTAACACTTAACAATTCTAGCAGGAAACAAGTTCTAGAATCCACAACTTGACAAACCAGGCGGATTAATTGATGGAAGCTATCAACCGCCTAGCATCACAAAGCAAAGAGGTGCAACCATATCAACCTGAGGAGTACCCAATGATATTAGCATAAAAAGCTTACAGAGTGAAGAGGAGCTTGAGAATTTTAAGGTTAATCCTCAAGGAGTTGCTTGTGTCGAAGAAGTTGAGGAGGAGCTCGAAGCCAAAAAGGACATTTCATTTAGCTTGGAGGTAAGTATTGAGTCCATAATTATTAACTCTTCACCTTTACCTAGCAGGTTGAAAGAATTAAACGAAGAAGAAAAAGGCAAAAAGTAATTCGAATTATTTTAAAAGAGCGAGGACTTAGTAGAGATGAAGAATCTGAAGATAGGGAAGATGCTGGAGGTGAACAATTATCAATCATGACCCTATCCGGAAGAACCTCAAGTGGAGAAGCCATATGTGACACCTGAAGATCACAATTTTGTCACGTGAGGAGAAAACATGGAGTCAAGCCAGTGACCCTAAACAAAGTAGTTGTATTTTTTTATGCATGTGTTTTTCTTTGTTGGTTTATTTTTGCTTATTTTTAACTTTTCAATCAAAATGAGAGAAAGAATAAAACAAAGAAAGAAGCATTTGCTTGTTTTATATTGCTTATAGGATTATTTAATCATGAGTAGAGAATGAATTGATTAGAGAATTTTATAGCAACTTTGGCATGTACTTTTATTCTTGTGATTGGTTGATGTGCATTATCTTTAGAAGAATAGTGACTAGCATTATGATGCATTGGTCACTATTTCCCATATATTAGGATTGAGTCTTCTTTGAGTCTCTCCTCACTGGTTTAGCCCCTTCTTTTAGGATAATCCTATGCATGCATATGGGGGGACTAATTCCCTTAATGTCACTAAAACTTCGTCCTATGGCCCTTTTCAATCTTTTCATCTCACTCAAAGTTCTTTAACTCCGTCCTATGGCACTTTTCAATCTTTTCATCTCACTCAAAGTTCTTTCTTCTTGATCAACATCCAAAGTGGATGCAAGAATGGCCGAATATGTTTCCCCTTCACCTAAAAACACATATTTCAAAAGTTTAAGTAACGCTTTCAAATCTACTTTTAGTAAGGTTGCATTATTCTCTTCATTGGAGGTTGTCTCTAAGGATTCACTAAACTCTCCTCCTACAATACCATCTAGCAACTGGTAGTATTCGTCAAACTCTTAAACTAAGTCAAGCTCCCTTGTTTCTTTTTCCTGTAAGGAAAAATCAAAATCTGCCTCATTAATCTAATCAACAAGAGAACACTCCTCATAAACAGAAGTAATAGGGATAGGTTTAACATTAAAGATCGAAAATACTACTGTTTCTCCTAAAAATGTCATGTTAATTTCCCATTCTTCACATCAATCAAAGTATTGGTGGTGGCCAAAAAAGGTCTCCCAAGGAGTATGGTATGTTCCTTCTCTTGCTCCTTAATTTCCCCTATATCTAAAACCATAAAGTCTACAGGTACAATCAATCCTCCAACCTTGGCTAACACATCTTCCATTATTCCTTTTGGAAAATCGATTGACCTATCAGTTAATTGCAAGCACATGTCAGTAGGTCTTAATTGTCCTAGATCCAACTTCACATAAATAGAATAAGGCATTAAGTTTATACTTGCTCCTAGGTCAAGCATACCCTTAACTTCGTCACCATTAACCATTGATACCTTCATAATGAAATTCCCTGGATCTTTCAATTTGGGGAGTAACTACTACTAAAGGACCATATTTGCAACTTTAAAAACTATCACCTTCTCATGTGGTGCAAATTTTCATTTTTTGTTGCTTAGTTCCTTGAATAACTTCATATAAGCTGGAGTGTTCCTGATCACATCTAACAATGGCATATTAATATTAACTTTAGAAAGCATGTTATAGATATCAGAAAATTGCTCATCTTATTTTGAGTCCTTAAGGCAGCTTGGATATGGAACTAGTGGTCTACAAAGATCGGTTGCCCTATACAGTCTTGTTCCTTTATCACCTTTGGTTGTATGCTCGAGTTTTTTGCTTCCCTAAATGTGACTTGAAGAGTCTTTCACATTGCTTTCCTCATTTTGCCCATATTTTCCTTTGACAAGGTTGTCCTCTTCTTAATTACTTATATTAAACATGTTAAAAGGAATCTCAATATGATTATCAATCACCTTACCACTTCTTAGAAATGTAATAGCCTTGACTTGTTTTGGTTGACTGGGTAACTTTCCTTTTTGGTTGCCTTATAATTGAGTAGTAAGTTACCCTACTTGAGTCTTAACTCTCTTTACAAAAGATTCCAATGAGTCAAATCTCTTGTTGTTCATCTCTTGGTTCTGAGCAGTCGCTTGAATGAACGCATTGAGGCTTTCCTCTAAAGAAGGCTTTCTGGGTATGTTCTGACTTGAAGATTGCCCTTGGAACTGATTTTGCCTTTGAAAATTTTGATATGGTGGTTAAGACTGCACTAATGGGTTGCTGGACTTCCCAAAGAAATTGAGGTGGTTTCTCTAACTAGGGTTGTAAGTGCTTGAATATAGATCATTCTACACCTTCAGTTGAAAACCATTAAGTGAATTTACTTGTTCTTCCTCACCTGCACAAGATTCAAAGGAATACAAACAATCATTAGCTCCATGAACAAAAGTTCCACATACACCACATACCTCATGATTCGAAATGTCTTGTGATTGTCTTGTGGTTAGCATTTTCACATGCTTTGTAAGCTCCAACAATTGCATAGTTATTTTTTGATTTGAGCTCACTTTATGAACTCCAACTCTTCTCCCTCTGACACTCTTTTTTTTTTAGAATTGGCCCCCAACATTTCAAATATCTCATATGTTTCTTTAGGAGTTTTCTCTCTTACAGCTTCTCCTGTTGCATTGTCCACCGTATACTGACATTGTTGTGTCAATCTATCATCAAAGAGTTGGTTCTGCATATAAAGTGGGAAATGATGGTATGGACTCTATATGAGCAAAAGTTTAAAGTGTTCCCACACCTCATAGAATGGCTCTCTCTCCATATAAGTGAAGGTAGCTACCTTCGTTCGTAACTCAGAAGTCTTCTGATGGGAATAGAACTTTCCCATGAATTTATTGCATATTTCCTCCCATATAGTCAATGAATGGCCCGATCCTTCAATGTGTATGGGAAACACCTCATCCTGAGTTGATCTTCATTTAGGCCATCCAACGGGAATGTCTAGAGAATGTTATAGAATTCCAGAATAAAGTTTAAAGGGTCTTCAATGGGAAACCCATAGAAAGATGGCAGCATGTTGTATTAGATACTCTTCAACTCATAGTTTCTGGCTGCCTCTCCCAGAAAAATGCACCAAGTGGTAGTATCAATTATCGGTCTAACATACTTCTTCATTACTGGCTGCCTTTCACCCATCTCTTGATCTTCTAGTTTGGGTCCCTTGAGTTTGTCTTCAAAGTCTCTTAGAAGTTCTCTTATTTGATGTACATTGTCGATAAAGGGAGCAAGTTTTCCTTCCTAAGACCTCCTTCCTTACATAAACCAAATTAAAAAATAGTAATTAATAAGAAAATTACTAAAACAACTTAATTTAAGTCTAAATGTTAAACTTCTCTTTAACAATGGTGCCAAAAACTTATTATGCCCAAATTAGGTTCTAAAAATTACCTAGGCTATCCTACTCGTAAGTATACGAGGTAGTTATAGTGATTACCCAGGGTCATCTCCCTCGAAGGTGAAATTGGTTCCATTAAATTAACCTTGAACAAAAATAAAAATAGATGCAATCCTAAACACTCTATCCCGATTCTTTCATTTAAGGATTTATTAGAATTAATAGTTAGGTTCTAAATCAACTTGAATAATGAACTAATCTAACTTTCGTATTCAACAATTTATTATCTGAATTAATTATGGATACTCGACTACTAATTACCACTTAAGTTAATATATTCCTAATTCTTAACCTAAGCATTCATAATTTCTCATTCCGTATTAAACTTCTTCTCTCGATCCTTTGTTTAATAGTAAAATGATATAAGGTTTGGTCATCCCACTACATCCATTTAGCTTAAAAACCACAACAATTAATACAACAACAAAATTGTAACTCATTCATACATAATTGATTAAAATAGCAACATTAATCCTTAAGAAAAAGATCCAGCCCATCATAACATAAATACGATTCATCATTCTTAAATACTTATATCCCATCTTATTAGTATAAAAAAAGTATTTAAGCAATAAACCAAGTAACTAACCAGATTAACTATGAAAAGAAAGCAAGTAACATTTGGGTAAGCTATAAAAGTAACAAGTTTAGTAAACAACAAGAAACAAGGCAACAAATGATAAACAGAGTAAGTAAATAGATATCGGGTGAGTAAGGTGGGGTGGTCTCCTACCTCTCTCAAGCTTCTCACATTAGCTCTTGCCTTCTTCTTCAGCTTGTTTCACTAGATGGTTTAAGGCTTATTTTTGCTTCCAGCTCTCTGCCTTGTTTCTCTCTTCGTCACCAACTCCCTCTATTCTCTTCTCTTCTTCCCTTCTTTTTTACTATTTCCTCTCTATCTCTGAATGTGTCTGTGTGTAGAGAATGAAGAGTGAATGGAATGAAGAATGGAATCTTTGTGTGCCGCCACCTCCCTTGATCTTTCTATTTGTATTATGTCTTAAGTCTAGTTGTTGAGTTATCCCTCATGTGCATAACATGTAACAAGTTGATAAATTAAAGAAAAATGGGTCCCAGGAGTGCATGAGGTGATCATAGGTGTGATCAAGGGTGTAACATGTAATTTTTATACAAATTTCCTCTGATTTCCATGCAACATTCATAATATAATCCAATTAGCATCCATTCAATATTCCCACCATTCTCACTCAATTCACTGCAAATTTGGATTAAAAATTAACCAAAATCAAACTATGAATGCAAGAAAAATTTAACAGAAATTAGGCACAATATCAGTCTAATAAGGCTCAAAATCTTATTGGCTTTTGTTTACCATTAATCACTACTCTTCCAAAAATAAAGCATATTGACCAATCACAAGAGTATAAGTACATACGCTAAGTTGCTATGTATTCTTATTGTTAATTCACTCTCTAATCATGACTATATAATCCTTGAAGCAATCGAAAAAGAGAAATTGTTAGTTTGTTTTTTTATTCTCTCTCTTTTTGTTGAAAATTTAAAAATACTTAAAGAAACAAACTTAAAAACACATAGGCATATAAGAAACAATTACATAAATGTAAAGGAAAAGAAATTAACTTCCTTTAGGTTACCTCTCAAGAAGTGCCTTTGTTTAGTGTCACTGGCTTAACTCCATACTTTCCTCACATGACATAATTATGATCTTCAGATGTCACAGTTTGAGCTTTCTCCACATGAGGTTGTTCAAGATAGGGTCTTAGTTGATGAGCATTCATATTCAGCAGCTTTTATATCTTCAAAATCTCAATCTTTACTAAGTCCCTACATTCTTAGAGTATCTTGAATGTCGCTTCACCTTTTTCCTCCTTGTTTAATTTCTCCAATTTTTATGTAAAGGTGAAGGGTTAATGTTAACAACAATAAAGCACTCAACATTTACCTCTGAGTTAAATGATATTTCATTTTCTGCTTCAAGCTCCTCTTCCACTTCTTTGACATAAGCAATTCCTTGAGTAGTTCTCTCAAGATTCTCAAGCTTCTTTTCACTCTGTAAGGTCTCTACACTAACATCCCTTGGTACACCTCAAGTTGAGATGATTGCATTTCTTCGCTTTATGATTCTAGGCTGTCAAGAGCTTCCATCATCTGACCGATCTGGCTTACCATGTTCTAGATTCTAGATTTTGTTTCCTGCTAAAATTGTAGAGTATTAATAGCAAAAGATCCAACTAAATCTTCCAAGGATATACCTGAGTTGTAATAAGAAGCTTCTAGTCTATACTGGAATTGTCGTGTGTCTTGCAAACTATCAAAGAAGTAATTTTGTTGATTATCTCATCTATAACTAAAGTTAATATGATCATTCCAAACTTCGATATAAGAATGGGAATATGAGTTATAGAAAAAATTATTTCCATCTATGAACAATTTTTTAACACACAGACACTAAACAAAAATTGAAAAGATCATGAAATAACTTAAAAGAAACTAATTATAAAAAATCTATACAAAACACCAATTAAAATCAAGAAAAAACTAAAACACCAGAGTCCCCAGTAATGACGCCAAAATTGACTTAACATGTCGTAATACTACTCAAAATAGCTAAACCTAGAACTATAGCAATGGTGAGTCTAGGTCAATCCTACAGAGAATGTGTGTAAAGCTTTTAAAATGAAAAGAATTGGTGTTTAGGCTTAGGGGGAGTTTGTTTGTTTTAAAATAAAAAAATAAAATGAAACTAAAATAATGAAAACAAATTAAAGAAAACATTCAAAAAGGAAGAAACTGATGAAATTATTATAGACCCAGCCATCGATTCTATCTCAACCTACACTCAATTAAACATTCTTCGTTGAATTGTTGTTCTCTTACCCCTCCTAGAAATTATTAATCGTAGGTTAACGATAAGCTCTGTTAACCCCAATTTTCCCTTAAATCATGTTTAATTAAGAGACGCTCGTTAATTAAACCTATCTATCAAACAACCTAGGATACGATCTCTAAATTTAATTAGACAACCACATTATGAATTAGGAAAACAGATTAGTCAAGAAAACAACCACACAAGTTCGAATCATTTAACCTATGTTATACTATCCCTAATGATTCGACACCAATCGGAAACACAACAATTATGGATTGTATCCCTAATGATCGAAACCATTAGTTGCTACAAATAAATCTTAATATAACAATTACGAATTATATTGAAGATTCGAGCAATATACAAACACACCAATTACGAATTGTGTTCAAGATTCTTACAATGGGTTCATAAATAAACAATCTAATGATAACGAGAATAAAGATCATTTATAAATGATAACCTAAATTTATAAGCATAGATAACATTATCAATCTCTAAAGAGAGAAAGAACAAAAAAAACAATGAAAGAAATGCTTAACTGGGTTCTTCGACGTTCATATAACCTTCGAACCGGGTCGGGAAAGCCTATCCCTCTATAGATCTCCAAAGGATGAGAGTTCTATTCCTTTGTTTTCTCCAACCTTTCATAACGTTTCTATCATCAAAACAATGTATTTATACTCAAAATTAGGTTTTTGAATGAGCTAGTGGCATTTCACAAGCATGCATATGTTGTTCACGGGCAAGCATATAAGTCATGGGTGTGTATAAAGTGTCACACCCATGACAAATAAGTCATGGGCATAACTAACATGCTCATGCCCATGACTTTTATGTCATGGCCATGAGTCATTTCCAGCACTTTTCATTCTTGATGTTTCCAACTTATACTCTTCATTTTATGCATTTTCTTGTCTCCTCTTGCTCTAATCCTTCTCCTTCTTACTCCATGAGGACAAGTGAGTGTGAATCTCAAGAAGACGACTCAAATACAGTGTTTTTGACTCACTTTAGCTATTTCACTTCCAAAATGTACCTAAATCCAAATATGAACTAAAGTGAATGTCTTAAGTATTTCATATCATTAAACACTAAGTCTTATGGAACAAATGCATAATCAATTAAGCACATATGACTCATATTCCTAGAATTATAACTCAGGTTGGAGAGATCATCCAAACCTAAGTTGTGAAAGAAATAGACAGCAAAATCACTTCCTAATAGGCCACAAGGTGCACAACAATTTTCTCCAATACCACAAGTCCCCTCCTCTACCTTAGGTACATCGTTGGAAGATATGAATAAGTTTCTTGCAATTAACACCTTACAATTCCAACAGGATGTGTAGCAGTTTCAATAAGAGACTAGATCTAACTTTTAAAGGATGAGGTCTAGCATTTAAAACCTAGAAAACCAAATAAGCTAGATCATTTACCACAAGTAAGGTTACATTGGGGACAATGTAACCTTAAATGTAAGGGTGGGGATCCTAGTTATCATGTGTGTTTTTAGTTGTTTATCATGAGTTTTTAGGAGATTGTGTAGGACTCTTCTTTTAAACGTCCGTTGGAGCTTTTGCAAGTTTAAGGCAGTAAACAAAAAAAAAAGCAATACTAAGAAACAATAGGTAGCTTACTTAAAGGTTATGGAGCCTATGATAAGCCTACAAAAACCCAATCTTTATAAGCTGCCTTGAGTACAAAAGGTACGTCGAGCTAGTAAGGTTAAAAAATCGTTACTTGGGTGACAACCTAAGAATTAGGATAGGTTTCATTTTTATTTCATGTTGTTTCCTTTTTCTAGCATAAGACTTTATTTCATGCTATGTTATTTCCATGTCCCTTAGTTATTTTTTATTATTTTTCTTTTATCTTTTTATCCTTTTTATTTATATTTTTCCAAGGTTGGATGTAACACCCCACTCCCGCTGGATCCGAACCCGATATCGACTGTGATACCCGAATCCGTACCCCGCGAGGGTGGCGTGTCACATCACTTAACACATCACTTAACAAAAGTCGATATAAAATTTTTTTCGCAAACTCTTTTGAAACGTCTTGCACTTATCACTCACTTGTGTGCCTACTTTTTCTTTTCGAAAACACTTTGTCTATTTAAACTGAAAGCAGAACATTTCACATACACTGAAAC
>JANIIA010000192.1:42358713-42371778 GCA_027478495.1 Erythroxylum alaternifolium
GCAATCATTTTCTTCTTATGAAAACTATTATCATACTATAGCAAAGCCTTTAATTGTAGTCCATAGTTATACTTTTAGGAAGCTAAATTAAGTGGAATAATTCCATCAAGGTACTGTACCTTTTAGCTTTACTCAATGCAAACTCTTGCATCTTGCTATCATGATGTTGACATACATATTGTCATCAAAGTTTATGAGACATTTTTCAACTTAAAATGTCTATACATTTTTGTTATCTATGTGATTTTGACATATCTTTAGAACCTTGTCATCGAATCCTCAACAGTGATTATAGCATAATAACATAATAGACATACAATTTTCTATCCAACTTTTAAGAACTCTTCTTAAACATATCTTATGTCTAAGAAATTTGGTTCACTAACTTAGTGTCAACTATATTAAACAAGGTGAATTCCACTAAGAACAAAATATAAATGTAAGAAAAAAATTAATCAATTATATGCCATAACTACTAAATAAGATTAGGACTTTAATCATATATTTAGTTATTCCTACTATTTTATTCGAAATAATAGCCCTTACTACTATTCAGAAAGATTACTCTAATCTTTCTAGTGGGCTAAGATCCCATTCAAATATAGTTGATCTTGAGCTTGCTCAACAAACCAATTAGACCTAAATCAGGTAGAAAACAACTTTATCAATCACATCTTATATGACTTGTAGATCCATTAGGTGGCAACTCTTGCCAAAACATATCTAATATATTATTCCTAACCTTGCCTCTAAATTCATATGATCATGACTTTGCTCATCCAAATCACACAAATTTAGTAAAGTAGATCCCATTACCATAAGACTAAAAATGTTTGGTTAAAGCAACCTTGAGTTTGCTCAATAAGCCTACAATAAACAAAACTCTGGTTTATTCTTATAATAATTGAAGGCAATATTCAAGTTCTTAACGTGTACTTAAGCTTTTAACGAGGGACTTAACTTCTTTTGTCTCATCAAATACAAATTGCTAAAATATCACACATATAAAACATACAATTTATCATACATCCGATATAAATATCAACCATATAAATAAAGTATGCATCTTATGCACTTATAATCAAATCATATACATAAAACATCAAGCTTCATTTGATTCTAGTTATTAATCCTCATAATCTAAAATAATATTTCCAACTATTTGGAAAATTTGAATTAGATTAAAAATAAATTAAACTCTTATTCCAAACTGAAATTTAATTTGAGTTAACAACAATTTTCAAATCCAATTGAAAACTATTTCTAATTTATCTTGACTCCTTTAACAAAAATTAATTGAAAACAAATTTCAATAAATTATTCTTATTACTTATTATAATTTAGAAAAAAATTCTTTTCAAAATTATATAAATAACGTATTCTAATCCAATTAGAAGATTGTTGGGTTAGCTATGGTTGCATGCATCATATTCATGCAGGTGCAGCGGAAGTGTCAAAATCAAGAGTCTAACACCATGACAACCCCAAATCCATACGATCACACATGCATGCAAGGATATGTATAAAAGAACATGAAATGTAAATTTTTTACCTTGTGTGTCTCCTCCTTTCTTATTTCTTCTCCTTGTTTGGGTTGTTGCAAACACCAAACCCTTCCTTGATCTCCAAGAACACAAAAAAATGGAAGAAGAAACAACGTATAAGGGTTATTTGAGCGCTAAACTAGATGAGTTCTAGTAGATGCTCAAGATGATGGAAGATAAGTCAACAATCTTATTGCATGCACTTTGATTCAAGCAACAATTGTATGAATTACAAGAACAAGACTCAAGACATTCAATCTAACTCTAGAACTCTTCTAGAGCCCTTATGCTATCACTTATGTGTGTAAGAAGTGAAAAAACCTCATGCACATGAGTGAAGAACTCACTTATATGTCATTTAGCAACTTCTATCACAATCGTGGCCTGCTTAAAATAGGCTATACACACTTGTTTTTCATCCGATCTTTTATGCATGTGACCTTTAAGTTTTCGACTATTTTAGGCACTTGAATTAACTCTTAATTCAAGCACATTATGAAGGGTTTCATCATGCCTATTTATCGAAATATAAGTGGATTAACACACAAACTCTTTAATAGTTAATTTTCCAACTTATGAACCTTTCCATAGACAATTACCGTGTAATTCTTCCTTTCACCATACTATACCTCACTTAGTTCAGAGTCTGAGCTATGTGTCAACTCCCACTAAACTGACTATGTCACATCTAGTCTAAGTGATGTTAGTTCTTGTCCTGCGATCTCATTACTCTATATGTCATTGAAGACTCTCTTCATGACACATAATTGCTCTGGCTAGAGACTTCGAGTAATGACCCTAACAAGAGGCCATGGGTATCATCTCCTTCTATCAGGAGTGGTGAATCTCATTATCATGATCTTATTATGATTTTCTTGATGCTATGTTTTGTATCATGGATTTCATTAATTCGATTTAAGATCAATATCAATTCATATATAAACGAGTATCAAATCAATGAAAAAATGCCTTTCTCTTTATTAATCAAAATAAAGTTTGTACAAAAGTGCTAAAGATGATTGACTTTAGAGCACTACTCTAACAAAGACTATTTCTAATCTCATTATAAATTATTTTTCCTTAATTATAAAATTATTTTCTAAAATTAAAAAGAAACTACTTTCAAAATTAAATAAAACACTTTTAAATTTAATTAAGAAAGTCATGATATATCATTTATTTAGTGATTGATTTCTTCATTAATTAGAAAATCTTTCTTTAATAAATTAGAAAACTATTTTCAAAATATTAAAGAAAGCACATTTTTCTTAATTAACGAATGAAAATATTTTTCAAAACTTAATCAAGAAAAATACTTTTTTAAAATCAAGAAACTTATTATTCATAAAGAAATAATTTTAAATAAATTAAATAATAATTCTCTAAGTAAATAAAAATCATAAATTTATTTTATCTCATTCAAATTGAAATAAATAAATTTAATTAAGAAACATTTTCTCAATTAGTTAAGAAAACAATTTTCTTAATTTTAAAGAGTCTAATTAATTATTTTCAATATAATTAAAAATAATTAATTTTAATTTTAGAAACTACTTTTCCAAAATTAATTAGGAATCAATATAATTATTAATCTTAATCATATTAAGAAAAATAATTACTTTAATTTTAGAATTGAGTTTTTAAAAAAACTTTGGTAAAACAGTTTTTGGTTACCGGCTACTTTAGAACCAAATAACACCTAATTTAAAAACCAAACATACCCAAAATAAGGTTTGGAATACCTTATTCCAACATCCAAATAACCCTTTTTCTAGTACTATAATTGACTTATCCATGTGTCCAAACAAGCCTCTTCTTCTTCATGTTTTTAGAAAACCCTAAACTCGTAGAAGCTAAAACCTAGCCGCCACTTTTCCAAGCTACCGCCACCGTCGTCGGATGTCACCACCAGCAACCCATGTCGCCACCGACCACCACAGCCTCCACGCCACTACAGCTATTCATTGCCAACCAATGCGAATGTCTCAAGTGTCCAACGTGTTTGCGTCTTCCATGCCTTCCTTCCTTCCACAGGCATTGTTGTCTCTAAAGACACCATCTTATGCCGAAAACAAGGAGGTAATGAGCCTTTGCCTATGTACTCACCGTCTCACCCGCATTTGGACGTTGTGCTTGGGTCGTGAGTCAAGCTTCCCCATAGTTTTGCCACCACCAGCCTACGTCTTCTCCAAGCATAGGCAGCTTCTCCATGGCGTGATGTAGAGGGAGCAACACACAACACAAGCATACAAACGTAACCTAGACAGTCAAACTACACAAGCATACAAACATAACCTAGACAATCAAACTAACTCACAAACAACAAAACCCAAACGTTCAAACAAATGCAATTCTTCCAGATTTTCGGTTTCATAAAACTTATTTTATAAACTCATACATCTCCTTCAATTCGCTCCTGTTCATCGTTGTAGGTTTATAATCACCAGAACAATTGTGAGTTTTCATGAAGAATTAAGTCTACACCTTTGTTGATACCCAATTGAATCTAATTCGATTTTTCTTCTGGCTATTTCCAGAAAATATTTCCAGAAACAAAATGCATATGGGGAGCAAATTTGCAGATAAACACAACCCAAAATTTCAACCTCTAAGTATGATCTCCATCACTAAGTTTCTAAAATCTACATTCAAAAACATGTAGGAAAAATAAGGAGAACGTGGGATGCATTTTTTATAACCAAAACTACAACAACTGTTGTTTTCAAGAAAACAAAAGCACTTCCAGAAATTGCAATCACAAGTAGAATCAACCAACCATTTATTTTTCCAAACACATAACTCGTAAATAAAAAAAATCTATATTCCAGTAGTCAGATTTGCATATGCACCCAAAGTAACCACAAAAATGGCGCAATAAACCCTAACCAAAACTACGATAGGTTTCTTAAACCCAACATCTTCGACAATATCCAGAAAACAAACAACAAGTGCATACCATAATTTCAGATTCTTAATCAATTAACTTTAGGGTTTATACGATACTAATTTGAATCATTTTCCAAATTTAAGTCGCAAACATTGTTCAATTCAATTCCAAAAATATAATTAATAACAACAACTCAAATTTAATCAAATCATAGAATTAAAAATTAGTTATGATACCATTATTAGGAAATCAGGTCAGAATCTGATCCCAACCGCAGTGAAATAATTACAAAATTTTTTCGCAACCTTTCATTCCCAAAAATGAAGATCGCTTTGATTTTATAAAATGATTAACACAAATTGTAATAAAGCATAAACTTAATTCGTACCTTATTTCCAAGCTTGATCTTTATCTTATTGTATCCCTCGTACTATTCCCGAAACAGATCCATTTAAACCACCATAGCGACACAAATGTCCGGCCTCTAACGATATTCACAGAATGAGTTGAAAGAACTCTGTAACTCTTATAGAGAAGATTAAGCAAGAAGTACTAGCTCTATAGAACTTAAGCCTATTTATAATAGGTTCTAGGCATTTCAGTAATTTCAATGAAATTAAAATCTAATTTCAATTAAACTTTAATTAGAATTACAAATAATTTTTATTAAATTCCAATTATGCCCATATAAGATTCAACATCTCATACTGATCTTTATTTATTAAATATCTCATATTTAATCATAATGTTTCTTAAACTTTATAGTCAAGTCTAACTTGATTAAATTAACTTTGCTCTCTACAACTCATTCTATATGTGAAACCCATTAAGTTTTCAAATATGTTGGCAATGATTATAAAATCTAATTCTAATTTATAATTAGAATTGGATAAATTAAGACTTATTTTAATTTATCTTTAATTCTCCAATTAAACAATTTATAATCATAGATCAAGATTGGCATCTAAAAATGCATCATGACCACCCAAATATTTAGGAATGTCAAAGTTGATTTGATTAATCTTTCCATGCATTAATTTTTTGTATAATTCAATCCTTTCATTATGCAATGTTCCGATTAGACATAGAGTATATTTTGAGTCTAATCATATTATTTCTTTATCATTAACTATCGATTCAATTAATGATATTTATAAACTATTTACAAAGCATCATTTTACTTTAGTCAATGATTTCCTGGATCAATACTAATCGAGAACAACAAAACATTCTCCCTAATTACTTTAGGGTGATGAATCCTGTCTTGATCAAACAATTACCTCCATATAGTTAGTGCTACATTCAATGACTACCAATTAAACGACCCATGATTAAATAAATCATAAGTAGTATCAAAACATAGCAATCCTCATGCAAGATAACTTTGATGGCCTCAAGTCAAAGGATCACTTATACAATCATCACAATGAGAATTTCATAGACATATAAGTAATGTTTCAAATGAATTTCTCATATCGAGTCTGTTCAGTGAACTTGTTCTCTAACAAGTACCCACACGTTTGTTTAAGTATCTCTATACTTTAGCTTATGAGATTGACTACTACCTTTATAAGGAAAAACATAACGTATGCTAGTCTTTTTATGTTCTATTAATGTCCAATCTTAATAGAACAATGATTAGGAACATTTAGGAATAATATATAAATGTAATATGAATCTCATAATTACAATCTCATTATAATTTTATTTGCAATGTACAATTATTTTATGGACTTTATGATATACATCTAAACATGTATAAGGTACAAGATAAATAATATCTTTAAATAATTTGACACTAAACTACAACCAAAGCAATTGACTATATGGTATAAACTAACAAAAAAATAACCTTGATTGTTGGTAGAGTCGCCAATACATCTGGAACTATTTCAACAACTATGGCTATTTGGCAACTGGAAGAAAGAGCGTCTAGTTAAGAGTTGCAGCTAGATAAGGGGCGAATTTGACTATTGACGTAAGCATTTGCTAGAGGTATGGTTGACAGCTGGAGAAAATGGGCAAGGAAGGAAGCAACATGCGAGGAACAGATTTGTCTTCTCCTCATAGTCGTGATGTCATCGTTTGCGAGAGAGGAATGACAAGGAGAAGAATCAGACGCGCAGGCAACAGACCCAGCTGTTGGACTGGCTAGTAATGGCGACAGTAGATCAACAGTGGTGGCTAGGTTTTTGTGATGTTAACCTAGGGTTTCTTAAGAAAGAAAGGATGTGTTTAGATACCAAATTAGGTTTTGTTTGACAAGGACAATATGCTTTAAGATAAGAATACGGGATGTTTAGTATCCTAGGCCTTAAATATAGATTGTATGGACATTAGAATAATGTTTGATTTGAGCTTCTTTGGATCCTGGATTAGATGTAATCTAGTTCTAGAAAAGCCCATAACTAAATACAATTTAAAAGAACTTTTCATTTTAAATTTAATTTTCAAATTAAAGTAATTATTTTTCTTAATATAATTAATGTTAATAATGTTTTTTTCAAAAATAATTTTTTTTAGAAATGGAAGGCTAGTGTTTATGGAGTGATAAGATACCTATCAATTCTTCATCACCCTTGAAGTCCTTGTTAAAGTTTAGTTGCATCATCAGAAATTCATGCAAACATTCAGTTAATAATGGTAGAACCACTTTCTTTTGACATGATCACTGGACCGCCTTTGGTGCTCTAGCATTTGTCACTGAAGCTAATCCCCTCTTTAATATATTACATTAAAATATCACAATGACTGAAGCATTGCCCATGTTAAACTTCTCTACATTATATTCAAAATCAGCATTAGTCACTTTCTTATTAATTGTTGTCCTAAACACCTCCAAGGAAGATATAATCCATTATGACTTTATATGCAATGCAGTGCATACTAGAAAGTGAAAGAGCTAGTAAGTTCATCTATGGTAATAGTTGGATGGTTCCTCCTCACCTTTAAGGTACTGAATATCTTACCTTCAACAAATTTAAAATAACTCATTTCATTTTAAAAAATAAAGTCCCAGACTACTTAAATTTAAGTATATCCTTAAAAATTATGCACGAGAATCAACGCTCAACCAATATTAACACTAGTGTCATTTTTGTTTTTGTAACTTTCTTGGCAAAGCAATGACTGTCTTGTGCTAGTCTTGTTCTATTTTTCAACCTTTCTGAACTTGCAAAAGACAAATGCATCTTTTTTGCAAGTCTAGAACCTATTATGCCTTTTATCACTAACTTATCCACTTTTTGACATCTTCAAATTAGAATTGGCTTCCAATGTCTTCTATAAAGTTGTTGTCCATCTTCTTATCTTCTAGATGACTCAAATATCTCCTCGATTGGATAACAGTGGAGAAAGTTTCACTAAATTATATATTCTCTCCTCAAGCTCATCACCTATAAGACAATGAACTAAATATATAAAACATCATACAATCCATATAATTTGTGCTATAAACATTACAAATATGAAGTAAATTAACTTTAAATAATATGTAAATTACAGACCTATTAGTATCCTCAAAGATTCTGTTTGCTGAATAACTATTAACTGAAAATTTTCAATAAATACACATTTCTAATAAAAGAAATTCATTCTAACAAATAGCAACAAATTATTTGGGGATACTTTAAAGTTTAAACTATGTAAACAGCAAGTGGATCTGCACTAGAGTAATATAGTGGTTTCATATAAAAAGGTTCAACAGGCTTGTTAGCTTCCAGCATCTTGCAATTGTTCATGTTTATTACCATGTAATACACAGAATGTCTTGAAATGGATAGTCTAGAAGTATTGGTTCGATGATAACCAAATGAATTACCCAGATTATAGATTTCCGAACTCCTAAGGCAGCTTCACTAGAGAATGCATCCCAAGAATCAATGAGATGTGGACGTCATAAAAATTAAAAGAGAATGATGATATCAGAATCAACTTCATCCACTCATCACCACTCTTAACAAATTTTCTACTCCACGTCGTGTTTCATTTTGGCAAACAACCAATGGAAGATAGGATTCTAGGCACGAAAGACCAGAATACCAGTAACTTTCGGATTTCAAAGACCAGAATACCAGCACAAAATTAAAAGAACAAAAACAAACACAAGGAAGCTGGAAATAGAACCATTTTCTTACCTCTCACGTGCACCACCTCAGTTAACCAGGTTTTATTCAATGGTAAAAGGTCTATGTTAACAATCCTTGTTTGTCTACCAGAATTTTAAAGCCATTGCAGAAGCTTGCTTCTATTATTTGCTACGATGTGCATTTGCAAAACATAGAACTGTTAAATTTCCCTTACCTATGTTAAGCTCCTCATTCGGAACAAAAGTAAAAGATAACGTTTAACAACCAAAGAAATAAAGGAAATTATAAAGTTCCTACAAGTCCCATTCATTCAGATACCTTGGGGATATTATATCTGCAAAAACATATAAAACAACAATTAAACAAACCGGCATCATAATGATTGAGATCTCCTTATTCTTAGAAAAGTATTCCAAGAAACTACATATTTTGTCAAATAAAGTATCCTTGCATATTCATGGGATGTAACTATACAGTTCGCTACATGACTGTTGAAATTTCGGATGCAAAATAACCAAGCACATTTAAATAGTTGATCAATCGTATGGTTCTCTGATATGAAAAATTCACTCATCTTTCAAACACCAATTACAATTGGATGACTTTGTGCTCCACAGCTTAGTCTTTAAAAGAAAGCTTTTAGAGAAACCAGTGGTTACAGCTGTAAGCTTAAGCGTTACCCAACAGATAGCAGCTTCCTTCCCTATCAGCATTGAAGGGAATTCTGTTGTAAACAGATTGCTCAGACTCAGATGGTGCCTTTACTAAAACAAGAACGCCATAATACCTTTAATCAACTCCTGCAGAAAAGCAATTTTGAAAATGCAACATATCAGAAAGTCAGAGGAGGATGGAGACTATCTTGCCGATAATCTTCTACAAGGAACAAAGGCAACTAATTCCTATTACAGAAAACCATTGAGTTTCATTTACTACTACAATCGCTTTTAATGTGACTGACACAACAGTTTTAACTCGATTATCAGGATTTTGGTTCCAAAAGTTTCTTAGCATAATTAGCTTTGTTTCCATTTCAGTAAAAGCAACTCAAAAAACAGGACAACTGGAAATAACCGAAAGCAAAATGCTAAATCTGAATTCTGTGAGGACAGCACGATTAGCACCAGTCTAGAGAAACATATTATAAGCTATCGCCCGCAAGCCCCAAGAAGAAACGAATCCGATGCAAATATAAATTCTGAATATTAGCTATTCTGAGTATAAGAGACGGCTAGATTAAAACACCGATTCCTTCTCATCCTAATGCTTACCATGAGACAGTGATGAGGAAGAAATTGAAGCAGTAACCCGCATGACAATCCTGGTCATTCTCGATCCAATCAAGGTAACATTATCTGCCTCAACAAACATGGACCTGTTGAACATCCCAACAATCTCGTCCAACGTGTGCCCCCCACACTCACCCAACACTACCACCACAACCCCGCCTGTCCTAACCGTCCTCTCCATCTCTCCCACATACCTCACAGGGAATAATGCTTCCTTCAAATGGGCACTGAAAGCCAAATCAAATATCCCATCGGAAAAAGGCAAGTTATTGGGGTCAGCCCTTTTAACTAGAGGCAACGAATCCACCAACTCGACGCCCGTGACGTCATCGACTCCCATGTTGTTGAGAGCCATGACGTCGTGACCAGCGCCGGAGGAGACGCAGAGGACTCGAGAGTGATTGCGCAAAATGTGGAGGCTTTGAAAAAACGTAGTGTACGAGGCGACCTGAGAGAGCCATGACTTGGACGACCAGAGGCGCTGGTTTTTCTTGGAAAGGGAGAGGTTGGGGCGACTAAGAGAAGGGTCGCAGGTGGATGTGGGGAATTTGAGGTGGGGTTTGATGTTGGATGTGGAACTAGGGACACAGGTCTTGGGCTTGTGAAGAACAAGTATTATCACTATGATTGTCGCTACAGTGCTTGAGACTATAGAGATCTTGTTCAGAAAAACCCGTATGCGTTTCTCCATTGACGTTGCTGTTGGCGGAGCATTGAGAAAGTTTGCGTTGATCTCTAAAGTCTGCTGTGCCACTTCCCGAACGCTGCAGCTTAGTACCAGACTATTCCATCAGCGCTATGTAAAATAAAGGTAAATTATATTCAAATTTGTAAATATTTTATAATATTAATTAAAAATACAAAATTTTAATTTATTATAAAAGTAGTCAATTATTATTCGTATACTAAGAATAAAAGCCAGGAATATATAAGTATATATTTAATAATCAATATTACCTATTAATAAATATGTAATTAACAGCCCCTTACTGATACCAGAGTAAAGTGTTTATGGTGGGAGCAAGAAGTGAGTCCATTGATCGATCTTTATTGATTTATGTTCATTAAATATAAGTGGTTCCAGTAGTCTGACCCTACGAGAGAACTGTAATTCTGTTAATTTGGCCTATTCTTATTAGAAGTCAATACACTTAGAAAAATGATTTCTTTACCAGCAAAATTATGAATAATGTATCGATAGTAATATCGGTCAATATTAAATACTGTTTTAAATAATTTTTTAAATTTATAGAATAATTTTTAAATTTTTTAAAATTTACAAAATAGTTCATTAATATATTATAATGTATACTTTATAATTTTACATCAATCTTGTCTCCAAAAATTATAATAATAAAAATTTAAGATAACAACAATTTATTTATTTAAAAAAATCTGTCTATCGTCATCTCGTCTCCCTATGTCAGTCATCATCAACCAGTTCATATGTTAGAGACCCAACTTCAAATCCACATCATCATCGTCATCAACATGAGGTGACTAATAACGATACTAACTCGGATCCACATCGTTATCAACGCAACGCGATTAACAGTGAGGCTCCAAATCTGAGGCAAGGGACAGTAGGGGACAGAGAGGCTCCAACTCTAAGGCAAGGCTCCAGATTTGAGGTGAGGGACGATGAGGGACAACGGCGAGAGTGATAGTAACCTAGTTCTAGATATGACGACGACGACCCAAACCAGCGAAGACCCAACTTCAGATTTAACACGAGAAGTAAGCGGTGCTAAGATCAATGGGAGCTCCATAGCAGCTTCCATAATGCTGGGTGATGGTGGGCCGCCTACTCAAGTTGTAGAGGAGTTCCCTGCTCTCCTGCGTGAAGACGCACAGAGAGCTAAACCTAGAGATGGGGTTGGCGTTGACATCTCTGGAGTCTCTAAAACCCATAGGTCTTCCCTAACTGCTGATGCATAGAGCAAACAACTTCAATTCCAATAACATAAGGTCCAAATGAAGCATTATCCTTGAACTCCTGCAAGCGAGGGAAAGAGCAGGGTCAAATACACTGGTGGGATCCTTCTAGAGCAAATGTCCTACATTTGCCATTATTAAGACCTGGGCTAGTGCACGGTGGAGTAAACCAGGTTTGGAGAAAACTCCACCTACTGACAATGGCATGATTATTTTCAAATTTGTTTCAGATGGTCATCTGGATGAAATAATTGGAATGGGTCCTTAGTATATTGGGGGACAACCTATGTTTTTACAAAAAGGGAAGCTAGGGATTGCATTTAATAGGGGATGTGTTGAAGTTTTTCTAATTTGAGTAATTTCCATAACCTATCGCTTGAATTCTGGACTATGCAAACGTTAAGTTTTCTTGCTAGTTCCTTGGGTAAACCGTTGGGTATAGATGCGCAGACATCAGGTATGGATAGGATAGGATATGCAAAAATATGTATAGAAGTGAGTCGAAAGGCTACACTACCAGATTTTCTTCCAACTATGCACCTTAGTGAATCTGAGCAGAGGGTGAAAGGAGAAATACAACTATCCTACCCTTGGAAACCACACAATCCTAGAAAAAAATGGGTTTTAACTATAAAGAGGTATAAAACAGATTGGCAAGAGGAGTTAATGGGGATTGATCAGTCCACAATCTGTAACACCCCATTCCCGCAAAACCCGAACCCGATATCGAACAAAATGTCTCTGCGCTTCTTATCCGCCAGTTGCTTCATTCTGTTTACTGATCTTTCTAAATTGGCCTTCAGCTGTTGAAGCAGTTCATCCCGAGTTATGAGTTGCTGGTCAACTTCATGTACTGGTGATGGTCCATCTTTATATGTTGGGATGGAAGGTGGCAATCTCCCATATAATGCCTGGAAAGGAGTCATCCCCGTTGAAATATGGTATGTCATATTATACCAGTATTCCGCCCAAGGTAAATAGCCATTCCATTTTTGTGGCCACTGATGAACAAAACACCGGAGGTATTGTTCGACGCAGCGATTGACGACTTTTGACTGGCCATCCGTCTGTGGGTGATAAGCAGAACTGAGTTGAAATTTGGTACTCGATAGCTTAAAAAATTCCTTCCAAAAGTTACTGATGAAGATTGGGTCCCGATCACTAACAATTGATCTGGGCATACCATGAAGCTTAATGATGCCTTCAACAAATTTTTCTGCTACCATTTTTGCTGTAAAAGGGTGGCTTAAAGTAAGGAAATGAGCGGACTTACTAAGTCTGTCGACAACCACCATGATGGTGTCCTGTCCTTGAGACGCTGG
>JANIIA010000192.1:42376126-42407419 GCA_027478495.1 Erythroxylum alaternifolium
GGCTTACCCACTGATCTCACCATACAAGAGGCCCAAATCTTAAAGGTTGCCCCCAAGATTCGAACCCCCACCCTGCAGGTCGCCAGTATAGCAGGCACCACACCACCCAAGCCTTTGCCAGTTGAGCTATGCCCTGGGGGCAAGAAATATTCTCTCTAGTCACTTTAGGATGATGAATCCTTTATTGATAACTCAACTATCTCCATATATTTTATGCTATATTTAAAGACTATAGACTAAGCTACTATTAACTAGAATAGTACCTAAATAATATCAAAACATGGTAATCACCATATAAAGATATGATAGTGAACTCAAATCAAATGATCACCTGTACAATACTTACAATGAAAATTTTCATAGACATGAAAGTAATATTTGAAATAAAATTTTCATATGTGGTCAGTTCAGTAAACTTATTATCTAACGAACACCTAATAGTTATTTATATATCTCCATATTTTAGTTGAGATCAACTACTTCTTTATAAGGAAAATATAGAACACGTGCTAGTCTTTTTTATGTTCTATTAATATCGGTTAACATTTTATTTTTGTGATTAATAGACCAATATAAATATTGATATTTGGAGTGATGATGTGACTATTCATTTTTGTTAAATTAAGTCTCTTGTAGCAAACACATCAATGATTGAGTATTAAAAATGTTGCCCATATTAAAAATGTTATCACTTATTGAACACTAAAAAAGTTACACGAAAAGAAAATGGCATCTTTAATTATCCTTTTTAAGTTAGCGTATCACTGGTACTAACAAAATATTAATAAAGACAATATTTTTTAACTAAGTTATATTTAAATAATTGGTTTAAAAATTTTAAATAAAAATTATAGTTTATTATCCAAAAGAAAGCAAAAGAACATATACGGGGTAAAGTGTTGGCCAAATAAGTTTTTATATTTCTAAGACTCAGAACTCGAGACTTCTAATTAAGGGATGAAAGTATTGAACAACTCACATCAATTATATTTAATTAGGAAAAAACACTTTTAACATATCTAATATTCGTCCAAGATTAGCAAGATCGTGACTTCTTCTTCCCCACAGACATTCCTGTTTTCTTGCCCTTTTCTTTCACCTACGTAATTTAATACATTTCCTTGCCTTTTTATATTTTCATTCCCAAATTTCAATCCAAATCTGACACCAAACTTGGAAGTCTCCCTCCTTTCCTTAGCTGAAAACTACTATGCAATTTTCTTCCATAATTCAGAATCCTTTTTATATTTGCCTAAGTTTCTTATTTGTCTATATCGTACGATTATTAAGTACGCGGCATAGGGTCAATAATAAGAATTCTTTTATTTTGGTTAGATGTCGGAAGCCACCGGCAACGCCCCCATCTTCGCCGCCACTCGAAGCCTTAACGATCTTCCTGAAGAGATACTTATCCACATCCTCTCATTTCTTCCCATCAAATCAGCAATCCAAGCTTCTCTACTTTCTCGAAAATGGCGAAACCTCTGGTGTCAGTTACCTTCTCTTCTTTTTTCATATTATCCCACCTTTACTTCTTCTCGCACTTTTTCCGACTTTGTCCACCAAACCCTTCTCCGACGACTCCCAAGTTCTTCACCTCTTCGCTCATTCCATGTTGAATTCCCCTTCAGAGACCCTCTTTATTCCTCTCATGTCGACACTTGGCTGCGTTATGCCATTAGCCACCGTGTCCATGAGCTTAAGCTCGATTTCTTCATCAGTTCTCAGTTCCAATCTGAGAATTTCTCAGAAAGTGATTTAGTTTATGACTTCCCTTTCTTTATGCTTACAAATGCGTGTGTTAAGGTTTTGAGGCTTATCAAGTGTGATATCATTTTTCCCTCCACGATGGCTTCTTTGGCACTTAAGTCTCTTGGGTCGATTTTCCTTGATCAGGTTTATTTGAGTGATATTATGTTGTCTGATATGATTTCTGGGTGTGTGAATTTGGAGTGTTTGTCTCTCGAGTATTGCTTTGGGATGAAGGATGTAAAGATTTGTTCTTTGAAACTTAAGCGACTTTATCTTAATTACTTCAACAATAATAGTGGGTCGGTTCATATTTCGTGTCCCAGTCTTGGGTCTTTAGAGATGATCGGTTTCGAAGTCGCCAACTATGATTTCAAGGAGTTTTCGGCTCTGACTGAAGTCAGTGTTTTCTTTTTGCACAAATTGGAGTATTATGAACACTGGAGTAAGGTTGTTAGGTCACTTCTTCATGTCAAGCGTCTTGCTATCCAGAATTGGTGGTTCAAGGTAACTTGTCTTTCGTCGCTCATTGGCAAGAGGTAGACGAGTTGTTTTTATGATTGTTATATAATGTCATCTGAAATTGACACACCAAACCCCTTTACACAATATCTTTAATGATCATGGGTAATTGCGATTCTTTGTGTCTACAGTTACCAAATGCAGTGATTAGCATGCTTTCATATTGATTATAAGTAGCGGTAACCTTGCTGGAAGGTGTTTCTAAGCCTACTATGGTCTAGAGAATTAAGCTAGACTTTGAGCCTTACAATTTGGCATCGATATGTTTATATGCTGAAAATTGGTAGGAGTCTGCTGCATAGTTTTTTATTAATGTAAAATCTGAAGTTGTATTCACATGTCTTACAAAGAGTCTGCTTCCCTCAATATCCTTGTACTTGCTTACAAATATAGTCTAGAAAATTCGTTTACATCATCCTGTGAGTAAAATTATATCGGATTGGTGTTAGGAATTCAGATGCTGTGTTTATACTAACTTGTGCCTGTCTCCTGGACTCACATAATGAAGTACAGTACTTGATCTTTGGTATTGATTGTTGCTCTTGATCATGGGACAGTCTTTTACTAGTTTACTTATAAAGTTTGTGACTTTCCTTCGTATTAGAAATGTCTTGACATTCATTAGATATGGAATTCAGGAAATATGTTTGGCTTATGTTATTATGAGCAGTTCCTTTCCTCTTGCTTTTGCAGACTCCACTTTTGTAAAATTTAAATGAATAGTTTGGTATGAGTACTTGCTTTGAGTATCAGAAGAAATGCAAACTTTACTGTTATCAGGTTGTGGAAGTTATGATCTGGTGTTAGTATAAGAATTTTTTGTGTATTTCATACCATAATAGTTTAGGTACTATTTAGTAATCTTCCATTCTCTTATTGTAAGAATATTGTGGTGTTTCACTATTATAAATAGACGTGTTAAACATATTGAATAGTTTATTTCAAAATCCTTAGACGTAGGTTATGTAGTCAAGCCATGTTAAAGCTATATGTATATCCTTCTTTTTGCTTATCCCACCTTTCTCTCTCTCTCTCTCTCTTTTATCCCTACTTTCACATGGTATCAACAGTTATGTCCTTCTTCTTTCTCCTTATCTCATCTTTCTGCTTATCTCATCTTTCTGTCTCTTTTTTCCTTCGCTTTTTAGCAAATCTCTTTTCTTCTTTTCTCTTGGCAGGTGACCTGTCAATCGTACCACCAACAATGTAGTTCCTTTACTTTTAGGTTTTGTTTTTCTTGTAATTTTACGATTTACAAAAAAGCTAAAAAAAAGAAAGGGGAAAAGAGAAGAAAAACCAAAAAAGATAATTTTCATTTTTATTTGTTAAAATTTATGTGCAAGCTAGGATTCTTTTACCAACTACATGCAAATGTTAAAAATCATGAAGAATTAATATTTAATATGAAAATAGTGTTACATATATAATATAGGAATATTTTGTGTATTACATAATATAATTATGATATTATTTAGTAAAGTTGTATTTTTTTTATTATGCAATATTATGTTGAGCTACTATTGTTAGTAGATGTTATAAACTTGATGAATAGTTTATCTCAAAATCCTTTGGTTTTTGTGTCCCTGCATTAAGCTTTAAGGCTGAACCATGTGAAATCGATTTATTTATTCTTCTTTATTTTTCTCTCCTATATCTCTTTATGTTTATACTTTCACATGATATCAAAGATCATTTAACATACATCATTTGAAGTCTTCCTGTGCGGTGTTTGCAAGCAGCATTTTGAAGTCTGGTTCATAATTATTGAATGATGAAATGGTTTTAAATGAAGGAGAAGGTTGGCTCTTCTGAAGACTGAAGTCTTTACTTTAAGATTAGGTTTATTAGTTTTGTCTATGGTAACTGCCGAGTGATGGATAGACTTGATCCTGATTTGAATAAGATTGTGAACTAGTTATGTACATAATTATTTGATTGACATTGAACTAATGGATGTGTTAGCATGTGAGTAACTGGAAAGAACTTATCTTAGTTCTGAGGTTGTAGCTTCCCTCATCTTCTTCTTCTTCTACTCTTTTTTTCCTCCCCTTTTTGGTGCATTAGAAACTATAAAGGCTCCATTCAATTTGAATTGAGATGGTGGAGGTGGTTTTGAAATCTCCTTTACTACTGAGCCATAAGTCTAATTTGTATGAACATAGTTTCTGTGACATTTCAGTTGATCAAATACATCTTAATTAGTGATTGACAACTATGCTTTTTTATTTACATGTCATGTATTAACTCTGCTTTGCATTTGATATTTTTAGCGTAAGGTGGACATTTGTCAATTTTTACCGACTAACTCTGAATACATCATGGTAGTTTATTCCTTATATTCATTGAAACAGTCTGAAACTTGCGTATATTTAATTATGTCCTGTACGTTTGCTTTTGTCTTGAACGGCTTCTTTTATGAACTTAATTCTCTACATTGTTTGTTTTTATATACAGTTGTTTGCAGCTGAGCCTGCCTTTTCCGGAAGCTCACTCAAGAATCTCAAACATTTAGAGCTACGAACAGTGTATTCCAAGCCTGATTTGCTTGGCATAGCTGCATTGCTTGCTTTATCACCCAATGTTGAGACATTGATCCTTGACTATCTATGCAAAATAGATGATGATGTAAGTACCACATCAGACTCTTATCTTTATTCTCTTTTTAAGTTTGCCGGTTTAAAGTTGCATTTTTCAACTTCTAGGAAAGCTTCTCCGAAGAGATTTTGAATAAGCCAATTGATCTCATCCTGCCAAGTCTCAAACAAGTCAAAGTCAAAGATTTTAGGGCTTCTGAGAACGTGACGCTTTTACTGACACTTCTAATATTGCACGGAGAAGTTCTGGAAAAGATCATTTTGGTTCCTCCAGTTCTAGGTGAGACCATTGTTTGCCCCACCGTTCTACAAAGACGGCTCAAGAAGATGAAGTTTTCCTTGGGTCAAGTGCCAAAACTCAAGTTTAAGGATGAGGGTGGTGCGATCGGCATCTTTATGGAAGAATAAATCTACTTTATATATGCATATTATGATTTTTGACTATAAAAATATATATGCCCCTGGTTTTAGTTTTACGCTAATAATTATGACTCTGAAACTGTGGTACTAGTTTTAATTCTGGTAGATTATAAGTGTCTTGATTATGGTATATTGTTTTGTATAATTTTTTAAGGTTATAAATAATAATTACGGAATTATCCCTAACATTTCGTATGAAGATCGTTTAACTCTCTTTCATGCTTTTTGTATGATTGCTCTCAGATTGATTCTTGAATTAGTTGAAAAAAGAAAAATATTTTTAGGAGAAATAACGGGTGTTATATGACCCCATTTTCTTATTTTTATTTAAGATTAAAATGCTTTGTTTTCTATGGAAATTATAATACATCATTGTATTGGAGTCGGATCATTTGTTCCTGTTATTTTGTTTCTATCCTGTGTTAGGAGCATTTATCTATTTAATTTTTATGGGTCTTATTTATTAGATAGATGAATGGATGTTCATAAAACAAGATAGAAACAGAATAATGAAAACAAGTATATGGTGTGTTAGATGATGATCTGTGTTTATAGTGAATTATGATCACAATCAGAGGCCCTTTGGCACACGATTTCTCTTCAGTTGAAAAGTTCATAAACTTAAATCTTATCGTGGCATGTCTTAAGTTTGAGAATGTTAAGCTGATCTAATAAGTTTCCATTTGAAGTTTCGAGGTTGTTGCATTCCTTCTTAGGGGATCCTATAAATGGTTTAATGGCGTTTTTGTTGGTGGGATTGGGAGCATTCACGCTTGTTTAAGGACTCAAAGGTTCCAGCCTTACTCAGGGACCTTTGCTTTTTAGATGACTGGCTATTATAAAAACATGTTTTAGAAATTTTACTAAGCACAGAAGATTATGAACCATTGTTTATGATGAAATGAAATAAAAAATAAAGATTCTCCAGGCTTTAAGATGTGGGGATATAAAAAGTATTTGTATAATTATGTCCAGATTTTGTCTACAAAATCTAGTGCTAATAAATTTAGGAAAGAATATCCCTTAAATCGTGAGATGTAATAAATCTATACAAATTTATTTCCTATATTGTAGTAGGGCTAGTGTGTATAAAGCTAATTTGGGTGACAAATTTGCGATACGAAAAGTTTTAGTGGTATTAAAAAAAACATGTCAACACTACTCAATTCACTAATATAACCAAAGAACTTTTTGACAATTGATTTTGTATCGAAGAGGCCATTTCAGAAAGTGATTTAGTTTAGTTTCCTCAGGTAAGTTTTCTTGGATAATGTTAGTCCTTAACGGTGGATGAATTAAGAGTTAGTAAATTTGAATAGTTACTTTTTTTCTAACAAATGTAACTAAACAACGATCAATATATAATGAAATAAAGAAAAGAGCTTGCTGTAAGTAAGTCACACATTCAAATAATAATTTGAAAAGTATATGAAAGAAGAAAGACAAACTAATTTACAGTGGTTTAGCAAATAATCCTTTCCTGTGCCCATTCACTAAGACTCTTTATGAAATTACACCAAGTCTCTTCTTTCAATAAGGAAAAAAGGAACCTAATAAGCTTCTGAAGTATCAAAAAGACTAATTAGGAAGTATAATAAATATTATATATTCATTTATAACCTTGTTGTGCCTTGTTCTTCCTTGGTCTTAATTTTGCTCTTCACTTGAATGACTTTAGCTCTAAATTTTCTCTGGTGTTTTTATAAGATATATCTTGATTTATGCATGACCTAAATTGCTTTCACATTGTTTTTCTAAAAAATAACCAATTAATAGTACTTATATTTTGTTATTATTAAAACGTGGACTATAACTTTCCCTCGTACAATATGTAACCTACATAACTATGTGTAGGAGTTACATTAAAATAAGAAAAAAATGAGGTTTATAGGTCATAAACCACTATATGTTGATTTACAATGTGTCCCATTGACACATTAAAGGTGAAAAGAAATAGATAGACTGAATTTGTAAATATAATGTTAAAAACTTATTTACGTTGCTCTTGTGGTGACACTCCTATAAGATTGAGTATAATGGATATCATAAATTGAATGATGATATAACATCATGTCATATGGCCATAAACACCACCTGATTTGAGATACTATATGAGTAACTTCAATATACATGTATTCTGTTAAGGACTCCGAAATCAAGTGATGAGTAACAGAAAGGTTGCTCTTACTTCAACAAAATTCCACCGACACTCAAAAGTCACATGAAACAAGCAGCAAATCGACAAAGAACAGAGAGTCGCTACAAGGATGACCAATAAAAAATCTTCTCCCTTATATTATGGTTCTTACCAAATTATAGAGAAGTTGAAAAAGGTGGCCAATAAGACATCCATTTATCCAACATTTTAAGTGTCCCAACTCAAGAAGTGTTTACCCGGAAGGAAAATGGTTTCCACTAAATTGCCAACAACAGCCGAACACATAAACAAGATTCTTGCATCAAGTAGACGGCTCATACAAAAGCGCTTTCCAGATGAATTATGAAAGGAATTAAGGAGTGCAAGAATTAACCACTACTAAAGTTATAAATAAAACGTCGTTGCAAAGAAAGCAAAATGAAGGAAGACAACGGGAGCGATACTCAAATCGTGAAGACAAGCATTACATTTCGTTGCAATCAAATATAATCGCAATAACCCCACAAGTAATGATACTTAAGACGAAAATTTTTAAGTTATAGTCAAATAAAATCTTTCGTTGTGATAAAATATAGTTGTTATTTGATATTTTAAACAGTCCTATCATTATTACAACCAACATGGACTTCAGGAATAAAACCACCTTGTCCTTGCCTTCTTTTCATTCTCTCTTCTTCATACCATCCTGTGTTCTCCGTACTAACTACAGTCACTCACCATAATCACTATTTACACATAACAAGATAAAAATTAAGTTTGCGACTAACCAATCAGTACTCACAATCCATTGTTTTCCTTTTCCTTTTTTTTTTTTCATGTTTTGGATCCAGTGGGAGCCGTTTCGGCCCAATTTTGTACACTTCCTACTTAAAACTCGCAGTGTCCCAAATCAAGATTTGAAATCCGACCACCTCTCCCATTGAGTGGAAGACTCATTGGTGCCGAGAAATGTACCACAAGCCTTGCACGAAAAGAACATCAAACGTGAACGAAGAGCACTATCTATGCCCGACTAATGTCACAAAGTTTGACCGAACATGACGAGTTCCAATTACATCACTTTCATTAACAAAACAGAGGATGATTATAAAGATAAAGAAAAGGTTCGTTGGTTTCCTAGGTTGTGCGGTTTTATCTCCCATGAGTTAACCTGCTGTGCTTCCTCAGAGACGATGAAAGGCAAAGAGATCTCACGGATCATCAATTCACCACAAAATGGGCATTCACTAGCAATTGCATCATCCAACTGTGAACGGAGCTGTGAAGTCAAAATAATAGATCAACTAGAAGCCATTAAGTAGCAATTTCATGAAATTAACTAGATAAATCTCTTGCAAAACTAGCGATACTTTCCAAGAGTATTTGGATGTTCACATATGAAGAATCTCTTTGGTCAAATGGATACACTCTTATATACTCAAAGATGATTTGGGTCATTAATCCAAAAATAGACAGTTTATGGGTATAAAAGAAGCTTCTCAAGTTAAGCTCAACAATAAAAAATACAAACTTTCATAAAATAAATGGCAACAAGACTTCTTTATGGAATGATTGGTAGTATCCCCTATGATCACTAATAAATCATCACCTATATCTAAAATTGGAAATTATCAATCATTAAAGCCAAAAGTCAGCTCTATAATCAGTAATCAAGACTGGAATTAGCCTCCTAAAAATTCAAGAATCTTGACACATTAGCAATTAAAAACCTCCCCTCCCAACAGCAAGAATGGACATGAAAAAAACATTTGGACTCAGCATTTCCATAAAAGGTTAGATCATTCTACCTTTGATACTTCTGCATTCCTCTAAGGCACTCAACAACAATCAGCTTGGAATCTCTTTAAAGCAGAAGTATCAAAGGTAAAATGATCTAACCTTTTATGGTTTGAACATTAAATCCCCAAAGTTAAGTTCCATTCTATGGATGAATGTTCTCATCAAATTTAGAATCAAGGACACGTCATATATCAATGACAAATACTACCCTTTATGCAACCATGAGGAAGAAAACCACGGGCATCTCTTTTCCAAAACGTTCATTCACCAAAGGAATGTAGCAAACAATCCTATACAGATTATGTCCAAATGATTCCCACTAGGATTGGAAACATATCATCCTATGGATTTGTGAAATTACATCCAATCCAATGTATTGAATTTCGGGTGGGCACCAGTCACACAACGATACCAAATTTCTTTTTACTAATTGAACCAGAATTTCAGGTTACACCCATTGTACCAACCAATATTGGCCGATATACTAAAATACCGAACAACACCTCATTAAATTTGTGAATTAAGAAATTTTAAATTTAAATATTTTTTAAAAATTTTAAAATAGTTCAAAATTATTTTTATGTCAATGTTAATTAAAAGTTATTGGGTCAAAATTTGAAATATTTTTCAATTTTAATAATAATATAGAACTAAATTTTAATAGGGAACTATATTTTTATATAACTAATCTTGTTTAGGTTTATTAGCCACTTTCATCCTTCAAACATTGTTTTTATATATTTTTTCAATTTCTTTTGAACATTTCTTTAAATAATTATTTTATTTTCTAACATAAACATGTAGGTTCAAATTTTTTTATAACATGAAATAATTTTATTTTTTATTTTAAATTTTCATAATCTAATTTTATTATTGAAGAAATTAAAACTATTTAATATATTAACTACTTATAAAAATAAAAATTAATATAATAAATTTTATAATAAGGGACAAAATTTTAATTATATAAAAATAAGACATTATTTTATAATTTTAAAAGTTATTTAAAATTATATCAGATATTGACTTATACTGGTATTGTAACATACCAATGCCAAAACCTATACCAACTCTAGTAACATATTCGCAACAGTGATCAAACTACTCTCGTGAAAAAATCATCATTCGAATGCTTGGTTTATACTATTGAATGGACCAGGAACTCGAGGATCTTAATAAAAAAATCCGCCCAATCGTTAACAGCTGCTTTGCTAAAAATGATAAAGAGTTCATAGCATAGGAAGAACCACAGTTCACCGCAACAATAAAAAAATCTGCCCAACGTTTAACAGCTGCTTTGCTACAAATGATAAGAGTACATAGCATAGGAAGGACCACAGTTCACCGAGAGCATAAAACAAATATGGACGCCTCGCTAGGAAGAAAATGTAAACATGAGGTTACTGAGATAAAGCCAGATTCATGTCCAAAAGTACACAGCAAGCATCTATAACTCTACTTTATAGCTCCTTGCGAGTAAATCCAAATCTAGCTTTTTGTTTTGTTGCATTTCTGAGTTGAACTTGTAACCTTGCTTTCTTATATGTTTTGAAGTTTTCATCTTACTGAAAAAAACTAGTGCTAATATCACTTTCCAGATTTATGTTCAAAGGCCAAATGAAAAGTAAACTAATGGAAAACCTATGAAAGGTGATACAAACTTTTGTTTCAATTAGTAAAAACAATTCATTCACATTTAAGAAAGAAAACCATGCTAATGATAACATTGAGAATACCTTATCTGCAGGGGTAATGCTAGCAATGGAGTCCTCAGTTAAACCACCATTCAAGTCTGTCCTCACTCCATCGCCTAATAAACTAAGCTGTTTTTGAAGATCCAGTATATACTCAGCCTGCAACATTTATTTCAAATACGAGGAAAATTTTAAAACTTGAAGTTGATGAATTATCCTACTAACAGCATCTGAAGGAAATAGTTTCAATTCTTTTAAGTATATAAAAGAGGAGCTTCAATATATCCCCAGAAAAGCTGTCGATTCCAGCATATTAGACATCTAGTTAGTAACACTTGATGCAGCTAAAAGGACGGCCTCCCCTTTCCATCATAAATTGCAAAAATTTTGATTTCTCTAATTGCACTATGCAATAGACTCTTCGATTTTAACAAAGCAAGGCTCATCACTGGTCATTATTCGGTTGATCAGTAGGATTCATAAATGTAACCCCTAATAATCCTATTATATTTTCTCTGCCCCAGAAGGTAAACATAAAACCTTTTGTAGGTCTCCAGTTTCTTTTTCTCGGTTAAACTTTGATAATAGAAATTTGCTGATATAATTACATAGATGGAGCAAAAAAATTGTTATGGAAGTAATATGAATAACAGTCAGATTTCACAATGACATTTTCTTCAACTGAATTAACTGGTCATGGCATTTTGGCAAATATCTCTTAATGGTTTAGCCAAAAAAATCATGACCATAATATGGACAATTTCAAGATGTCAGAGTTACTATCAATATGATGCTTCTTATATTGGAATATGCCTGATAGCTTGTCTTTTCCAACTATAAATTGATGGATTGAAACCTAGTTATTGTCCATGCTTTAATCTAAGGCTGGAAATATTCAACATCATTACAAGAAAAAGGTTGACTACAAAGCCAAAAGTAATATAATAGCATGAGATGAAGCTAACACCTGGCAGAATAAAAATCAATGTGAAAAGAAACAGAACACTTACTTGAATTTCAGTGGTACAACGAGTTACATGGGCAATCAGGCAGTGTGAGTGAAAGGAATGACCACAAGGAAATACATAGAATGGAGCCATCGCTCCCACTGACGTATAGCCTCGAGACATGCGATATTCCACACCCACTACCAAAATTTTGCGCTTACAAACCTAAAGAACAGAAAGAAGACTTCTTTTCAGATTTCCATCATGAAAGCATGATAATTAAATGTTATACCAGCCAAATTTGGCTGTGTAAGAAAATAGGCATATTGTAGCAGTCAAGACCTAACTCTTAAATTCAAGAGTTCTAGGAAAGTAAAGGAGCATTTTAAGAGACAAAGTAGAGTAAGGAATTCATTTTCTTCCACGCAGCATAGATAAAGGATATTGCACAGTAACAAATAATCATCTAAAAAGAATTTGATTTTTGCTTTTATCGACTAAACATTTGGATGATCAATACCCCGCATTCTTCATCACGGTCAATGACAGCATATCTTTGAGCCAGTGCATTAATATCTTTTCTGATGTTATCTGCACCATGTGTTGCATCATTCATCTCTTGTTTCAGTTGTTCAATTTGCTTGTTGTAATCTTCCAATGATGAGCATATTGCTTCCTGCAAGAGAAGGAAACAAAATCAAACCAGTAAATAAGTTAGACCAATTACTCTATATTGCAATTTATAGTTAACCTTTCATTCTAGAAGCCTTGAAAAAAGAAAAAGAATTAGAAGAGACTTGGCACTGCTAGAACACTAAATTTCAAAGAATTGCTCCCAAATCAATCCACATGCTTAAGATAACTACATCTAGAACCATTATACCAGGAGAATGTTAAATTATCATATAGCAACATCAGGTAAACCTAAACAGAGCAATTCTTTACAGAATGTTGAGTGAGAGCTACACTGTAATCAATTACATCCCTTAAAACGATACAAAGAATAGAGTAACGAGTCTTACCTTGAAGTCATCAATCAAAGCAAAGTCTGGAAAGAAAGGCAATATATCCTCAATCTTCAAAAGACCATCAGTTTCCTTTAGAAAAGCTAAAGCCTTGCGTATATTCTCCCTTTTCGTTCCCTTTTCCTGTTCAATTACATGCTTAGCCACCATAAGCCAGAGCTTCTTTCTCAAGTCTTCATCATCTTCAACCTTGTCAGCTTCAGCCATAGCAAGTTCAGGGTCGACCTATAGCAGCAACAGACTGTACTTCAGAAAAATTCAAGAAATCATAATATCCATGTTATCCATCCATAGATATAATGCCCTTGAGTTTCAAAATTGTAAACTTGTATCAACTGTTTAGGATGACACAAAGTGGATGCATGTGGAGACAACACCACACCCCATGCAGACAACCATTACTTTCACTACAACACTCACACATACTAGTTTTCCTACAGCTCTCACACACACATTGTTGTGGTTAATCGTAGGAAGAAATGTTAACTAAATGTCCAAATGAAAATGGCAATTAAATTATAAGTGCTGAAATTCCTCCATATTTTATCCATTCATTCATGTGAAAGATTATATGATATGAGAATACAGTATCACTAAATGATATCTAAACTATTATATTATGGAACACTACATAATAATATTACTACATTTATGTACTAAATTTTCATAATTTTCAATGTTGTTCCTTATGTTATATGAATGTTTTGCATCTCTATCCAATATGAATTATGAACTGCAAATAGATATTTATTATTGAAAAAATCAATATGCGTATATATATATATATATATTTTTTCTTCTTTTTTTCTTTTGATTTTGATTTTGATTTTTTGTCCTGGCTGTTTTTCTTAAACCTAAAATAATATAAACAAAAACGTGAACTTGATGGTAAGGACACAGACTGTTCTAGAGGGGGACACCTACCAGGGGAGAGCAAGGACGATGATGTGATTGAAACAAAGACAGTGTAAATATGATCATTGGAAAAGAAGGAGGAGGAAAATATGATAGAAACTAGAGAAAAAGAAAAGAATATCTCAACGGGTTTCCAAAAGGAATGACATGATATAAGTAATCGACCTTTCAATCGGTTGTCAGAACAAAAAAACAGAATAAAGGTCACATCATTTTCAATGCACTGACTGAAGGAAAGACACAAGGATAACAGCACTGTCAATGGGCTGTCAGAAGAAAGGATGAAGAGCCCTCAATGAGCTATCGAAAGGAAAGATAGAAGAAATATTTCATATGGAAGACAGAATATAGCAATAGCAAATGAAGAAATGGAGGATCTAAAAAAGAAGAAACAAAGATTGGGGATTCAAGTTTCAAGGGTTAGAGAGAGAGCCTCCTCCATCTCTCCAGGCGCACTCTCAACCACTACACTCCTTGGCTCATCCTAGCCCACTCTCTCTCTCTCCACCAATTCTTACTTTCTTGTTACCCCGTCTCTGGATTATCCAGGGGCTCTCTGGTCATTGCTTTCCACAATATTTCTGTCCCACCACAACTACTTACCGTTTCTTTCCACTGTCCCTTACAGTGCCTCACCCTGCAAATCTGTTGTCTTCCTTTTCCAGCGATATGACCACTCCTCATCCTGCTGATTTTCCACCCCTACCCCTCATCTCTGATCCCTCCCCAACACATGACTCCTCCTCACCATCTCTTACTGCACCTCCCACCCAGAAAACATGGAAGCAAGTTGTCGGAGACAAACTGACATCTTCCCTTACCTTCAGCCCATCCCAGGAGATTGACAATAAGCTGGTGGTTTGTCCGGATCTTGAAACACTTCGAAGGTGCTAGGAGTTGGAAAACAACTATTGTGGGGTTCTTCTTTCATCATCGGCCAACTTTTCCTCTCATCCAACGTTTGGCCAACAAGCTGTAGAAACAAAGAGCACTCACCGATGTCTTGCCCTCAGAGGATAACCTCGTTCTTTTAATTTTCTCCACTACCTCTTAAGCGAACAAAGTTTTGAAAGATGGCCCTTGGCATTTTGGCAACCAGCCTATAGTCTTGCAAATATGGCAACCTAGCTTACAGTTCGACTCAACCAAGATCCAAAATGTACCCCTCTCGATCAACTTCCATAGTATCCCACTTTGAGTATTGGACTTTTCAGGGGTTAAGCTCATTAACCAGCTACATTGGAAAACCCTTATGCATGGATGAACAAAGCGCCAAGAAGGAACGCTCAGGTAAACCTCAAAACCAATTTCAAAAATTATGGCTAAATTTCATGACAGCTTGGTGGGAGGGAATTCGGGCTACTTGAAGACCTACAAGCGTAAGATTGCAGAACTCTATTGGGAAGGGATGAAGGCTGATATAAAGAAACATGTGGACAGTTGTGCAATTTGTCAACAAAACAAAACATTGTTACTTTCTCCAGAAGGATTATTGTAGCCTCTTCCTATTCTAGAACAATTGTGGGATGATATCTCCATGGATTTTATAGGACGACCTAAATCAGCAAGGTTGAGTGCAATTATGGTGGTAGTAGACAGACTCAGTAAATATGCTCATTTTGTCGCTCTTAAACATCCCTACACTGCATCCATCATGGCTGAATAATTTGTCCAACACATGGTCAAACTTCATGAATTTCCAAGACCTATTGTGTTTGACAAAGATAAGGTTTTTATACGTCATTTTTGGAGGGAACTATTTTGCCTATAACAAACTCAGCTACAACACAGCACCGCCTACCATCCGCAAACTAACGGCCAAAACGAGGTGCACGCAAATAAGGATACTTATCCCAACGAGTCTTCTCATCATGTCCAACTTTATCGCAATGTGTGCAATGAAGCCATGAGCCTCTACATGTCCTCCTCTACCTGCACGACCACCAAATCCCCATCAGTTACTAGCTTGCAAACCAGACTTTGGCGCAAGTGTTGACCTTGGACTCTCCTTAGCCACAGAACGAGAGAGTCTAAAATATACTTCAACAAAGGAAGGTCTACTCCCAGGATTTGTGCTCGTACAACCTCAAAATCAAATTTCAATCCAGCTAGAAACATCATAGTCACCAAGTGCTACCTTTAGATTTGCATCCCCTTAACATCAGCTGTAATGGGCAGTAGAGAATTCAACTCAAATGCACATTTTACTTTCCAAAAATATTCAATCAAATTTCTTTCCTGTCTGGATTGAAATAACTCGACAAAGGTATCATACATAGCATATTATTGGAATAAAGAAGCTGTTAGTCCCAAGCTTGCTTACAAGTACTAACATGAGAGAATAGGATAGGGATTTCAGGTTCCATAGAATCGAAAAGCATATGTAGTAATTTTGCATCATCAACTTGCCGATTTTCCAATATTTTCTTATCAGTAAGGGATCAAATGTGAGATGGGACAACTTTCTCTAACCTCTGAAGAATAATTCTACATTCTTGGACTAGAAAGAATAGGTGATTCGCAAATTGGAAGAACATATTACTGAGCCAGTTGTCGAGATACTTGTGAATAACTTACTGCTGGAGTTTGACATACTCCTGGTATATTTGACAAATTTGTTGACTAACAAACACCGGTAACACTGCAGACAATTCTCTAGAACATATGAAAGCTTATACTAATGACAAGATACCTAATTTCTGGTCCGATTTGACATAAAACAAGACCAAAACCTTGTTTACGATAAAAAGGTAAACTAACCCATTAGACTATCATCACTGATGGTCGCTAAACGACGATGCATGATACCCGTGCACTAATGCATGGACAATTTTCCAATGACAACGCCGATATTGTGATGGCTGTTGGCAACTTCTGGTAGATTTTGTGTTTTTGGTTTTTGGTTTTAGTGAGTGGAGATAAGAGTTTTGGACAAATTAGAAAGTTTTTTGATACTATGTCAAAGACAATATCAGAGAATGTCAATTGTGAGCTTGATACAATCTCAAGACCCTTGTAGCCTTTATACAATTGTAAAAACCAATTACATAAGGGAATTACCAATTACATAGGGAAAGTTGATCTTAGGAATAGATAGGAAATCATATAGATCTAACTTTTCCTAATATAAATACGACTTTTCCAAATAAAGGGTTCTAATGTGTATTATTTATTAAATTTAAACCATCTATTTTTAAAATTACCAATGTACAATATTTTTTCATACTAAATAATTCACAAACTATTATACTATGAAATATACAAAATATTCCTTTATGGGATATATAATAATATCTTTATATTAAATACTAAATTTACATGACCTTCAACAAGGAGAAAATAATAAAGCTTTTATCTTTCCCAAGTTATTTTAATTCAGATCCAACTTTAGAATTTTTTTTATCTTGATTTCAAGGAAAAAAATTTTACAACGCAGAAATTCAGCGAAGGTTACAAATTATTTGTATTTTACTTCCGATGCCTAAGCTTGATGAGACAAAAAGTAAACTGCACTGAAAGTGAAATAGTTTCTCCTGTTAATGGTGAACTTTATTAAATACTCTAATACATAACAGTAAGCATAGAATAAAAATGCTTCCATAATCTTCATCTAATCAAATATGAGGAAGCAAGAATTTATTAACAAAGCCAAAAAAAAAAAAAAAACACCAAGTTTAGAATGAGTGTACGATTGCAAGAAATAGCAATTGACAATTTGCAATGCATTCAAATGGCTATCCAAAACGATCTTGGAGAAACCAGAAAAGAAAAAATTGCAATGACTAGTGTGAGAAGGAACAACAAATGGAAGAATCACGCCATGATAAAGTCTGAAGTCATCAAAATGACCTAAGAAACATTAATCTTTCATAGCTTGACCAAACAACGAAAGCTTTCTAATACAACAGAAGTTTCTGAGTAGGAAGATGTTGAAATCTCAAATAGCTTCATGAAATGTAGCTGAAGCAAGTTTTTCTACATGTTATTCATAAGGTTACCTCTATCTCAAAATTTCGTATGATATTGAAACAAAAGACTTACACATTTGATTTTCAGTTAAATAATTCCCCAGCAGCATAACTTGCAAAAGAATAGGGAACTTTTGTGCTTCTCAGTTCAACAAAATAAAGCTGGGCAAACATATTTTATAATGGCTGACTTATGGAAATTGGTTTTAGAAATAAGTTAAATTCTTTCCTGTCTCTTTGTACTCTAAGCAATTCATTAATAAGTAAATGTAATTAACATGAAACCTGCAATGCTATATCATGTTGTAAAATATTACACTAGATCTTCACCTGTAAAGCAAGAGCAACTGCTTCTTCATGCATTGACATCATGCTATATATGTGAACGCAGGCACGCATACGCTTTTCCTTGAGGCAAAGACGCAAGGCATATTTGGGATCATAGAAGAAGTCAGGGCTATGTTCATGTCCTTTTCCAAATTTGCATTGCAGGAAACGCAAAAGTGCACCATCATCTTCCTGGTTAAAAATAAGAACAAAATCTCTCACAAGAAATTGTCAGATGAAAACAAAATCCGTCATCTCAAACCAATCTCAATATAACATGGAAAATCATAGTGCTCGAAAGTAATAATACTGCTGGGGCGGGAAAGTAGACTATCTCAATAGAAAGATTTCATTGATTTGACGATTTAAAAACTTGATAAAAGTATTTAGGTTAATTGATTACATTTGTAGAAAAATAATGAAAATTCAAGTAACATAGTGAATATTCCAATAAGAAAATTGAAAACTTCTATAACATTGTCATGTCATACAGTTCTATTATATAAAAGAAGATCCAACTTAAATTCATTTTGGAATTCTCATGACACACCCTACCTGCTTAGCATACAGTGAAAGAAGTAAATTGTGAATTCCAGGATCCTCATTATGCAAACGATGAACACAGAATTCCAAATACTTGATGACTTCATGGGTTTCATTCCTGCATATGGTATGTATACAATCAAATAGATCCAAAATCCTACGAGATGACAAACTAGTCCCGATATCCATACATCAGGAACTATAAAAAAAAAAACTTCCAAAATCTGATCAACTTCTAATTCCTGATAGGAAAAGGGCATTGGTATCTCATGGATATCAAGTATGGTTATCTTTAGAGAGAACCAAATGTGTTAGAATATATGAACATCATACATATGAACACTTGAACTAACTTTTGAATATGAAGCATTTGACTTTGATCAACCAAGTCCATTGACAACACATTTGTCCTACTTTATGCATATTGATGCAAAAAGAGCTTAAAGTTTATAAAAGAAATAAAAGAGAAAAAGTTAGTCAATCACAAGCCTTAATTTGGTGGGATGCAGGATGGGAATTGAGTTGATAGCAAAGACAACGACGGCTAAAATTTAGATTATGCTAGAATTCCTTATTACATAAGAAGTAGTAATAATTTAACTATGTTAATGTAATTTTAGACATGCTATCCTAATTGTTTAAAACTTATAGAATTTTTATTAGAATGGGATTTAAATTTATTAAGAACCCTTTTCTACTAGAATAAAGATTCTAAGAACTTCTCTATAAATATGCATATACTCAGCCATACAACAATGATGGATCCTAATTTTTCCACAAATTTGAATTTTCAACTAGAAGATATGATTCTGTCTTTTAAGACTGATTTTTAGACCCTAGAAACAATTCCTAGTTTCCTAACCTCCATTGTTTGTATTCCTCATTAAATTCTAGAAATTCTAACCTAAAGTTCCAGCAACCAAACCTTAAAATCCTAGGCTAAAATTTCCAGCAAACGAACCCTAAAATCCAGCTATATCAAATCTAAAATTTCAGCAATCCAAATTGAAATCCAGACCTGAAACTTGATATTCCAGCAACTTAACATCAGTTTTTAGCTACTAGTTAATAATTCTTCTATTTTGCTGACATTATTTTGGTATTAGAGCTTTGGTTCACAATGGCAACACGTTGCGGAAGGGCGTATAGAAGAATATTTAATGACCAAGAGCAAGATGAAATAATTTTGAGAATTACGCAAAATTTGGATATCGAAGATCCTTGATGCATCTCCACCTCCTTTGAAGGTCTATGCTCGAAGGAAAAACAAGGATCCGCATGGGAAATCAAGTGAAATGATGGATGAGTTCAATTACTTGCTTGGTCTTCAAGATCCATTTTTCTAGAAGCACATTTGATTACGTGGCTCCGTGGTTTTCATAGTGGAACATGTCTTCCCTTTTTTTAGCTATTACTTAGAATAACAGTTACCAGCTGGCTTATATATATATGTCTATAGATTTATATTGAAGACAGATTTGTTATTATTGTGATTGTAATTTGGAGATTCAGTCCATCTCGAATTGGACTGCTGCTTTAATACAATATCATTGCATTTTCATTTCCTAGAAACCTCCTGTGTCTATCACTGGTTCCGTTGTCAGGAAACGAAAGATGGTTCGTTCAACCCTCAATACTCCTAACCTACCTCCCCCGACAAATATCAACCCCCAAACCAAAAGCCCTAACACTCGACCCTCATCTCCTACCACCATCCAAGATCCCATTGCACCCAACTTGCTATCATAGCAACTCGCCTAGATGCCATGGAAGCCCTCAAGGCATAAGTGGCTGCTCTTAAAACCCAAACCTTTTCTAACCAACCAACCACTTCCAAATTAGCCAGTGGTATAAAAAGAAATGGAAAAGACACCTCCCCAGGGAATAGCAGATTTTATTTGCAGGCTGTTGATGATGAAGATGGAGATATATCATGGAGGAAAAACCCGACACACCTCCCTTACACAAAAATTGAATTTCCCAAATTCGACGGTGGTGACCCACGAGGTTGGATTTTGAAAGCTGAAAAATATTTCCGATATTATCAAATCCCAGAAGATAAGAAGGTGGATGTTGCAACAATGTATCTCGACAGGGATGCTCTCAATTTATATCCATGGATTTATATTGGGAGGACTTGGTTCATGCTTTGCAAGAGAGTTACGTCCCTGCTGAGTTCCAAAATCCAGATGAATACCTTTCTAGCATCAAACAAACGGGTACAATATAAGAGTATCGCTAGGAATTTGCTAAAATATCCGCACGAGTTTCAAATTGGCCAGAAAATTGTTTGTTGGGGGTCTTCCTAAACGGTTTCAAAGAGGAATTGAAAGTTGATGTCCGTATTCATAAACCCAAATCAGTGTATAATGCTATGAGCTTGGCCTTAGAATTTGAATCCAAGGTGGGTCTAACCCGAGTTGTGAAAGGGACAAATTGGCCAAATAACACAAAACGACCCACTCCTGCAGCAAGTCAGCAGCCAAACACTCTACAAAGCCGTCCCTTTCTTCCTTGTGAAGGACAGAAACCTTCCCATATTCGCATCTCAAATGTGGAAAAACAAGCTCGATTCCTTCGAGGCGAGTGCTATAGATGTGGCGACAAATATGGTCCCGGACATCGTTGCAAAGCAAGTACACTTACACTCCTCGAAGTGGCTGACGATAATGAAGAAGCCACACTACATGAAATTGAAGACGCAACAGATGGCATGATGAGATGCTGAAATTAGTCTTCGCGTCATTTTGGGTAAATCAAACACCACCACCATGAAGCTTAAAGCGGCCATTAACTCGACGGAAGTGCTCATCCTCATTGACAGTGGCTCGACCCACAATTTTGTGGCTAACACCATTGTTAAAAAACTCAACCTACCAGTTCAGTTTTTTCCTCCTTTCGGTGTCCAAATTGACAATGGTGATGTCATTCGTTGTAACCAAATTTGCCATGATGTTCAGATACAGCTCTCGGAATTGAAGATAACCCAAGATTTCTACCCATTTTCAATTGGAGGGGCTAATGTGGTGTTGGGCATACAGTGGTTGGCTTCTTTGAATACGGTGCAAGCAAATTGGAACGAGATGTTCCTTATCTTTTCCATTGACGGGCAGAAATATAAATTACAAGGTGTTGCTTCTGGGCCTCAGGTATTTGCCTCCTTCCAGTATCTTTCAATTGATGATGATAAATTCGTAGATCTCCCCTTTCCCCTGCAACCCCTCCTAATCAAATACCAAATCATATTCCAAGAATCCAATACCTTACAACCCATTCGTTCACACTTCCATTCCATTCCTCTCATTCCAAACTCTCGTCCTCCAAATATCCGCCCGTACAGACACCCATATGCCCAGAAATCTGAAATTGAGAGACAAGTGGCAGCTTTATTAGCAACTGGCTTCATACATGCTAGCACAAGCCCCTTCTCTAGCCCGGTACTTTTAGTACAGAAAAAAGACAACACTTGGCGCAAGTGTATCGACTACCGTACCTTAAACAAAATCACCATTCCTGACAAATATCCAATCCACAACATAGACGAGTTGCTAGATGAATTATATGGTGCTACACTATTTTCGAAAATTGATCTTCATTCTAGTTATTACCAAATCCGGGTTAATCCAGCTGATGTAGCCAAAATTGCTTTCAGAACTCATTCGGGGCACCATGAATTCATTGTTATGCCCTTTGGTCTTACAAATGCACCATCAACTTTCCAAGCTACAATGAACGACCTCTTTAGGCCTCATTTGTGCCGGTTCATTTCGGTTTTTTTTTAATGATATTTTGATTTACAGTAAAGATATGGAGCAGCACAAACAACACCTTCAAGAAACCTTGGAACTTCTTCGTTGCAATCAGTACTAAATAGAGGTGGTGAATAAAAGCTTAAGAGATTTGTTAAGATGTTTGATTGGAGACAATGTAAAAGTGAAAATTTGCATACAATAGTTATATAAATAGGTCAATTTGTACGAGTTCTTTAGAGATAGTCTCAGGAGTTCAACCAAAGAAGCCTATTGACCTGGTTCCTTCACCACAAACAATAGGGGTTATTGTTGAAGTTGAAGGTTTTGCACAACATGGGGGACTTCTTTGAAGAGGTGCGATGAAAGATAACAACCAACAACTTTTCTTACAAAGAAAATACTGATCTACATTATCAATTGGTAGAATTGACTGAAGGGAATATGGTTATGGTTAGGATTTGTCCAGAGTATTTTCGAAAAGGAAAATATAAGCAACTTCATTCACGAAATGCAGGACCTTATAAGATCATCAAGAAGATAAGTGTTAACGCGTATGTTTTGGAATTACCAAGTGACATGAGAATTAGTCTTATCTTTATCGTTGTGAACTTAACTATTTATCATGGATATTATAATACACAATCTCCCATTACAGCTGTGATAATTCCAATCATTCTCCATCCTAAAGAGGAGATAGATGAACAAATTGTAGCTACAAAAGATGAAAGATAACAATTTCTTGTTTAAGTAAAAAAGAAGACCAATTTATGAAAGTACTTGGATTTTAAAATTTGAATTTCAGAAGTTGAATCCAAACTTATATGATCAGTATTTATCACATTCTATGTTGATGACGACTTCAAACAAGTTGGGGAAAATTGATACAAAAGAGCCTATAGTCTATAAAAGAAATAAAAGACGAATTGAGTTGGTAGCAAATACAAGTGCTAAAATTTAGATTATGTTCAGATTCCTTATAAAATAGCAAGTACTAGTAAAATAACTAAGTTATTCTAGCTTTACATATGTTGTCCTAGTTGTTTAGAACTTATAGAATTTTATAAGAATAGGATTTAAATTTGTCAGAAACCCCTCACTCAAGGATTCTAAGAACTTCTCTATAAATACGTATATATTCAACTCTTCAATAAAATTTTCCACAAATTTGAATTTTCAACTAAAAGGTTTTATACTTTCTTCTAGGAGTGATTCTTAATTTAACCTCCATTGTTTGTGTTACTCACTAAATTCCAACAATTCTAACCTAAATTTCCAGCAATCAAAACCTTAAAATCCAAGCATAAAATTTCCAGCAAACAAACCCCAAAATCCAGATATATAAATTTTAAATTTTCAACATACCCAATTGAAACAAAACCTGAAACTTGATATTCTAACAGCCTAATATCAGTCATATTTTTTAATTTTGTATGTTGTAACTACTAGTTAATAATTTTTCTATTTGTCCTATATCACATATTTAATGGTTTACTGTACTTGGTGGAAAAAGAATTTTCATGATCAGTAGGAGCATATAGATTCAAATTCATAAGTGTCTTACTTTACATGAGGTTCACTTGAATATCGCATCATAGCAGGTATCAATTTCCGTGGATTAAGGTTCTTTGTTGACATCCAAGACTCCACAGTTTCATACGCATCAAGGACAATAAGATCTGGAGCAAACTTATACTGCAAGGCAACAACTATTTCATTTATCACCTCTTAACAAAAAGCATGCGCATGGAACCAGTAAATACCTGAAAACAAAAAACCTAGTCTACCTGTTTGATCAAATTGATACCTGGAGATCAATGGGAACAGCAGGTTTTTGAAGAACCTCTAATGCTTTCTTGGCTTCTGCTTGCTAAATTTAGACACCACAAGTGTTAGAGAGAGAGAGAGAGAGAGAATTGGAAGATTAAGTATCTTTCCCAAGTTGACAAAGTAAAATTGAATCTCAATAGAGATGGCATGGAAACTACAGCATTAACTAAATAATTGTTGATATATACAAAGCGCTCATTACCATGTTAAAAATTATTAAAAGTCAATGTAGTTTACAGAATAAGTATATTTGGAAAGACTTTTCAAACAATCTCAAATACTGAAGCAAATAAAACGTGCGGAACAATGTTTGTAGAATTTGAAAGGCTGAAAGATTTTGAATAAATAGTTGTCATATATAACCTGAAGTTTTGGATAACTGAAGAGGAAAAAAACTTTATGTTATGTCTAAGATAACCTTATATTTGGCATATAAGAAGAGGAAAAACATTATGCAACAAAATGTTCAAATGAAATGAAAAAAAAATCTTCAACTGCATGGTTGAATTATTATGTGAACAAACATGTAGAATTTCAAATTAAGAATGGATTACACTGATCAGGCACAAAGAAAAGAAAGCACCTGAATATAGTGATGGACTACAATTTCATACAGCTCCTTCAGGCTAGCAAAATAAACCAGTTCTTCAACCCTCCCATAACTGCAAGATACATTTTTAAGCATGTCATGAATAATTTGGAGAGGTTAAAATAGGTGAGAATAGGTAACCAAAAATAAAGGACAATGTACTACAGTGACTGCATAGTTGTGGATTAGAATTTAGTGATCATGATGCCTTTTTGTTGGTTAAACCCAAGGTTTGCTTGATATTGCAATTAAATTTTATGGTTGCACTTTGAAAATTTGTTGTTAAAAACTTGTTAATAGGCATAATCATAAGGTTTGGTCATTAGGTAATGATAAAAAAAAAGACAGTGAATTAAAATTAATGTATTTTGGTAGAATTATATTCAATATTTAAAAGTTGTAAACTTTTATATTCTAAATGAATTCATTTTTCAACATCAAGTTGCCCACCGCTCTAAATAGCTATCATTGCCAAATCTGCACTTGGAACTGTTTTGAGTTTGAGTAACACCTCTTTACAAATTTACGAAATGCTTGTGTTTTTGGCCCAAATGAAACCATACAAACAAATACTCCCTAAGTAGATGGACTTAATTCTTGTATTGTGTGAGCATATATGCAACTTATAGCAAGGTACTAAACTACCTCAAATAGACAAGCAACCAACATCTAGTTGTTCAACATTAATTCTGAATACAATTGCATAAATTCACATAAATTTGCATAACTCTAGACAAAATATACTTGTTACAGTGGTAGAAAAATGATCCAAATCCCAAAGTTGGATTGATTAACCGCAAATTTGGTCGCTATTTCCTCATCTTAAAAGAAGTTTGAGAGTTCTATATTACAAACTAATTCTTTCTTGAGGCTCCACACTTGGGACTGTGGGATGTTGCAACACACAATCTAATGAATTAGAGTGGTCACTTAACAAGAGACTAATCATCCATACTATGCAATGAAAGGTGGAATGATTAGAAACTTTTGAATCATTTAACAATATCGTGTGATCGATATGCATGTACACTGTCTCTGATTACCTTTGTGCATGCATGTGTACGCTTATCAAAATAAATATGTCCGCTAAGCATTGACAACATTCATAACACGAGGGTTTTGGGGGAGGGATTACAAAAGTTGGAAAGACTTTGTCAACATTATTAACCAAATAATTAATGCAGATACTACCAAAGTTTGTAGGTAGATTACCTCTCCAAAAGTCTCATTGTTGTTGCCTCATCTAAGACATCTTTGCAGTCACTGAGAAAAGCGCGAAACTCTTGTATGATTGATTGGTACTCAGAACTACGATACTCTGAAGCATTATCCTCCTCCAAAAGTAGACGATTTATCTACAAATTATAAGTCAATCTAATATTATTTTTATCAAATATAAATAATGGTGGTATAATTTGTTGCATTAATTTGCATTATGATATAATAAATCATTCAACAACTCAACTTCTTTGTTTAACAAAACAAAATGCCAAATCATAGTAGTGCTGCAAAATAGCAGCTACATGTGGTTGGTTTATCCATTCTTGAAACGTGGATTCACACAAAAGAGAAAAGAGTCCACGTGCAACCAATGAAAGGAAATTTACAGCTAACATGCAAAGTACTGCCCAAAATAATGAAGAAAGGAAACTAACTTGTTGCATATCCAGTTTATTTTGAGCACTTATTTACTTCTTAATGATATAGATATATGAGATAGATGTCATAAATGATGAGAAAAATGATTCCACAATGTAGCAAGAATTTTGCTGCACACCCTGTATGTTAATTTTTAGCATTTATTTTAATGATATAGACATATAACTTAGATGTCATTAAGCCTCCAAAATATGTACTCTATTGAAGCAAAGCACCCCCTCTATACATTATTGAACCAATAATAGTTTCAACTTTAAAACATTAACTAGCACAAAAAGTATGAGCTATCAAATTGATAACTGCCTATAAATCCAAGCCTTGTTTGCAAAAGGAATCATTACCTTGTCCAAGTACAACTCAGTTGCCCATGTAGAGATCATTGTTATTTGGCATTTATCATCTCTTGAAAGATTATCAAGCTTCCGCAAGAGGAAAGTTCTCAAAGCATCCTACAAAGAGCAAAGCAGCTTATGAATTGCTAGAAGCAAGAGCCAAGGTTCCAAATGGAGACAACGGAGAGATAAAATTTATCAACATGCTCAATCTCCTTTTATGTCTTGCCAAATCCCGAAGACAAACTAATGAATTATGAAAAGTATAATGTTTACTTGGAAAGTCACATTCTACATTCTGTGCTCAAATTAAAGTTTTTTTTCTTTTTGTGATGTAGGACAAATAGAAGAAGTATTTACTAGCAGCTAAAGATGAGAAAATTAGGAAATTCGGCTGATATTAGACTGCTTGAATATTAAGTTTTAGGTCTAGATTTTCTCAGTTTAGTATAATTAATTTTTTAGGATTTGATTGCTGAAAATTTAAGCTTACAATTTCAGGGTTTAATATGGATGAAAATTTAGGTTTGAGATGGCTGGAATTTAATGAGGAACACAAACAATGGAGGGTAGGAAACTAGGAATCACTTCTAGGGTCTAAGAATCATTCTTAGAAGAAAGCATCACACTTTCTAGTTGAAAACTCAAATTTGTAGAAAAATTTCATATTGTTATTCTTGAGGGCTGAGTATACACATATTCATAGAGAAGTTATTAGAACTATTATTCTAGTAAGAAACTATTCCTAACAAACTTAAATCATATTTCAATAAAAATTATATAGATTTAAGTCCTAAACAACTAGGATACCATATCTAAAGTAAAATAACATATCTAACTCAATACTATTTCTTATCTAATAAATAATCCTAATATAATCTAAATTTAAGCTCTTATCTTTGTTATCAACTCAATTCTCAATCTTTATCCCACCAAATTAAAGCTTGTGGTTGATTATTTTTTTCTCTTTTATTTCTTTTACAGATTTTAAGTTCTTCTGCATCAATTCTTCCCCACTTATCTGAATTCATCCTTGACTTATAATGTAGCAAATATTGATCATAAAAATCTGGATTTAACTTCTGAAATTCAGATTTAAAAATTCAAGCACTTCCATTCCACTTAACAAAAAATTGTCGATATCCTCCATCTCTTATGGCTACAATTTGTTCATCAAGAACATCTTCTATCTCTTCTTTAAGATGGATAATGATTGGAATTCTCAAAGTTGTAGGAGATTGCATATTATAATATCCATGGTAAATAGTTAAGTCCGCAAAATTAAAAATGATTAATTCCCATGTCACTTGGTAATTCCTAAACATAAGCATCAACACTTATCTTTTTGATGATCTTATAATAAGGTCCAACACTTCGTGAAAGAAGTTTTTTATATTTTCTTTTTAGAAAATGCTTTGGATGAATCCTAGACATCACCATATCCCCTTCAATAAATTCTACCAATCGATGATGATGAATAGCATATTCTTTATAAGACAAATTACTTCTTGTTATCTTTCTTCATACCTCATCAAAGATGTCCCTCATGTGTTGGGCAAAACCTTCAACTTTAACATTAACCCGTGTTGTTTGTGATAAAGGAACCAGTTCAATAGGCTTCTTTGGTTGAACTCCCTAGACTATCTCAAAAAACACTTACCAATTAACCTATTTGTAAAACTATTTTATGAAAATTTTGACATAAGAAGAATTAGGTCCTAATTTTTCACATTGTCTCCAATCAAACATCTTAACAAGTCTCTCAAACTTTTATTCACCACTTTCGTTTGTCCATCGGTTTAGGGATGGAAAGAACTTAAAAATTGAAGCTTAGTGTTTAATGTTTTATGTAGAGTTCTTCGAAAATAACTCATAAACTTCACATCATGATCAGAGATGGTTAAAAGTAATCCGTAGAGATGTACTACCTCTTTGAAGAAAAGTTTAACAATATAGAAAACATACACAAGTCTTTGAGCATTGAATAAAATGACTCATCTTGGAAAAACTATCAACCACCACAAAAATATAATTATAATCTCATATAGTTTTAGGAATTCCTAAGACAAAATCCATACTTATGTTGCACCATGGTGATAAGGACTTTAGGAGAGCCACACCCCAAAAGCTAACTTATGAGGGTGAAGAGCCCAAAGTCCTTACTATAGAATGAGAAGAAGTTTTCTGTGTATTGCTTAGAATAAAACTACAGGTATTTATACATGAATACATAGGTTTAAACCGGGAAAATAATCCCTATAATCATGCTAAATCCCTATAACTATGATATTTACATTAACTACACAATCCCTCTTATTACGTAATTGCTATATTTTGTAATACTCCCCCTCAAGCTGGAGCATAGATATTGATCATGCCCAACTTGTTACAAATAAAATTAACCTGATTCCCCGGTAATGCTTTGGTGAACACATCAGCTAATTGGCTCCCTGTTCTAACATGTTGAGTGAAGATTGATCCATCTTCTAGCTTTTCCCGGGTAAAATGACAATTGACTTCTATATGTTTGGTTCTCTCATGAAACACAGGATTATATGCAATATAGACTACTACTTCATTATCACACCATAAGTTCATTGGTTTAGATTGAACAAACCCAATCTCACCAAATAAATGACATAAACATATGAGTTCACATGTAGTCTGTGCCAAAGCCCTATATTCGGATTCTGCACTTGATCGGGATACAATACTCTGTTTCTTGCTCTTCCAAGAAACAAGATTGCCTCCAACAAAAACACAGTAACCTGTGGTAGAGCGCGTGTCTGAAAGATCTCCTGCATATTCAGCATCTGTGAATCCTTCTATAGTATGGTGACCATTATTTCGATATAAGATGCCACGTCCTGGCGCACCTTTTAGATATCTTAAAATATGAATAACAGCATCCCAATGTGAGGTTCTAGGAGATGACATGAACTGACTTACAACACTTACTGGAAAGGCAATATCAGGACGAGTGATAGTAAGATAGTTCAATTTTCCCACAATTTTCCTATATTTTTCAGGATTCTCAAGTAAGTCTCCATCTTCAACTTTTAACTTCACATTTGGTATCATAGGCGCATCATATGTCTTTGCCTCAATAAAACCAGCATCATCTAATAAATCCAGACAATATTTTCTTTGGGATAGATAGATCCCTTTATGACTGCAAGAAACTTCAATTCCTAAGAAGTATTTCAATGGTCCTAAATCTTTTGTCTGAATCCCAAGGAATGCTTTCAACTTTGTGATCCCTGCTTCATCACTTCCAATGATCACTATATCATCCACATATACAACCAATAAAATGCACCCAGAACTAGATGATGTAAAGAACACGGAGTGATCATATGCACTTCTTCGCAAGCCAAACTCAATCATTACAGTACTAAATCTTCCAAACCAGGCACAAGGTGATTGCTTCAAACCATACAAAGACTTCCGTAATTTGCACACTTTCCCTGACTCCCCCTGAGCAATAAATCCAGGTTATTGCTCCATGTAAACCTCTTCAGATAAATCCCCGTGCAAGAAAGCATTCTTCACAACAAGTTGGTGAAGTGCCCAATTGTAAATGGCAGCTAAGGAGATAAGCAGGCGGACAGAAGAAAGTTTTGCAACTGGAGAAAAAGTCTCAGAATAATCCACCCCATATGTCTGAGCATACCCTTTAGTAACCAACCGAGCTTTTAATCGAGCAACAGAACCATCAGGATTCATTTTAACAGTGAACACCTGCTTACAACCAATAACCCGTTTTTCTGAAGGAAGGGGCACAAGATCCCAAGTATGATTCTTCTCTAAGGCCATCATTTATTCCTTCATTGCAGCTTGCCAACCAGTATGAGCTAGTGCTTCCGCAAGGGACGATGAGACAACAACAGAGTCTAAGGAGGCTACAAAAGACTTGGAGGAGGTGAGAAAAAAATTTTCTCCAAAAAGTGTACCAACCACTGTCGGTATACTGCCTTAGCGTAAGGCAAAAAACTAACGACAGAAATACCTAAAAGACCCAGAAACACGACTAGGCTCTGATATTATGTAGAATGAGAAGAATTTTCTGTATTTGCTTAGAATAATACTACAGGTATTTATAAATTAATACATAGGTTTAAACTGGGAAAATAATCCTTATAATCATGCTAAATCCCTATAATTATAATACTTACATTAACTACATAATCCCTCCGTTTACGTAATTACTATGTTCTGTAACAACAACAAAAAACAAATTGATCTCCTCATACGCAGAATCCCTCAGTATCAAAATTATGTGCAGCAGATAAGAATTTTAAGATTAAAATATCTTTTGGTGTAATAGTAGGGTTATTAAAATAGCAATCTCTAACCCCATCTTTTATCCATTCAGGTAGAAAACTTATTTCAGGAAAATTTAGAGATGATAAGTAAATTGAATTTAGGGCTCTAAAATCATACCAGTATCGAATTTCTTGAGGATCAGAATCTTGTAAATAATTGATTCTTGG
>JANIIA010000192.1:42407519-42424391 GCA_027478495.1 Erythroxylum alaternifolium
GGCTATCTTCTACACCAAAACAGACTAGCAATACCCCAAAATCGACAGGATATCCAGAGTGGGACAGAGGAGGCGACGCCGGAGGAAGAAACCCAATCGGAAGACAGTGGCTCACGAGCCCTCACGCTCATGATCCGACGACCGGATTTTAGGGGATGGTCGATCGACGCCTGTAATGTCTTCTGAAGGAGGAGGTGAGAAAAAAATTTCTCCAAAAATGTACCAACCACACAGTCGATATACTGCCTTACGCTAAGGCTATAAACGAACGACAGAAACACCTAAGAGACCCAAAAACACGACTAGGCTCTGATACCATGTAGAATGAGAAGAAGTTTTCTGTGTATTGCTTAGAATAATACTACAAGTATTTATACATGAATACATAGGTTTAAATTGGGAAAATAATCCCTATAATCATGCTAAATTCCTATAACTATGATATTCACATTAACTACATAATCCCTCTGATTACGTAATTGCTATATTCTGTAACACTTATAAATCCCACACTATGTATTTAATCAATGTGGGATCCAAGTCCCATACCTTACAATTGGATCAAACCGTAACATTGCCCCCCCTCCCCTCATAAGGACCAACGTCCTCATTGGTCACAGCCATGTTGATCACGGCTGACACTTTCAGGCCACCACTCCATGGGCCGCCACTTCGAGATCCTTGTTGGTCATGGTCACGTTGGTCACAGCTGGCACTCCCAGGCTACACCTCCATAGGCCACCACTCCAAAACCGACTGTAATACCAATTGTTAAGGACTTTTAGAAGAACCACACCCCAAAAGCTAGCTTATGAGGGTGGAGAGCCTAAAGTCTTTATAAATCCCACACCAAACTTGTACTTAATCAATGTGGGATTTAAGTTTCCTTGCAATTGAATCAAACCACAACATTAGTCCCCCCGTGAGGACTAACAACCTTGTTGGTCACGACTGGCACATCACACACGTTACATTTTCTAGGCCACCACTCTAAGGCCGGCTCTAATACCAATTGATAAGTACTTTAGGAGAGCCACACCCCAAAAGCTAGCTTATAAGGGTGGAGAGCCCAAAGTCCTTATAAATCCCACACTATGTATTTAATCAATGTGAGATCCAAGTCTCATACCTTGCAATTGGATCAAACCGTAACACATGGTTCATGAGGCATGGCCAATGATGTATATGATCTAAAATTTTGTTTCTTTCCTTTAGCTAATTGACATGTTTGACAATGTCATATGATCTTAGACACTTATGCTTTAAAGAGAGCCAATAAAAGTGATATTTGACCATTGCAATAGTTTCATCTCTTCCAAAGTGTCCCGCTGCCCCTCCTCGATGTAACTCCCAAATCACATACTCCCTTATAGAAGTACTGGGTAGGCCAGATCAATTTCCTTTGAAAAGACAGCCATCCACATAAAACGAAAGTGATGATCTCTTTGCCTAGTTCCAATTTCTGAATAGATTATTCCAAAGTCTCAATCTAAAATAGATTCTCTTTTTATTTTTCAAATCCCACAACTTTTAAGTGTCAATCAAATGACTCTTTCTACTCAATGCATCTGCTTCTTTATTCTCAACTCTTGCCTAATGTTTAATGACAAAGTTAAATTACTCCAAAAATTCACTCCATAAGGAGTGCCTTTTGTTCAAGTTCTTCTGGGATTTCAAGTATTTAAGAGATTCATAAAGAGCACATACTACTGCATAAAATTCCTTGTCATTGGTCAAGTATCATAGTTTATCTTCACTTAACTTCTCACTGAAATAAGCAATGGGGTATCCTTCTTGCCTGATTATGCCTCTAATTCCCACATGAGATGCATCACAAACAACTTCAAATACTTTAGAAAAATCTAGAAGTTGTAAAATAGGAAATTTAGTCACCTTCTTAATTTCTTCAAATGCTTTAATTGTTGCCTTGGTCTAAGTAAATTGTCCCTTCTACATACAATTAGTAATATGTATTATTATGATGCTAAAATTACGAATAAACCGCCTATAGAATGTCACTAAGTCATGGAAACTTCATGTCTCATATACATCCTTTAGAATAGGCAAATCAAAGATGACCTTAATCTTCTCAGGATCCATCTCCACTCCAAGGTAGGATATAATAAAACTCAAAAATACAATACTTAGATTGCATGAAAGAACACTTCTTTAAGATGATATAAAGTTACTCTTGCTTCAAAACTCGCAAGACATGTAGATATAACAAGTGGTCTTCTTTAATCTTCTTGTATATTAATATATCGTTAAAATATACCACCAAAAATTTGCTCATAAATGGTCAAAACACTTGATTCATCACTCTAAAAGTGCTAGGTGCATTAGAAAGTCCAAATGGCATCACCAACTATTCCTAAAGTCCTTCTTTAGCCTTGGAAGTCATTTTCCATTCATCTCCAAGTTTGATTCTAATTTGATGGCACCCACTTCGTAAGTGTATCTTGGTAAAAATATTGGTTCCAGTCAACATGTCTAACATGTCATCAAGGTGAGGTATTGAATATAAATACCTCATTGTGATCTTATTTATCCCCCGACAATCAATGCACATTTGCCAACTTCCATCATTTTCAGGAAAGTAGTACTAGAACTACACACAGACTAAGACTTTCTTGAATAAATCCTTTTATCAACAACTCCTCTACTTGTCTCTTTAGCTCTTCAATCTTAACAAGATCAAAGCAGTAGGCTAGAAGATTTGGTAGAGTACATCCAGGTACCAAGTCAATAGCATGCTGAATATCTCGTAAAGGATGTAGTTCACCTCAAATTCATTCAATGTAAGGTCTAAAAAATTAGCTAGCAACCACTTCTTTTAGTAAGGTGGAGGGGGGTTGCACTACCATTACAAACACAATTCCCTTCTCCTTACTAACAGCTTCAAATTCTCTCCTCTTAAGGATATTAAGAGACTTTTTTTTGGCATTTATGGTTGTCTTGTTACTTCCTTTTTTCTTCCCTACCTTGTCTACCTTTATAGACTTCAAAATTATCTTCTTTCCATAAAATATAAAATTCTAAGTGTTAGCTTTTCTAAAGTGCTACATATCTTGATCACAACGCCACGGCCCTGACTAAAATGTGAAATACTTTCATAAGAATGACATCACATCAAATAGAGTCCTCATATATTCCTAATTTGAAAGACAACACGTACTTTCAAACAAATAGTATAATACTACCATCTACCCCCAAGCAACTTCATATGGATGTGGATGTTCTCCATAAGTAAATTCAATTGCTTCATTATGTTCTCCAACACCACATTCATACTATTACATCCATCAATGCTATGCTTGTATATTTTATCTCTACATCTAACTTGCATAAAGAAAATAGCAGTATGAAGTCACTCTTCTTGTTCTTCCACCTTAGGGGTTGTAAGTATAGGCCTCACTACATGTTATTTGTAAGACTAGCTAGTTCATCACTAAAGTCTCCTTCTAACTCCTCTACAACTTCGTATTCACACAAATATTCATCAGATTCTTCCTCACCTTCTTAAATTATGTGCAAACCTCTATTTGTACATTCATAAGCAAAGTGGCCCCTCCAATTGCATTAGAAGTATTTCTTATCACTGTTACCTCCTTTCATCCCAATCACAGTTATGGCCTTGCCTTTAGGATCAGCTCCTTGAGAAGTTTTGTTCTTTGGTACAGATTTTGATTCATTAGGTGTTAGTCTAAAGTTTGCACCGTCATAACTCTCTTCACGTTGATCTCCTCGGCTTAACTTTGAAACTTTTTAGTTACTTGTCCTAAATATTGTTCCGCTCTTGAACCTAAGGCTATTTTTAGTTGGAGGTTTATTAATGAAATGAAATATAATATAATATTATTCCATCATTTAAGAGGAAGGTTTATAATGAAATGGAATGGAGTGGGATAGAAGAGGAGGGTTTTATATTACATCTCATTCTATCCTAAATAGTAAAAATAAGAAACCTCCTATTTGGAGGGTTTAAGATAGAATGTAAAATAATAAATAACTTTTCATTATATTACATTATAAATCCTTCCAAACATTTCATTATATTACATTATGAACTATTTCATCCCTCTCAAACAACAATTTTCTAATATTACATCTATTTACATTCTATTTCATTCCATTAAAAGCCTTACATCCAACCAAACATAGCCTAAGTCTTTTTAGTTACTTGTTTTCTTAAATATTGTTCCGCTCTTGAAGCTAAGTGATATGCATCTTCAAGGTTGTAAATCTTTTGCATTATCAGCTCCTTGTGAATTTATACCTTTTAAGTCATATTTGTAGTGAGATATTAGTCGTTTCGACTCCATACCTTCACATCGGATAGAAAGTTCATCAAATATTTCTATGTACTTAGTTATGAACATAATCCCTTGTCTTAAGGATTGTGAGCTAATTTTGAAGATCTTGATAGTTAAATGGTAAATATTTTTCCAATAATTTTGGATTCATCTCTTCCTAATCAACAATTGGTGATTGTCCTATTTTCAAAGTCTATCCTCTACCTACATCATATTTTAGGGTGTCCAACTAGCTTGGCTTTTTTGAATCGAACTTTTTGATCTTCTAACATGTGGTACCAGTCAAAGAAATCTTCCATTATTACTATCCAGTTTAAGAGCAAGTGTGGATCCATCTTTCCTGCAAAATCAAAGGCTTTAACACAAACTTTAGTAATATCATTGAGTTCATTGTGTGTTTCAACTCTAAGTTTTCTCTAATTCTTAGAAATCCAGGAAACTAAAAACTTCCTATTCAATTGATCCAATTACATTGTTGTTGCCTTTTCTTCCTGCAATGAGCTCATGGCCTCTAAAGGCTCGCATGCGCTCTTCATGGGTTGCTAGTGGGTTTCCTTGTCTTGGATCTCTCGGTAGGCGTTGATCTCCTAACCCCACTCTTTGTTGATTAGTTTCAGCCTCTCTATCTTAGATTCACTTTCTCCACCCTTGACATTCACTGTAGTTTACCGTTCGATGTTTTTCGGACTAGTTTTTGGAGCACCTTGTGATCAAGGGTCATTAATGTCCAATCTTTTCATAACTAGCTCTAGCTCGTTGAATTCTATACGCCCTTCCACTATGTTTCTTCATTGTGAACTAAGACTCTGATACCAAAATGATGTAGCACAAATAGAAGAAGTATTAACTAGCATCTAAAAATCACAAATTAGGAAATCTGACTGATATTAAGCGGCTAGAATATCAAGTTTTAGGTCTAGATTATGACCAAAAATATTGAAATTTCAAATTTGTTATACTTTAGGGTTTGATTGCTGAAAATTTAGGCTTAGAATTTCAAGATTTAATATGACTAGAATTTAGTGAGAAACACAAACGATGGTGGGTAAGAAACTAAGAATCACTGTCAAAAAAAAAGGTATCACAACATGTAGTTGAAAACTCAAGTTTGTAGAAAAATTTCATATTGTTATTCTTGAAGGCTGAGTATACACATATTTATAGAGAAGATATTAAAACCTTTATTCCAGTAAGAAAGGGCTACTAACAAATTTAAATCCTATTCTAATAAAAATTCCATAGATTTGAGTCCTAGACAACTAAGATAATACATCTAAAATAGAATAACCTATTTAACTCGCTACTACTATTTATCTAATAAGGAATCCTAACATAATCTAAATTTCAGTCCTTCTCTTTGTTGTGAACACAATTCTTAATCCTCATCCCACCAAATTAAGACTTGTGGTCGACTAATTTTTTCTTTTTATTTTCTTCTAGACTTTAATTTCTTTTACAGCATCAAGTTTCAAAGAGCACATCAAAAGCCATTTGAGGGATTTTATTGGACCCAAAAGAAAACCACAAAGCACTAGTTAACATGATCCAAACTAAGCCTTGAGAACATTTGATCATATAAACCGATGACACCAGGCTAATTTTGTGGATCAGTGCTTATTTAGTGTTTTATTCTTTTTTTAATTGTAACTGGGCTATACTTTATTTAAACATAAATCCCAACACGTCTAATATAATTTTGCAATTGTTCTCAATTCCCCATTTGGATTAAGACTTGCTATAGGGCTAATTTCAATCTAATGAGTAAAAGTCCGAAGGTGCTAATTTCCTTATCACCTTCAGAATCTAAACTGGAATAGGATTGCTGGAATCATAATTAAAGTATTCAGTTAGAGTCTTAGTTAAAGTAGAACAAGTAGTTAATTTCCGAGTCAAATAGGAACTATTAGAGTTTCAATTCAAAAAGTATTAGTTGTTAGTGCTTTAATTTAAGTATGAGTCTTTGTTAGACTTGCAATTAGGACGTTTATCATGTTTTAATGTTCACCCATATATAAAGAGAATGTTGGTGATCAATAAAAGACAAATTTGAGTTACAAATTATTAAAAGTTCTGAGTGCTTTATGTCTTGCTTTTCATCAAACTTCACAACTTATAAAAGAATTGCTTCTTTGTAGCATTCAACACACTTTATGAACTTGGTTCTTGGTTCTTCGTAATCAGCAGATAAGTTTTTCAAAATTCTGACTTAGCTTTTCTAGTAATACTTCAATCTTATTCATGGGTTCTCTAGGTTTTATTTTTAAGTGTGTTCACGTCAATTTTGAATAGCATGGCTTTAAATACAGCCATATTTAGAAAATTAAAGTCATATATGAAATGAAGGACATAAAAGATGGGAGAAGATTGATATGATCTCATATTTCAATAATTGCATCAATCATATTGCCACCAAAAAAAATAACATTTTATAAATTTACCTGTTCATTTACAGCAATAAACTTCAGAGTGACTTCCTCGAAGGATAACAAATAACTAATCTACAAAACAAAACAAATTATCAGTCCACAGTCATCTTGAAAAAGACAACCATAAGTTGAACTTTCAAAACAAATAGTTTCACCAATGCATTAAATATGCACTATTTGCGTACACAAAACAGTGTGAAGATATCAGTCTTCCAATTTTCAGATGTGTTTTCTTAAATTTAGAGACCTCATCTATGCAAATAATGCATTAACCTAAATATTCTTAAATCATAATCCTTTACTTCCACTGTTCTCTTACATACATACTCATTAAAATGAATAAATCAATGTGGAAAACCAAGACAGGAGCTTGATCTACAAAATGCATTGGGCATCGAAATAGGAAAGTAAATCAATTAATATATTTGTCAATTGTCCTCATGATCAATAAACACATTGTTGTGCTTGCAAAATCAAACTTGAAGATATAAAAAAAGTGAGAGATATGGCAAGATTCAGTTTAGTAAAGATTAGTAGTCCGCATGTTAAACATCATGCCCACAAGGATTATGATGAGTAAGAGAGTCCAACAATTAATTTATTCATATTCTTTCCATCCTATGTTTGATATTATTTTCTAGGTTAAACAGTATGAATGGAACAAAAAGTTATATTCAAAACATTTCAAAAAGGGAGTACTAGAGGATAAGTTTCAATAGCTGTTGATGCCGGACACACTTCTTTTAAGCAAGAATAGGGATAAACTTATGGCTAGAATTCATATCTCCTCAATAGATTGTTATGATGTGATGTAAAGCAAGGTTTAAGATCACAAGTTTCAACAAATTAGGGTTAGAACTAGGTGATTGTGACTAGGAATATAAAAAGAAGACTAGAGTTCAGAAAACATCTTCAATGTTTAGAAAACATTTTCAACAAAATTAAAAAATAACAAATCTTTTGTAATGAGCTGCATGATTCCGAATTTATACCAATAGTAGCAGCCCTCCAATTTGTAATAGCAAAAACAAATCGCAATTGGAACAACGTAACTTATTGGAAAGGAAACCTACCCGCAAGAAAAATATTATGAAGACTAATTAAATAAGAAAACATATAAATACTAAATATGAATATGCTCTTACGTCACTGTTTCGTGTCAATTTATAAACGAAAAAGGATTATTTGTCAAACCATCATAGATGAAATAATCTATGGGCTTTACTAGTTTCTACAAATTTTCATCAACAAAGAATTTGGGAAAAAATAAAGTCGGAAGAGTTACATTTTGACTTAAAAGCCTCAATAAGTTTTATGACCACTGGCACTGATTTGTAAAGAGTAAGGCATTCTCTACAAAGAGATCTCAACGTAATAAGATGAAGAGAAATATGCAAGAAAATTGGTATCAAGTTAGAAAAGGGATGTTGTAGATGACAAAAATTTTATTGTGCAGCATGAGAAGAGAATATTTCATGATTACAAGGATAGTTTACAATGTAAAGGCCATGCCAGCAACAATGAGAGAGAAATTCTCCTTTAGTTGTTAGAACACAACTTGAGAAAGGTTTGAAGATCAATAATCTCCAAACAAGAGAGAACTTCATCAAGAAATACATATCCCGAGACAGTTGCCAAGTCTCATATCTTCCTTGGCATTATGGTTGCAGAAATTTTGTTCAACCAGCAATAAGCATTTAGTAGATACATGTACAATTTCTAGAATAGGATAGAAGTTTGATGCATCTTTCATTGATTGCATTTTTCTTCACTCTTCCTGCTTCAAAGAAGAGGAGTTCTATTTACTGTTGTGGCAAAGATTGGTATCTTCCTTGTTAGGCAAAGATGATGTCATAACATAGTAAAATAGTAAAGTGGATAACTTCAAGACTGATTGGCTTTTGCAAATCTTTAGGACGTATAGCACATCGAAGCATCTCTTGAGGATATTTCATTTTTGAGATCAACGGTACTAACATGAAAAAGATACTGCTCGCAAGATGTAAGAAATGTGTTGCATAAAAAATGAAGCGAGAAAAAAAAATTACTTTGGCATAGAAAGATGCTGCCCTTTGAAAATCTCTGCAGGTAAATGCTGCATCAGCCTGCATGTAAAACTACTACATTAATAAAATATCACTGTAGATGCTCTTACATTTTCAAGTGACATGATTCTACATAGTATAAGTTTAGAACCTACAAATACATCAATATTTGAGGCAGCCATCACTCATACCTGGACTAAATATACTTGATCTCTCTGGAGTGGATCACGACAATTTGCAAGAGCTGCAGCAAATTCTTTTAAGTCCAGATACACCTTCCACATATCTCTCCCTTCATCAGTGACAGTTACCTATATTATTTCCATCCCACAAGTCAAATGAACAAATTTCCACCCAGGTGGACATAGAAACGGAAGACTAAGCTGTAACTAGAAATGGACCTGAAATATAGAATTTTGGTCATAAGCATAGAACAAGCCAGCAGTAGCATCACTACATAGTCCTATAATACCCCTTGAAAGTGAGTCTGATGTTTGATCAAACTGAAGCTCCTCTATGATTTGCTCACTAATTCTGTTGACAACCTAAAAAGTTTTCAATAAAATAGCAATGCAGGTCAAATAGCAAGATATATGAAATAACTCACTCGAGCACTCAGATGAATATTAACAGAAACCAACCTAAATGTTCGAAAAAAACTCGCAGCTACTAAAGATCATGAGCATCTACATATACAAGGAAGCCCAGCACAATAATAGTTCTCCTTACTAGTCCAAGATTGTTCTCAAAAACAAAAATCATAAATGGAAATGTTTTCATTGAAATTAACCATATAAATAAGAAAAAGTGGTTGTAAAGAGAAGAGATGACAGAAATAAGCAGTGGGAAATAGAGATGCCATGAGTATTATTAGCACACACCTTGACTTTGTTCCCTATAAGAAGCAAGAAATGAAATTCTGAAAGCGCCATGGAACTAGGTTTAATTGCATCTGAGCCTTCACTTAATTTAGAATAGTCCAGAAGAGCTTTATTCTCCACAAAATTCTCATCACCATTGGGGTAACTAGAAAGTTTCCAAGAAATAAACACATGAATGACTTCATAAATGGATATTGAGAAAATTTAATAACACGAACCGTAATATATCAAAGGCATTGCATATATCTCAGACGATGCTCAAGAGATGGAAAAGCAACATAAACTTTCACCATTTAAAATAGGTGCAAAAACATGGAAAAATCTATAAATATACAGGAACAAATGAGCCAAGAGTGTGCTACCTATGCTGTGCCCCAAAATTCAGGCCACCATGATAGATACCTGCTCCAGAAAGCCAAGCAAAATGTACAGCTCTTCTTTGCTTGATAAAGAAATGCAGTTCACTGATAAAATGGTCAAATGAAGAGGAATTTATTCAGAAACTTGAAAAATGATTAGCAAAACTGAGTAGCATCGAGCCTATATAAGACTATCAATTTTTTGGTGCACAAGGAAAAGGGTACGATTTGTCAAAATCTTACTAGACTTAACATTAAATTTCCTAAACTTTTCCACAATAAATGAATAAAAACAGTTTCTGCATGAAGAAAGCACTTACCTGTTTGGTATTTGCCCTGGCAGTTCCATAAAATGCACTGCACGATCTAGATAACTAGCAAAAACTGCCTGAGAACAAGGAACAACTAATTAACTTCCTCAAGAAGTCCAATAAATGGTAACCATAAAGAAATTAGGTTATAACAATGGGGAACATTTTCAATCAATTGGGTGATTTTCATTTTCAGGCACAAATTCCGCACAGGCACATAAATAGAAGAAAACAGATAAGTAGACTGCATCTGTTGCAATCATATCTGAAATTTCTAAAATTTGTATCATACCAAATTATAACTCAAACTAAGTTTCACCAAGCAGATAGAAACTATATGAAACAGGAAAGTACATAAGGAAATAAGTCAAGCGAAGTTAGAACTAAGAAGAAAAGCTACTATGTTCCATAAGAAAAAATTAGCGTTTCATTAAACAGAAGTTCTTGATTGATATTTCCCTTGGCAGTTACACAAAATGAACTGCAAGATCTAGATTACTAGCAAAAATTGCTAAACAAGAAGAAAAATAATTTACTTCCAAGTGAAATGTAAAGAAGGATAACTGCAAAAAAAATTGGGTTATACCAATAGCAACGATTTTCAATTACTAAGAATTACATTCAAATTGCATGCATGAATTCAGCATAGCCACATGTATTAATGATTAAGACACGTAAGTACACTATGCGAGCATCCATTGTAATTGTAACTGAGAGGGCTAAAATACACATCAGACAAAATTGAAAATTTCAAAAGAGTGCCCCCAATCAAATAAAATTATAGTAAAACTCCCTTGGAACAAGAAAGAAGGAAAGGAAGGAACTCTTAAGTACAAAGTTCAAGTCTTTACCATGAATGAAGAAATATAATTTTTTTACCACAAGTGTATTCCAAATATGTAGTCAAAAGTTACGCAATAGATGAGAGTTAACTCCACGATGAACTAAGTTACCTCTAATGATCTGATTCCTGTAAACGAATACAGTCGTGTAGGAGTAACAGCCATCACATAATATCTGGTGCCATTGCTTAAGTTAGCGGTTTCCATCTGCATGCATCAAGAGATGAAAGTAAAAAATCAATAAAATAAATGGGGAATAAAAACCTGAATAATCAATGGAAGGTCTAATAGTTATTAAACTAAATCAAAAGCTTTTTTCCAAAAAAAATGTAAAAGCTTTGAGTGGTTCACTACACAGTAAGAAAGTACCTGCAAACCCATGAAAGCTTCGGGAAGTTCTTTCAAATCATACAGAAACTTTATATACTTCTCCTTCTTGTCCTTTTCATCCACAGACATCTCATGAAGTTGGCCATTCTCAGTTCCAAGAATAACTTCTTTTGTAGAAGCTGCAACGTGAATACTCAATCAGAATCAAAACGTTCCCTTGTATTTAAATGCCACCGAATACCGTGCACAACAACGAAAACTACCTTCAGTAATCTGTTGTCTATTCCAAGCAACAGCATTGACAATAAGACCTCTCAATCTGCCAAGAACGCGAGGCTTATTCCACTTGGCATGAGTGTAGTATGTGTCAGCTCCTCCGCCGCCGACAACGGTGGCGATACAGTGGCTTCCACCAGGATCAACAAACACTCTGTGTATCGATAGCTCTCCAGTTCTACCAGCAGATAGATCAATATCTACAATAATGAAGGGTTCAAAAAGAGATGAACCGAAAAGAAAGAAAGACAAACAGTAGAGAAATGAAATCTGGAAAAGTACCGTAAGAATCGCCGACGCCGAAATCGTGTCTGATAACCCAACCTTTGGAGGTTCCCAACAAAATTACATCATTTCCGGCAGTCATACAGGTGATTGAACCTCTTCCTTTTGCAGCGTATCTTTCTAGAAGATCTACAGTGAACACCTGCCTCGCTTGCTCCATAGGTATCATTATGATAATAATTTATTATTAAATTCTCCAATTCTTCGAGAACCGTTCACTAATTGCGCCCTTGCTGTGTGAATAATGACCGTTGTCTTGGAGGAAGATGATATGGGGAATCGCCTGAGGGGCCGGTGATCGAATATCACACTAACAGAAGAACGAAACCAAAGAAAAAAAGTAAACAGGTGGTCTTTTATTAATTAGGTATATTTAACCAAATGGGTCGCCACTTTCAAGAACTTCAGCATTCAACTGCCCAGAATCAATGACTTTCACATCGGTGGAAGAGTGGACAAAGCTTTTTGAAATAAAGAAATTAATATTAACGATGATTGGATAGTTGGCATGGCAAAACGAAATAAATAAGGGGGTAAAAATAGTCAGTAATATATTATGATTAAATAAATAGTATATCTTCTGTTTAAGACGATACTTTACATCTCAATATGGTAAAAAATAAAAGTTATAGTTATTTTCATTTTTTACTATATTTATTATAATTTCTGTTTTTATTTTTATAAGTGAACCAAGCATATCCTCGATGTTCTTGCATATGCTTACTGGTAACTTAAATATTAGACAGATCAGCAATATAGGTTGCTCCTGTTACAATTTAGGCCATCAATTTCACTAAATGCATTTTTATCACATCAAAATGTATGGCTATAAAAATATATTTACAAGGGGTACAATGAGAATTTTTACAAAATTCCTACAAAAGAGAAAAATGATTGAGTGCAAAACTAGAACTAATTAATTAACATAAAAGAAAAATATAGTTAAAGCATTGGTCCGAATTTCTTATTCTAACTCTTCACTTATACAAGATACGAGTACCTTCCTCTGGCCAACTAAGAGAAGATGATATATTAATAGCATAAATATTATTATTATCTCTTAAATGTTTGTAAGAGGCAAATTCAAAAATTCTAGGTTATATGTTTATTTAATTAATAGTAAAGGTTTAGGCTTTCGTTCAAACATACCTCCGTTTTTTTAATTAAGTCATAAATCTCTCCATGCTTTTAAATTTTCATTACATAATAACTTTAGGTACTTTTTTTTTTAAAGTAAACAAAGGAAACTTCATTAATAAGCACTGTTAGCAACTAAGGCTGAAGAAATACAAGTAGGAAAAGATAAATCCAAATAAATAAGACCTGGCATAGAACTAGCATTTCTCGCAAGAGAGTGAGCTGCACAGTTCGTAGATCTTTTACAGAAATCAAAATGAATATCATTTATGGAATTACAAAGAAATAAGTAATCATTAACAATCAAATCAACTTCGGACCGATTGCGACAAGTTGAAAGAATACCCTGAATAACCAGTTGCGAATCTGATTCAATAATAACATAGTGTAAGTTTTGCTTTTTAACTCAACTTAATGCCTCACGGATTCCTATAGCTTCTGCAATAGAAGGATCCAAAACCCCAAGATAAATATTACTACCAGCAGCTATACAATCACCATTGCTATTTCGAACAACAAAACCAGTACCAGTCTTCCTTAAATCTTTGAAAATAGCAGCATCTGCGTTGATTTTAAGGTAACCATCTGGTGGTTTTCACCAAATAATAGGAATAGGGTGGGCTTGGTTTAAAGCTGCAGTTTCTCGTCTCCTAGCAGTATTCCAATTTGTCAACATCGAACGGGCAAGAAAAAGAATAGCATGAGCTGAATGCTGAAGACCATGCCAAACCAAATCATTCTTGTTCTTCCAAAGAGCCCAACAAATCGAGATAGCCAATTACATATCATCAATGGTATAATTATGTGAGACAAAAGAAAACCAAGAAGGCAATGCAACTAAAGTGGAATGAAATAAACCCAGCTGAGAATATGACCAAACTGCCTTAGCACAACAGCACTCAAATAAAACATGAGAAAAAGATTCAAGCTCAAAACCACAAACAGGACACAAAGGCAAAATATCAACACCTTTATAAACAAGAAGAGCACGAACTAGTAAGCAAGCATTTAATGAACGCCAAAAGAAAATTTTCATCTTAGCATGAATATTCAAAGACCAAAATTTCTTCCAAAGAGGAGAGGGAAGAACCTGATTCAAATCTCGAGGGGCTGCATGAATAAAATGATAAGCACTATAAAATCAAAAGCATCCATCTTATAATAAATATCATCCTTAAGAAGGCATGTCTTTTAAGGCCTTAAAGATAATGAACTGCACCTTTTCCCTACCTACTTTAAGTATAACTTACCCTCAGCCATTAATTGTTGTTGCTCTAGTAATCTCAAATGGTTTTCTTAAAATAATAGAAACTCTAATGTCATACTCCGTTATAAAAAAAAATAGTAAGAAAGATGAATTTTCCTTCTTTTATATAGAGGTCTTTCACTAACCCAATAGGATAATTTGTCCTAAAATGTTTAATAATATGTTGTCAATGATAATAACATGGTTTATAACATCTATGGACCCTAAGACACTTAGCTACAGATAGCTAGTTCGAGAATCAGTTTGTACGTGACCTTTCTTTAGAGCATTTTAACTTCATTAGTAATCTCGGCCAAAAGAATGACCCATTTTCAAACGTATATAATCCTAGTTAGAGGAATCACCTCAATCTTTTCTATAAAGAAATGTTTAACCTTGCATCTTAGAATAGGCAACCAACTAGTTTCCAACCTAAACCATTGAACCCATCCCCATAAATCAAACTTAGAGTCCATTTTAGAAAACTTCCTTGCCAATCAAGCCAAACATAACAAAGAATTCAAGAATGAGATTAGGAAGCTAAACTCAAAGGTAGACTTTGTTGCTATACATAACAAGATGCTCGAGTCTGAAATAGTTTTGTATGTCAGGTTCATCATTAGACCACCTAATCAGTTGCTTGGCAAACCTAAGAATCTTAATGAGCACTATAATGTTGTAATGTTGAGGAGTGATGAACTGATTAAGAGCCTTGATCTAGAGAAGATTGAATGCAACATCTCATTCCCATATTAAGGGCTAGAGTCTGGGAATACCATACATGAGAAATAGCAATGAGAGAGTAGAGAAATGCACTTCATGCTCATGTATAATATAGCATAAATACACGTGAAATTGATTATTGCACACATTACAATGATTTGTTCATGCACTCATTTGATACTTTTTGGGTATAAATGATTGTTTTATTGTGATTATAATGTGAATTATGGATTATATGTCTTGAAAATTTAGTTGGTGTGTATAATTAGTGACTTAGAATTTTTGGTGAAATTTGAGAATTTTATGAAATTTTGGGTATTTATGACTAAAAAATGCCAAGTGACAGAACAATCGATAAATGGTAGTAGAAATAAGTGACGAGTAAAAAAAGAAATAATTGGTATATGATATTAGGATTTAATGACACATGTCATTTAAAATTGAAATAGGAGACAAATGGACTAAGTATTTAAGTGATAATAGGTAGCTTAATTAGAAGACTTGTAAATTGGCTCTTTACTTGACAAGTGGCATAAAATTCACCACACACCATTAACCAACGACGCTCTCTCCTAGATGAAAGACTACCTTTATTGTTAATTGGTCTTTCACTTTATTATTTACTCTTATTTCTCTTGTTAGTCTCTCATCTCATCTTCTTCATGGCTTTCCCTTCTTCTTCACGATTTTTATTCACCCAACCATCATCAACGTTACACCTTGCTTTTATCTATAAATTGCTATTTCCATCTTGTTGTTTCCTTCATTTGCCACAAGAAAACCTAACCTGGCCACCCTTGAATGATGATGTATGTGTAAGAAAGCTAGGGTTAAGTGAAATCTTGAAGAGTTTGAAGAATCTTGGGGCTTAATTAAGTAAATAGCACTTTATTCCTTATGGTTTGTATGAATTTGAAACAAGTATGGTGATTAATTGATATAAAATGATCATAAGAATAGTACTCATTATATATGTGCATCATGGATGAAGAATGAGAATATTGATGTTTTGTTTACTTGAGTGTATGATGAGTTAAATGGAGTTGACCATAGGCTATATTTAAGAAATGGATGTATAAATGTCTTGCTTTTGTATAAATATGATGATTAATGATTCATAAGACGGTGTAGTGATGATTTGAGATAGAATGATCCCAATAATGGTGTAGAAAAAGTGCAGAAAATTTAATAGATGAATGGATGTTTTTATACTTTGTTTTCTTTGTAACAACGTAGATTGTTTTAGGTGTTGTAAAGATGAGTTAAAATGAGTTTAGAGCTAAAGAAAAAGAGTACTATGGTGTCTTGAAATAAGATGAATTAAGGTGATAGTTAGGAATGAAATGACGGTGAAAAATGAAGTGGAACAAGTGCGGAAAAATTGACAGATAAATGGAGTCTGTTTTTAATGCTTAATTACATGAATGCTTGGGTAGTTATTATATGGATGAACTAGAATGATTTTGAGGTTAAAGAAAGGGCTAATGTGGTGTCTTGAAATTAGGTAAATTAGAATAATAAGTTGGAAGTGAAATGAAGGTAGAAATAAAGTTGAACATGTGCAGAAAATTGATGATGAATGTGGATATTAACATGTTCTGTTTCGGTGTGAAATAATGTGGATGTTAGTAATTGAAATAGAGGTGAAGTAGAGTGAATTAAAAGATAAAGAAAGTGATAGTATAGTGTCTCGAAGTG
>JANIIA010000192.1:42546010-42560616 GCA_027478495.1 Erythroxylum alaternifolium
ACTGAGGAGTGCCAGAGGAGTTTTGAGGAGTTGAAACATCGGTTGACTACTGCACCGGTGTTGACAATTCCATCAGGTACTGGCGGCTATGTGGTGTACAGTGATGCATCTCATCAGGGATTGGGGTGCGTTTTGATGCAGCATGGTAGGGTGATTGCTTATGCCTCGAGACAGTTGAGGTCTCACGAGGTAAATTACCCAGTGCATGATTTAGAGTTGGCTGCAGTGGTCTTTGCTCTGAAGATCTGGAGACACTATCTATATGGTGAGACTTTTCAGATCTTCACTGATCATAAGAGACGTGGGCGGGATTGGGAGAGTTTAAAATTTTTTAAATTTAAAATTTGAAAATTTTACAACTTAGTTCCTATACTTTTTAAAATTTTCGGTACCACCCGGTATTTGACCGGTATTTACAATATCGGCCGGTACCGCCGGCACCAACCGGTATTGGCCGGTACCGACCAGTATTTAAATCCGATACCAAAATTTAAATTTTGGTATCATTTTTTGGCCGGTATGGTACGTACCATCCAGTACCGGCCAGTACGGTACGGAATCCAAAACACTGCTGTGCTAGCATCAATAAATGACGTCAGTTATACATGGTTAAGAGGCACGTCAACCTTACACGAAAACTGAATGCATGACATTCGTATAGTTTTTTTTATTTACTTTTTCATAATTTAATTTACAACTAATAAATGTTATTTCATTATTTAATATATGAATTATTAATAAAAACTATATATAATTTAATTTAATAGTACATATTTAATAAATTAAATTAATTATTAATATAAATTATAAATAATTAAAAAAGTACCTAATAATTTATTTAATATTGATAATAAAATTAATCATATTAAATTTAATAATTATTAATAAATATAGTTAAAATTAAAATATTTTCAAAATATATAAATTTCAAATAAAAAGTTATTTTAAAAATAAATATTAATTTATAAATAAAAAATATTTTAAATTATTTATTTATTAAAATAAAATATATAAGGAGTTAAAATAAACTTATTTGATTAGAATTAATTTATTTTTGAATTTTATCTAATATATAATTATTTTTCATAATAAAAATATAACACAATAAAAACCAAACAAAATTTTTTTAAAAACAGAAAAAACAAAAAACCAAAAAAATGGATGGTCCCCTCAAAAAATTTCAATTATAAAATCCTTAATTTTATAGAAACTTGGAATTTTTAAAATTTCTAACACTCTTTACGGTAACACTTCTTTAAACACATTTGCGACATAAAACATATTCTTCCACCCCTTGTCGAGTCTTTATATAATTTTATCAAATTTGACCAGGAACTTGAATCGGTTATGAAATTGAAAATCGCAGAAGATTCAAAATTTGGTGCTCGTGAGTTACGGAGATGAAGTTGATGACACATACAAATGTCTTAGTTTTCCAGACCCCAGTAAATTTCAATTTGGTATTAGGGTACATTTAACCCAAATAAAAGATCATCGAAAAGCATATTTCTAAATACGTTTTAATTCTCAGAAATGATCGGAATTTACATGCAACAAGCTCACAAGTAAATGCAAGCCTCAGTCGGATAAGTATGTACAAAATCCTGAGTATAAACAAAGAAAAATGATGCAACTTAAAAGATCTCAGAGAAGTCCAGTTATTTCATGATCTAATGCAGCAACCCCAAGTAGGTTCTCCCTGAAAACAGGGACTTGGGAGTGTACTACACCTCAAAGAATTGGAAATTTCTTCATCGATGGCTACACTAAGTTAATTTATAAACATTCAAACATACTCAGAAAGCCTCCTAAAAAGCAAAAATTGAAGGCTCAGAACTGCAACAGCTTTATCAATCAAAAAATTTCTGAAGCAGAACTGGCATCTCAAGATGTAATCTCATCTGACCAAAACTACCAATCAGTTGAAGATTGTTGTAGCGGGTGTTTTTAGAGGTAAAACTATATAAATAGAAAATCAAACACCCCCACGTTAACACCGCTAATTACTATATGCCTCTAGGACTAGCCTTGTTTCCAATGCAAATCTGAAATGGAAAACAAGCTAAAGGTGTAGAGAGGCAGCCAATCAATTTACAGGTAAATAAATAAACAAAAGAAGGAGATGTAACCGTTAAATTGACACAGATCAACCTTGGAATAAAACGAAAAGAGAAACAGGCTAAACTGCGACACAAAACGGCATAGGTTAATCATGGGCAATGGGGCTTTCACTTTGGCTACGTCTTTCACAATACAAACTCCCAGAGACGGCCCGGGTGCTTCGTGCATTAAACCCTAAGTGAAATATAAGCAAACATAGACGAACACGGCTCTTCCTTCGAATGCTCTTATATATAGCGAGTACTAAACCTAGTTGAAGACCCCTATTTGCCGGTGAAATGGATCCGAGTCTTTCGTATTTGGGTTTTTTTAATTGACCCATCATTACTATGTATGTATCCATTCGCCGGTGAAATGGTTCCGAGCCTTTCGTATTTGGGTCTTTTTTATTGACCCATCATTACAATGTATGTATCCATCAGTACATATGGTGCAAGTGTAGAGAAGAATGCTCAATCTCTCAGTGAAGTCTTCTCATGATAGGAAATCTCTTCCCACAGGAATCTCTCCGACTCACAAATGTTTAATTCAAACTTCAATAATCCATTAATCCTAAAAAGTCGGCTATAAATAGTCATGCAAATAACAAATTGAACGTAAAAACTGCAAGAGTTAGTATAAATTAAAGGAACTAAAAAAGCTGAAATGCTTATTTAGGAATAAAAATAGGATGTTAAATTCTCTTCAAGGCTGTTCCACATTTTCAGTGACCAATCCTTATCCTCTTATTACAGGTAATCATCTAATATAGCAGGGTTTAAACGAAGAATCTCATTAATATGGAGTCACACAACTTCAGATAATGGTTTATTCTTCCAATGAACTAAAAATTTGTGATATCCTCTCCGTCTTGTTGAAATGAATTGATGTTCTTGGATAGAGTCAATCTGATCATGCACTGGTGTTGTAGTTGGTCATCGAATTGCTGGTTCTTGTGTTGCTTCGACTGTGGCTTCTTTTCCCCTGAATTCTATTAAATCTTCCACATTAAAAACAGGGCTGATGTGGTAATCTTGAGGAAAAGGTCAATCAAGTATGGATTATTGCCAAGTTTCTTAAGAACTGGGTAAGGTCCTGCCCTTTGAGCATGAAGTTTACTGAAGCTTCCTGGTGGAAAATGCTCTGCCCGAAGTTGAATCATCACCATATCTCCTACTCCAAATTGCTTGGCTTTCTTCTTCAGATTGCTTCGACTAGCATACTCTTCTGTTTGTAAAGCAATTTGCTACCGCACATCTTCATGCATAGTGGACATATATTTTGAAAAGTCAAGGGCAGCTTCACTGGCGCGAAGAGGTAGAGGTAAAGGGCTAACATCCAGTGGACCCTTTGGATTTAAGCCGTAGACTATCTCAAATGGTGACCTATCGGTAGTCCGATTAATGGAATTGTTGAACGCAAATTTAGCTTGTGGTAGGACTAAATCCCAACTAGTTGCATGATCTTGGATTAAACACCTGAGCAAATTTCCCAAACTACAATTTGTAACATCTGTTTGATCGTTAATTTGCGGATGGAATGCACTTGAGAAAGATTCGTTCCCATTTTTACCCACAATGTTTTCCAAAAATAGCTAACAAACTTCACATCACGGTCGGAAACTATAGTAGCTAGAAGTCCATATAATCTAATAATTTCCTTAAAAAATAAAGTTACAATTTGGGATACAACATAAGTCTTGCGGCAAGGCAAAAAATGGGCCATTTTAGAAAATCGATCAATAACCACCATCACCGAGTCATTGCTGCGAATGGTTTTTGGAAGACCCAATATAAAATCCATACTTATATCAACCCATGGACAATGGGGAATTGGCAAGGGAGTATACGGTCCTGTATTTTGCTTGACCCCCTTATTTAATTGGCATATTCGACATCGATTAATGATTTTATGCACATCTCAGTATATTCGAGGCCAATAAAATCGATCGGCAACAAGCATAAGAGTTTTTTCATAGTCGAAATGTCCTGCAAGCTCTCCACCATGTAACTAGCTGATGATAAATTCCCTCATGGACCCAATCAGTACACAAATACGGGACTGTTTGGTGACGAAGCCCTTTCAAATAGCAAAATCATGCACCACCGAATTGGGATCAATTTGGAGAGTATTCCATACTGCCTAAAAGTGTGGATCATTTGCATACTGGTCTTTCATAGCCTCGAATCCTGTAGTGTTTATGGAAAAAAGGTAAGTAAGTGGGGTCTTCGGATGAGAGCATCTGCAGCTTTGTTCGTCTTTCCTTTTGTATGTTTGATAATAAAATCGAACTGTTGCAAATAATTAAACCAGCAAGCATGTTTCGCATTCAGCTGACTTTGAGAGTGAAGGTTCTTGAGTGAGTCATGGTCTGTGAATAATATAAACTCACAGTGAATGAGCTAAGGCCTCCAATGCTTCAAAGTTTGGACCAATGCATAGAATTCCATATCATAGGTTGAATATTTTTGGCGAGATTCATTTAGTTTTTCACTAAAGAAGGCTATGGGATGTTCTTCTTGGCTGAGAACACCCCCAATTCCAACATGAGAGGCATCGCAAGCTACTTTAAAAGCCTTATAGAAATCTGGTAGCTTGATTACAGGTACAGTTGACATTTTATTTTTTATTTCTAAAAATGCTTGGGCTGCCGCAGGTGTCCATTGAAAAGTCTTGGCTTTCAAACATTTATTTATTGGAGCCATAATAATGCTGAACCTTTGAATAAATCGCCTGTCGAAAGTTGCAAGTCCATGGAAACTTCGAACATAAAAAAAAGATTGAGGTGTTCGCCAGTCTAGTATCACTCTCACCTTCGATGGATCAACTTCCTTTGCGTGACACAAAAAATCCCAAAAAATTGGTGTAGGACTTGAGGAAAGAACACTTGTAACAGTTGATGAAAAGTTGGTCTTTTTGCAGGGTGTCCATCACTTGTCGAAGGTGAGTGAAATGTTTGGGTACTGTGCAAATAAAAATGAGAATGTCATCAAAATAAACAACCAAAAATTTATTAAGGAAGGGCTTAAGTACTTGTCTCACCATCGCATAAAGGTGCTTGGCGCATTGGTCAGACCGAAAGGCATCACGAGCCATTCATATAGACTCTCTTTTGTTTTAAAGGTCATTTTCCATTCTTCTCCGGAGCGAAGTCGAATTTGATGATAACCACTCCTTAAGTCAAGCTTGGTAAAAACAATAGCTCCTTCTAGCAAATCCAACATATCATCGAGTCGAGGAATGGGAAATCGATATTTTATAGTAATTGATTTATCGCTCTGCTGTCAACACACATATGCCAACTCCCATCCTTTTTGGGTGTAAGCAATGCAGGCACGACACAAGGACTTAGGCTCTCACAGATGAATCCTTTGTCTAACAGTTCCTGGACTTGGCGTTGGAGTTCTGCATTCTCGGTGGGACTCATTCTATAATGTGGAAGATTAGGTAAAGTAGATCTAGGAACTAGGTCGATTGCATGTTGGATATCTCGTATAGGTGGTAAACAATGGGGTAGCTCTTTAGGCATCAAATCACTGTATTCCTTCAACATCTCAACTAGGAGTTCTCCATCTGCTCCTTTAGGAGTTCGTCCAATCAGGAGAATTACTATCTCCTCTTGCATCATAACTTTGGTGAACTTGCTCAGGGTGAGGATGGAGTTTGATATCTTCGGTGACTCAAACTCAGTGATGGGAAGTGGTTCAATCACAATTTTCTTATTCTCATAATTGAAATAATAAGTATTTTCAAACTCATCATAAGCCACACATCTATCATGCATCTTATGCGATTAACTTCCACATTCGAGCTCGTTTGTTATCTTTATGTCACGTCTCAACTCATTGATAGTCTCAATCTTAAGGATCTTACATCCGTCAATCACTTCTTTTACTTTTTAACTTGACGAAATTGAAATTTATGTATAATTTATTATGCACTAAAAAATACAAACTTTTCTTATGTCAAAATTTTGTAAGAAGTTGGTTTTTGTATTTTGTATAAGTTCTAAAAATTTAGTTAACTCTTCTGTTAAATTTTGTTTATCTAATACTTCTTGGATAAGTTACACTTCATATAGATAGTCAAATTATATTAATTTATTTATTCCTTTTATTTATTCATCATATTTATACAAAATATTTAATATTAACTAATTTTATAAAATATAATATTATTATTTCATTTTTAGAAAGTATTTATATATTTAATGTGAAAATAAATTAAATATGTTATTACTGATTCATTTATTATGCAACATTACTAATACATAAAATGACATATTTATTATATAATTCATATTTTAAATAATTAATAATTAACTTGATTGGTTTTTAATGTTAATTAATAAAATTTTAAGTTGCATCATTGATATATCATATTGATAATATCATAATTTTCTATAAACAAAATTTTAATGATATTATTAGTACATATTTTTTATTAATAATTAATAGTATATAATTTTAACATACTTTTATTATTAACTTATTAATCTATTAATTAATTTAGTATTTAAATTAAGTCTTTGATTAATACTTTACTTTATTGTGTAATAATATTATTCAATAAGAAGATTAGATTCTCATTTTTACTTTTAATTTATTTTATAAGTAATTAAAAATCATTTAATTTTTATTTTGAAAAATAAATTATAAAATTATAAATATTTTATTAATTATTCATTAAATATTAATTATATTAAATAGATTTTTCTAAAATAATTATATTATATAGATAATACTATTAAGATGTAATTTTAATTCATTTTATTAATAATTATTGAATATTATTTATCATATTTAATTAATAGATAATAATGTATTTATTACTTTTATATAATATTTGTCAATAAAATAAACCAATGTTACATGTTATAATTTGTTTATATTTTTTTAAAGGTAATGAAATATAAATCTGACAAATCAATAAATAAATTTATAATTTTATTTATTAATAGGATAATTAAACAAAGATATCAATTTATGATTTATGAAATATGAAATGTGAATGAAAATGAGAAATTAATTATTAGTTATGAATATTATTACATAATTGTTGATAATATGAGAAGAATTCAACTCATTCGGGCAAAAAGTAAAAATAATTAAATACTGGAAGTCTTGGAAGTTAGTTTACCAAAGAATTCGTAGACGCAAGAAGTGGTAAAGAAATGCAAAATGTGGGAAGTAGAACGATTGGGATGCAATGAACGGGTAGTAAACAATTAGTCAAAACGAGGACATAGTAAGGGAAAATTGGAAGTTGGAAAGTTATACAATTAGTCAGAATGAGGACATAGTAAGGGAAAATTGGAAGTTGGAAAGTTATAAGAGAACTACTTGAGGGAGTTATATCTCAATTAAGATCCTCTGTACCCATTACCCTGTACCTACTCTATTCCATACGATCTCATCCATATATTTCTCTAGGTCCCACACATTTAAATGGCTGAGATCGTGTGGAACAGAGTTGGTGCAAAATAGTAGATACAGAGGATTTGGTTCCGTTATATCCAGGAAAAAGTATAAAGACAACAGTAAGACATATAATTAGGATAGACAATCACATTATAAAAACAACAACAACAACCAAACCCTAACATTATCTTAAATTCTCTTTGTATTTTGTACATTGCTTTTGCCTAAATCAAATAATCTCTTTAGTTTAAATCTTATTTCAAGACTCTTTAGCGTATTGATAGCTTAGAATTTTAATTGCAAAATTTTCTAAAACCTACCTATATCATTAATAAGAAGTTACGTACAAATTTGGTAGAATTACTCCTTAACACAATCAAATTCTAAGTTGATCACAAAGCGACCAATAATTTTCCTAGATTGGTGGGATTACTATGTCGTGATAGGCGTAGTTTATACAATGTTTTGATAAGTGTTTTAATGTATTTTTAGGTGTTTATTAGATGATTATCGTATGTACAAGCTTAGAATTATGTTAATGTGAGTGTTTGTATGTATTCTAAGTGTTTGTTGGGTCTAAAGCAAGAATTGGATCTTAATTTTATGTTTCATGAGGTGTTTGATGTGTTTGTGAGTATATGGAAATAGAAAATTGAAGAAATGAGAAGAATTCAGATGAAAACACTACATAAAACAAAGATTCAAAGCGCAGAAAAGATGCACAATTGTGCATCATCCAGTGCACGTCTCCTAGGCCATGCAAATTAAAGATTTTCAGTAATTTTGGTGATGCACGGTTTGATGCATTACCGTGCATAAGATCGTGCATCACCCAGACAACAAGTCCAACAAATTTTAGCTTTTTTAGCATGCAAGTTTTTTCAATCTTTTGACTTTTTGGGGTTATTTTTGGAACCAAATTAAGTGGGAAAATCCTAGAAACAAACCTAAGATCCTAAACTACAATTTAAAAATGTGAAAGACATAAAGAAACGCAGCCACCATCTTACAAAAGCCGATCAAACAAGGAAGATCAAGAGAGACGTCTAGATTTCCAATTTTCCAGATCAAGCTCCAAATAGAGCTTTTCTTTCTTTCTCCTTTGTTATTTTCATGATACTTGATGTGTAAACTGAATTTCTAGATGTCTATTACGTTTATGATGTTCTAACTTTCATATTGGGGTTTATTCTATTGTTGTTTTATGACTTTGCTCTTTTTTGACTCAATACATATTCTTTGTTGTGCTAATGGTGTATGTTCATACTTTAGCAATAAATCGAGAGAGTGAGTCAAAAGTAATATGATTAATTTACACAAAGAGAGTTGGTGAATTAATATGTCACGCGATTAACAAATCAACTATCATTAGAAGAGAGATCTTATGTGAGAACTTGATTATTCAATAGATAACTTCAAAACTAATTAAAAACATTAGGGAAAGAGTTGTGAATTGAGAGATTGTAATTCTGGAATTTTTAGATTTAATTAGGGTTAATTGGTTAAGCCTTGAGAGAGAGTAATCAAGCCCTTAGAAAATCTAGGATCAACACATAATTGAATCAATAATCATTAGGGGAACAAAATAAAGAAGTAATAGATCCTATACATTCATCCTTGATTATCCTTGAATAATTATGGTAGCTTACTTATTATTTGTTATTTGCTTAATTTTATTTAGTTTCTTTAATTTCTATTATTATTTTCACTCGTATCATATTTTATTACCTTAGACAAAGATAGGTTCAAATTGTTTTAACTAGGCCCTTGTGGGATCAATATCTTTCTATGCTACAAGTTTACAATCTGTATACTTGCAAATATTGAGAGTTTTATTAGTGGTAAAACTTGCTCATCATGCTGCATACAATGAATGGCAAAGAAATTGATGTTGCTCTAGCCTTAGAGGAGAGGTCCCTCCTATAGTAAGGAATGAGACTTTGTATCCCAAATGATTGAAAATCTTGAGAAGGTAGCATCGCCTTGATCTAAGTCTCTAGCTGGCGAGAATTTGAAATCATTGTAACTATCAACATGAAATGATGCTGTTCATACAAATGAGATTAAAGTCCAATACGATCATTATTGTTAGAGTAGTACCCTAAAGGTAATTGCCTTTAGTGCATTTTGTACAAAGTTATATACAGACTTTATTTTTAATAATAAAGAAAAACATATTTCATTAATTTGGTGTTTATTATTTATGAATTTATATTGATCTATAAGCAAATTAATGAAGTCCATGATATATGACATAGCATGAAGGAAATTATGATGTGATCATACTACTGAACTTCCGATCATGTGCAATTATGTCAGTATCTAAATTATCCCTAGTCATAGGATTTATGAGACTGGACATCATTAATCCAAATAGACTAGCACATGTCAAACTCCTTGATTTGATCAAGCGGTAGATCTCAGAAACTGTAAACATGAGATGTTTAGAGCTGAGATGTGGATACTTACTAGAGGTAGTAAGTACATTGGATGACCTACCATGAGATCATCACATGGATGTCCTATTCTAATGTCAATGATAATCTCATCATCGCAATGGTGCAAGTATCCTTAGACTTGAGGTATTCAAGGATATCTTGGATACTGATTCTGTGCGTTGACTCCATTCCTTATTGCCTTATTGAGGTTGCTCATAGTGTGGTGATTGGGTACAGCTTAAGGTATTTGAAGGTAATTAAGTAACCAATAAAGGATTCACCACTTCTATGATAGCAAAAAATGATATCCACGACCTCTTGTCAAGGTCATTACTTGGAAATCTCTGGTCGGAGTACATGTGTCATAACTAATGTCTTCATTGAAATATAGAGTAATAAGTCCCAAGACGAGAACTGATATCACTTGGTCTAGATTTGATGTAGTTAGTCTAGTGAGAGTTGACACTTTGCCCATACTCATAATCAAGTGGGGTATAGCATGGTGAAAGGACGAATTATACAGCAATTGTCTGTGGGAGGGTTCGTGAGATGGTTTGTGATAAACACGAGTTTGTTCATCAAACCACTTACTTTCCGGTCAATTGGGGGTTATGATGTATTGCTAAACCCCGCTCATGACTTGCTTGGATTAAGTGTTAATCCAAGTAGCCAACATAACAAGAAACCTAATGGGTCACACGCATAAGAGTGACTTGGAGGATTCATAAAATAGTTTTGGATAGAGATCTATTATTTATAGAGCAATAGAATCAAATAGATCCTAATGAGATCAGGATATGTCCCGATGAGATCGCGATGTCGATATTGCTGAAATAGGTCTCCGATATTTTTCCATTCCTAGGACCTAGTAGGACCGATCCCAGTGTGATTGGACCACCTCAGCATTTATATATATATATAAAGGTGTAGGCAACGTGGAAGAAGAAATGAGGTTTCTTTAAAGTGCTTCATTTATTGTCTTTAATGGATAAAAGACAAAAATGAAAAGCATGTAAGAAGGTGTAAATCGTGAAAATGAATTAGTAATCTTCTTCTTAACGATTTCTTACCCAACTCTCTCATCTTTCTCATCTTCTTGCTCTACTTTTTGCTTCCACGATCTTGCTCTCCATAGAACAAAGAAAAGAGCTAGCACTCTTGTCTTTGTTCTAGCCATTTTCGGATCAAAGAGTTTGATTTAGTTAGTTTCTCCGATCTCTACATAGATATCGTTGGAGACGATCTGTTTTGGTTATTGTGGTTTGCGACAACCCGACGAGTAGAAGATCGAAGAACAAAGGAGACTACTCATAAGGTACATGGTTATTATATGAATGATTGATTTTTGTAAATGCCACGAATTCCTATATATATATCTGTGTGTGTGTATGTGTGTGTGTGTGTGTGTGTTTGTGTTTGTGTTATGAACATGTATGTGAATTGGGAATTTTAAGCTAGGTTTAATAGTATTTCCTTGTATAGGCATATAGATCCTGGAATTCGGGAAAGTTCTAAAACAAATTTTTTATTTTTCCGCACTGCGTGTATATGATACACACACTGAGATTTTTCTACAGTGGTATCAAAGCCACTTATACCCCGTATAAAGGAGAAATCATAACATGTGTGATACTATCGATAGGTTGTGACAGTTATGCATTCTGATTGTGTTGAACTCGAAATTAGTATAGAGATATTGTTTTTGAAATTTTCTTGCCCATATTTTCCCATGAGATGTTGTTGAATATGTCTGTGGAAGGAAAAAAATTATCAATATGATTTGATATGTTTTTGCTAATTAATTCCCTATTATTCTGGTTGTTGTGTTTATGCACAGTACATGAAGATGTATGTTTGTAAATTCGAGAATTAAAAACTTTTTTGGGATTTTCTTTCCCCACCCTCTTTCTAAGATGTTTATAAATGTCTATGAAGAAATGTTTTCTAGGTGATTGAATATTTATTTTAGAATTTCTTGTGTGCTGTTGGGAATGTCTGTGTTAAGGAACACAAATTCTAGATTTGCTTGGTTGCTGAGGTTGGTTGAGTTTTTCTTGGAAATAAATTCTAAAAAACTTCATGGAATATGTTGGGAACACGTTATAGCCCCTGTAATTTTCTCAGCATTTATTGAAATTGTTTCAATGATTTTTTCAAGCAAAAGACAGTTCTGGATAGTTTTGAGAAAACTGTTAGACCTAGTTTGATTGAACTGGTGATTGTGTGTTTTTTGGTTTCAATGCCTTGGATCATTGTTTATGTGGTCAAAAATATGTTACTTTGATGTTGTATTCATGCCAAACTGATTTGCTAGAAATTTGATTTCCAAAAATTTTCGAATGTCAAATATGTCATATTAGCGTCTCGTTAGTATATTCAGTTGTCTTGATTGTTTTGGCCATCACAATTTATGTGACAAGTGCCAAAGTAGTCTTGATGAAGTGGAGATTACCTAAAGATACTTAGGGTGATGGTTTGATGTTCTCAAATTATTAAGAAATCTAAGAGATTAATATTATATTAATCTATTTCTAGTATTTCATGTCTAGTATGACTAGATATGGCAAACATGATACAATTAAAGTGTTTAATTGGTACATTAAAGTAGAGGGTATTAAACTTGGTATATTGGTATTTTAAATTGGAATTGAAAACATATGGATTGAGAAATTAACCAATTCCAACATTAGAAAGCAATTTGTGTCCAGATTTTAATCGAACGTCAAATCTTTATATGCATAACACTTCACAACCTATAGAAGAAAACCTTATGAGATGGTTGCATTAAAGAATGCATGATAGGGTTGGTTAGGTGGTATGATGGATTGTTATGGATACAGATTCAATGTGATTGATGGAACGTCCTAAATCATACTATATATTCCTTGTGACTGTAATCCTATAACTTAGACGATACCAGAATATGAAATCCCTCACATATAATATGAAAAGTAATGCCTTCCATTAATATGGGGAGAACTAGAATTCTTTTAGGGTTAGGTTTGTTGAGTAATCTCAAGGTCAACGTAGACAAGGGCGCAATTGGGTAGCGTATATTAAAAGTATGCACATCAAGAGTTGATAACCTAATGTGTGTGCATACATCATGAGTTGATAGCACTAAATGATAGTTGTAGCTATGATGCAATTGATATGACCTACCGATTAACCTAAGGTGGCTTATTGGGTAAACCCAAGGTCATTCTTAGTAATGTCGGATGCCAACCTACTAGGACACTTTGTTATAATTTTTCTTGGGTTCGTAGTGAGGGCTATAGATTCTTTGAAACTGGTGGGAGTTATATGCATGTCATGCAAGTATTTATGATCATGCATATATTTATATTCTAACATTCTTTCTCTCTTCACATTTAGGTTGATTAAAGATGTCTTCCAGTGTAAATTTGCGCTCACTTATAGATTCTAATAAATTGACTGGACCCAATTTTCTTGATTGGCTGAGAAATCTAAAAATTGTTCTTAGATCTAAGGAGATAGGCTATGTCTTAGACATTCCACTTCCTGATCCCCCTGCTGCTGATGCTTCTGATGAGGATTAGAAAGCATATCGTAAGCATCTCAAAGATAGTGATATGGCTACCTGCATTATGCTAGCCTGTATGTCACTTGAGCTGAAGAAGCAGCATGAGTCTATGGATGCTAATACCATAGTGTCTCATCTTAAAGAGCTTTTTGATGTGCAAGCTTGGATTGAAAGGTTCAAGACCTCAAGGCTGCTCTTCATGACTAAGATGACTCTAGGGACATCTGCAGTACAGCATGCACTGAAGACGAATGGTTATATTAAGAGGTTAGCCACCTTGGGTTTTGTTATGGATTATGAATTAAGTATTGACTTAATTCTGGTTAGATTGTCTGATTGTTATTCACAGTTTGTGTTGAAGTACCGGATAAACCAAATCTCCACGACAATCCCTCGGTTGATCAATCTGCTCAAAACAGCAAAGCAAGCTATCAAAAAGGATAGCAAGTCAGTGTTAGTGGTGGACCCTTCTTCTTCTGGTTCAAGAAAAAAGAACCTAAAGAAGAAAAGGTCCAAGAAACAAAAAGGAAGTGCAGCCAAAAAGAAACCCAAAGAGACTGCGCCGAAAGGAACTTGCTTCCATTGTGACAAGAATGGCCGCTGGAAGCGAAATTGTAAAGTCTATCATGAGTCCTTGAAGAATAAGTAGGCATCATATGCCCCTGCTCCTTCAAGTATGTTTTTCATTGAGGTTAATACTGTTTCGGATCATAATATATGGGTATTAGATATTGGTTATGACTTACACATATGTAATGATATGCAGGGCCTCAGGGATAGTAGACAACTCATGAAGGGATAATTGACCTGCGTATGGGCAATGGAGCAAGAGTTGCTGCATTAGCCATAGGCACTTATTTTTTGTCACTCCCTAGTAGGCTTGTAATTAAACTGGATGGTTATTATTTTGTACCTATTTTAACAAAGAACATACTGTCTGTTTCTTGTTTAAATAAAGTTGGTTTCCATTTGAATTTCAATAGCAATGGTTGTTCTATTAATTTGAATGGAATGCTTTATGGTACTGGTACATTATGCAATGGAATTTACATATTAGATATGTCGCATCCAATTATGAATGTCAATGACACGAAAAGACATAAA
>JANIIA010000192.1:42598984-42609564 GCA_027478495.1 Erythroxylum alaternifolium
TTAGCAGGACCATCTTGGCTATTTGAACAGCAAAATGGACAAGTTAATGGACATGTTAGGGTCTAAATTCTCAAGCCAAGAGGAAAGTCAAAGATGGTAGGAAGAGAATTAGAAACGAATGTTTGTGAGCCAGGACGTGAAATTTGACCAAATCTTGAACAACCATGCTTCCTCCATCCATAACTTGGAGGTTCAGGCAGGTCAACTTGCTACTGCTTTGTCTTCTAAAAATTCAGGTAGCCGACCAAGCAACACTGAAGCTAACCCAAAGGAACAACTTAAGACAATTAAACTTTGTAGAAGCAAGCAACTACAGGAGCCAAATGTGCAAAACGAGAGTCAAACAAAGGAAAAAGGCAAGAATAAAGTTGAAGGGAAAGTAGAAGAGAGGCCATATAAGCCATATGTACCACCACCACCCTACAAGCCTAAACTTTTGTATCCATAAAGGGCGAGACAACATCAGGTAGACACTCAAGTTTTCGAGTTTTTGGAGAAACAGAGGAAGCTTCAGATTAACTTATCATTAGTGGAAGACTTGGAGTGCACGCCCAAGTATATGAGATTTCTTAAGGACATACTCACACATAGACGCACTTGGGAGGAAAATCAAACAGTAACCTTGATGGAGTATTATAGTTCGATCATCTCAAACACAATGCCTTCGAAACTACAAGATTTAGGGAGTTTTACTATTCTATATGTTACTGGTGACTTTGAATTTTCTATATGTTTATTTGATTTAGGTGCAAGTATTAACTTGGTGCCTTTGTCTATTTTTAAGAAATTAGGATTAGGAGAGGTTAGGCCAACATCCATTCTCACTCAGCTTGGAGATCAATCCATTAAGAGGCCATTTGGAATTGTAGAAGATGTGTTGGTAAAAGTGGATAAATTTATCATTCTTGTTGATTTTATTGAACTAGATTTTAAAGTCGATAGAAATTGTCCATTGATTTTGGGTAGTACTTTTATGAATACTAGTAGGGCATTAGTTGATGTGCATAAAGGAAAACTTGTTTGAGAATTGGTGATGATTAGGTTGAATTTAACATGTCTAAATCTTTAATGAAGTTAATGGATGGTACTACATGTATAAAGATTGATGTTATGGATGAATGTGTAAAGGAAGTTGATGAAGTTATTGAAGTACACAAGGATGAGAATGTAAGAGAAGAGGAATTATGTGAGGTAGTTGAGAAGGAGAAGTTGGAGAGGACAGCTACACCCACATTACCTTCCATTATTAAGCCCCCTACTTTAGAGCTTAAACCCTTACCTTCCCACTAAAGATACACCTTTTTAAGTAAGAGCCATACCCTACCCATTATTATCTCCAACCAATTAGATTGTGATCAATAAGAGAAAGTGGTGAAGACCATTAAAAAGAGGATAAGAGCCATGGCGTGGCAAATTTCTAATAGTAAGGGGATTAGCCCCAGTGTGGTGATGCATGGGATTAATCTAGAAGAATGATGTAAAACAATGAGGGAGAGATAAAGAATGTTAAATCCAAACATGTAAGAGGTTATGAAGAAGGAGGTAGTGAAGCGTTTAAATGTAGGAAATCCAAACATACAAGAGGTTATGAAGAAAGAGGTAATGAAGCTATTAAATGCAGGGATTATTTACACCATTTCAGATAGTGAATAGGTGAGTTCGTTAAAGTGTGTGCTTAAACAGGGAGGCATGACAGTGATGGAGAATGAAAATGGTGAAAAGATTTCTACTAGGACAATCATAAGTTGGAGAGTGTTTATTGATTACCAAAAGCTCAATTTAGCTACCAAGAAAGATCATTTCCCTTAACTTTTTATGGACCCAATTATTGCTAAGGTGGCTGGCCATTTATTTTACTATTTTTTGATGGATACTCAGGGTACAATCAAGTGTTTATATACCCACAAGATTAGGAGAAGACCACTTTCACTTGTCCTTATAGGACGTTCGCTTATAGGAGGATGTTTTTTAGTTTATGCAATGTACCTGCTATATTCAAAAGGTATATGATGGCCATTTGTTCATACATGAATGAGAACTTGTAGGTATTTATGGATGACTTCCTTGTCTTTGGAGATTCTTTTGATCATTACTTGTTTAATTTAGATAGAGTGCTTCAAAGATGTGAGGAGTCTCATCTAGTCTTCAACTAGGAGAAGTTTCATTTCATGGTCTAAGAGGGAATTGTATTGGGCTATAAGATCTCCTGCAAGGGGATTAAAGTGGATCAATCTAAGACTGAAGTGATTGAAAAGCTAACATCTCCCTCTAACTTTAAGGGCATCTGAGCTTTTCTGTGTTATGTAGGTTCTACAGATGGCTCATCAAGGATTTCTCTCTTATCGCTGTAACCTTGACTCATTTATTAGTTAAAGATGTACCTTTTGTGTTTGACGATGTTTGTTTGGATGCTTTTAACAAGTTGAAGAAGGCACTTACAATAGCATCCATTCTGACATCACCAGATTGGTCTTCCCTTTGATATTATGTATGATATAAGTGATCATGTCATTGGTTGTGTCCTTAGCCAGTGAAAGGAAAAGAGGTTACACCTATTTACTACACAAGTAAAACTTTGACAAAAGCACAACTTAATTACACAACTACAAAAAAGGAGTTACTTGCTGTGGTATTTGCATGTGAGAAATTTTGTTATTGTCTTTTAGGGTCATATGTTCTTGCTTTTATAGATCATACAGCATTGCGACATCTCTTTGCCAAAAAGGATGCCAAGGCTAGACTCATCTAGCAGGTGCTTCTAGTTTAAGAATTCAACATTGAGATTAAAGATAAGAAAGGAGAAAAAATGTTGTAGTAGACCACCTATCACTACTTGAAGGGAGGTGTAACATCCCATTATCCCATGATTAGGGTTAGAACCCTAGGATACTATATATGAGAGTTTATTAAGAATTTGGAAGTGCATTTCATACATTATATGGCATACATATGCATGTCAATAATGTTGTAATTAATGAAAATAATTGTGCATATATTCATTGAAATTTTTCAGGTATAAGTGATTTTTATGTGATTAAAGTGTGAATTATGGATTAATTGTCTTAAAAATTGAATTGATATGTATTAGAATTATTTTTTCATTTTTGAGACATTTAAGATATTTTGGAAATTTATCAAAAATCTAGAGTATTTTGGACTAAGAAAAATATAGAAAAAAGAGACAAAATAGAATTATTGACAAATGGACTATTTATAAAGTGACAAATGGATCAATTATTGTGTAATAAGTGGAGCAATTAGTAAAAGACATGTGGGCTAATTAAATGGATAACAAATGCAAGACATGCATTAGAGACATGTGGCAAAGCTAAGTTAAGCCACCTAAGTCACATTTTTTTGTTAAAGTAGATTTCTGCAACTCTCTTATGCTTCACCAAAATTCTCCATCACCAAAAACCTCCCTTCTCGTTTATCCATCACCAAATACTAGCTTGTTCATATGTCTTTGGTGTTTGCTTAATACACCTTGCAATGTCTTTAACTATTTGGGGGGTTTTATTGTTGTTAAACCCAGTTTTTCCATCCACCAAAATCTCTCATTTTGTTTCCCACCATTTCTAGAATTTTACTGAAGAGAGTGAAGCTTAACACAAGTAAGTTATGCTTAAAGTTGTATAGGAGTGTGAATGATATTAAGATGAGGTTTTAATGTTTGTAAATTGGATGCATGCATGAGTAGTGTATGTTTTCATGCTTCTAGATTGATGCATGCATGAATGGTGTGGATGCATGTGTGGGTGGTGAACGAAGAAGCAATTTCATGATATGATGAACAAGAGGAAGGATTTTATCAATGAAGTGAGCTAGAGCATGTTATATGCGGTGTTTTTATTGAACATACATATGTATTTTAGACATAACATGATCTATGAATATCCAAATTGAATGGATTTTTATTTAGAATAAACTATAGACATATGGCTACATTTATAATAAGGAATCAAATTTGAAATCTATCCTTAGGAGTTTTGAAATTTGGCTTGAAGTTGAGAATTGTGTTTTGTCAAGGTATGAAAATAGTTTGTAGAATTTTGATTATAACTTGCATGATACTAAACCAAAATGCATGACATAGATGTCATTAGACACTTAAGACATTATGGAACCTTTTATTAGAAGGTGTTGTTTAAATACCTCATTGTCTAGGCCATAATGGTTATACAAATTTAAACTAGAATTTGCTTAAGAAAATCTAGAAAAAATACAGAACATGTGATCTAGAAAAATATTGAATAGGTATTGTTTTGGGGTTTATGAACAATTTTGAATTGTTAAACTGTGTGTTGATGTTATTGAAATGAAACTAAAGTAAAAATGAAGATGTCATCAACTGTAAATGATAGAATTTTGGTAATAAAGTGTTTGATAAAATGGATATCATGTTATGGAAAAGGATAGGTTTCATGAATGATATTATGCAATTGAAGAGGTTTAATCAATTGGTTAGAGTTTGATACAAGATACTATGGATAAGGTAAAATTGATACGAAGCCGAATAAAAGTATCACAAGATAGACATAAGAGTTATATCAATCAACAAAGAAGGATATGGAATACAGTGGGGGAGACAAAACATTTCTGAGAGTCTTGCCTTAGTGAGGAGTGTTGAGACTTGGCAAGAAGGGCAAGTTAAGCCCTGGGTACATTAGTCCTTATGATATTATAAAGAGGGTAGGACCATTGGAGTACAGATTAGCCTTACTGAGTGAAATGTCTCAGATACACAATATTTTTCATGTGAACATGCTTAGGAGGTATAGATCTGATCCGATGCATGTATTATTAGCTTAAGAGATTGAAATTGCTAGTAATCTAAGTTATGTTGAGTAGCCAGTCAAGATAGTGGGACATCAGACAAAAGATTTGAGGAATTGGGAAATCATGTTATGGAAAAGGATAGGTTTCATGAATGATATTATGTAGTTGAAGAGGTTTAATCAATTGATTAGATTTTGATAATTTAATGAAAACAAATTGGTATGTGAATGAGTATGGAATGATGTTGTGGTTGTGGTAAAGTAATCTACAAAATTGGAGTGAACTTGGTGTTAAAATGGATGTGAGTTTCAGGCAAATAGAAGAAAGGAGGAAGAAAAACAAAGCAGGGTATGATCGCGACCTTGCTGAAAAAGGAAGAAAGTTGTGATCGTTCACGTGCACGATCGTGACCCAAGAGGAAATGCAAAAGGTGTTTTGTTTTGAATGCTTTTAGGACTAATAAATGATAGGATGTTTCCTTATGAAGTATTAAGGTTTAAATGAGTTCTTAAATGAATTTAATTGATGTTGAATTAAAGGATTACAGTGAAAAAAATGTATTAAAGATTACAAGAATGTTTTAAAGGTATTGTAAATTGTCTATAAAGAGTATTAAAGAAACATACTCGAGAAATTGTCATTAAACATGCATGATACATGATACACGATACATTCATAAATGTATTTATGACTGATTATTCTTATGAAAATGCACATGAGTGACATATAAATGTATATAATTTTATAAAGAGGAACACGTCGAGTGACCGCCTCCAGACATTGTCGGGACTTCAAGGCAATAAGCTAAATCGAGCATTTATGAGTTAACCTAGATGATCTTCCTATGATTGATTGATTGATTTTGTTTAATTTCTAATTATTGAACTAGTTGTGATCTGTATGTTAATTCCAAACTTTAAAGGTTCGAGGAGTTTGATATTCGAGAATGTGTTGGAAGTGTTCTATTTGTAACTAAAATTTGAATGAAATCTATTTTCTACTGAACTCTGATTGATTTCTGAATACTCAACAAAAGTTGAATTTCGGACTGAGGTCCGATGAATATAAGATTCTGTTTGTGCATCATATGTGATGCTATTGATGGTATATTTTGTTATTTGATGAATTTCATAAAATGCATGTTCAGATAAAGGCAGTGTGATCAGAGTAAACAGCTTGAAAGAGCTATAAGCTCATAATTCTACACGTAGAGCTTTGCTCCGTGATTTCTTTATAATTCTGCACATAGAACTTTGCTCTATGATTTCTGTATCTGACTGAGCCCAATGGGCCAATATCTATACGTGTATCTGTATCTGAAAGGCACTCAGTCACAAAAAATATTAACGAATCTAGAGCCTCATATGCGTCTACATTTGTATATTTATGATTATGAAATATATGTTTATAAAATCTTCCCTGAAGTTTTGTTGTTAAAGTGATATGCCATGATAATGTGATTGATTGGGTTGTACAAGTTCTGAAAGAATGTATATGATGTGTATGACATTCATTATGTCTTTTTGTGATGGAAAATATTGTGAAATTGGTTGGTTGTATGATATTTGCGTGTTTGCCTAGAGTGAGATCATTAATGATGGTTCGTTTATTGAGTTCGCAAAACTCATCAAAAATTACAACGTGACTTTTCAGGTATAAGACAGGAGACCGAGATCTCTAAGATCTTCTAAAAGAACATTTTGGACTAGGATATGACTCAAAGGTCTTTCAGCTGGCATTTGAGGAGTTGTAGTCGTTTTTAAGTAGTTTACATATGTCATGTAGAATTTATGTATAAAGGTTGTAAATATTGATTTTAATGTCTACTACGTAAACCTTTATGAAGGAAATGAAAAGATGAGGTTTTTAAGTATTGTGTTTCCTTTATGATGCCATTTAAGAGATTAAGTTTGATCCATCATACCATTGTCATAGGATATGTACTTGAATATTCTCTAGATGTTCAGGTATGTACTCTATGGTAGTGGAATGCGACAGGGGGCACTATAAAGAAGAAAAGGAAATCAAGGAGAACTTTCCTGATGAGGCTTTAATGATGGTAGAAAATCCTTTTCATCCTTGGTTTGCAGTATTGCAAACTATCCTTTTCATCCTCAGTTTGCAGTATTGCAAACTATCTCTTAGGTGGTATTCTTTCTTCTAATCCCTCACATCAATAAAGGAAGCATTTCTTATTCCAATGTTCTCACTGTATTTGGGATGAATCTGTGTTACATAAAATTTGTGCTGACAATATGGTTCGCAAATGTGTCCCTAAAGACAAAAAGCCTGATATTTTGACTCAATGTCCTAGTTCAGTGTATGTAGGACACTATGGGGTGAACAAGGTGGCGACTCGTATCTTCGAATGTAGGTTCTATTGGCCAAGTTTATTCAAGGATGTCTGAAACTTTGTGCTACAGTGTGATAGTTACCAGAGAGTGGGCAACATATCAAAGAGGAATGAGATGCCACTTTTGAACATTATGGAAGTGGAAATATTTAATGTATGAGGCTTGGATTTTATGGGACCATTCTCATCATCCTTAGGTAACACATACATACTGGTTAGAGTTGATTATATTTCGAAATGGGTTGAAATCGTAGCTACTCCAACCAATGATGGCAAGATGATGCAAAGATTTTCACTAGATTTGGAGTGCCTAGAGCGATAATCAATGATGGAGGGAATCAGTTTTGCAATAAACCTTTTGAGGCTTTATTAAAAAGATATAATGTGCATGATCAAGTGGCAACTCCTTACCATCCATAAACGAGGGGCCAAGTGGTAGTGGTAAACAGAGAACTGAAGAAGATTTTAGAGAAGGTAGTGAGTACTTCAAGGAAAGATTAGGCTTTAAAGTTAGATGACACAATTTGGGCGTGTAGGGATAGCCTTCAAGACACCCATAGGTACTACTCCATATAGACTTGTGTGTGGCAAGGCTTGCCATTTACGTTTGGAGTTGGAGCATAGATCCTATTAGGCGATTCGGAAGTTGAATATGGATGGGAAGCTTGTGGGTGAGAATAGATTGTTACAACTTGATGAATGGGGAGAGTTGAGATTTGAAGCTTATAAAAATGCTAAGTTGCACAAAAAAGAGCTAAAAAGTGGCATGATGCTCACATTAAAAAGAAGGAGTTTAAGAGTGGGGAATTGGTGCTTTTATTCAATTCACAACTTTTGTTATTTCCCAAAAAACTCAAGTCAAGATGGAGTGGACCCTTCAAGATCCTTCAAATGTTTCCCTATTGAGTTTTGGAGTTGGACAAAGACAAGGGTGAAGCATTCAAGGTCAATGGGCATAAATGCAAGCCATACTATAGAGGGACATACTCACAAGAAACGGAAGTCATCTCTCTCCTTTCTTCCACCCTTTCATGAATGTAAGTGGAATGGTCAAGCTAATGACCATAACTTAGCATGTTTACCTTTCTTTTACTTGTCTTTGTTTACTTCTTTATTTGATTTGTTTAGTTTTGATTATGTTTGGTTTGAGTTTGCTATGATTTCTTGGGGTTTACTTGGATTTTATTTTATTTTTATCTTATTTTCTCTTCAAATTTCTTATTGGTTGGGTGATTTTAATATGTTTTCAGGTTGCTTGAATATTGAGAATGCATGCAAAGCTTAGAAGAAGACTAAAAAGTTAGAACATCAAGATTGGGTGTCTTTATAATGCCCACGATTATGGGAATGGGTCTGTTTCCTATAAATGTGGGAAGGCTCTTCAGAAACTTTCTAGAGCCTTAACCCACGATCGTTGGAAGCAAAATGATTCCCATGATCGTGGGATCCCCAGCCAAAGGATTTTAAAAATTCCTCCTTCTTTCTTCAACTTCTCACATTCTCTCACTCTAAAACCAACACCCACTCAGCCAATCCTCATAAATCCTTTATCTTTCCCCCAAATATTGGTGTTTTCTCCACTTTTTCCATCATTATTCACTCCCTTAACACTTACTTCACATTACCCACTCAAAAATCCAAGGACTTGGTAGGTTTTTTCTCTCTCTCTCTCTCTAAAATGTGCTAACCTCTCTCAAATGGCTCCAAAGAAGCTTATAGCCTATAAACCAACTGACCAACTATGCCACCAAGTCTTAGGGGAATGTAAATGTGATATGGCTGTCAATTTTCATATTGCATTCCCTTTTTTTGGAAGAAGAATGTATAAGATTCCGAGATTTTAAGGATAAAGGTTTATTGCCCCCCAGGTACTTTGATTTTAACCTATTAGAAACTCTAGGACCAAAGTGTAACATTCAAAGATTGGTTCATTGGGGTCATTTAATTCATTGTGATGTATTGACATACCCCGTGAAGACTATAGAATTTTTCACCACTACGTGCTACAATACTAAAATGGACAAAATTTGGTTTAGAATAGGTGGCCATGCATATAGGCTGGATTATATTGTCATTCGTGCGCTCTTTAAATTGTCTAACACCAATGATTTGGATGACTATGATGATTTTAATGTGGATGATTATTGGAATATCCTTACAGCTTAAAACACTTTTGACTCTAGGAATACACCTAACACTTTGATTCGTAGCACCGAGCACTTACATCTTCATAAGTTTATGTGCCTAATTGTTTTCAACAAAACTGAAAGCAATAAGTGTTCTGTTAAAGAACTTTTCTTTCTTTGGTGCTTGGATCATAAAATTAAAGTGAATACACTTTATCACATTATTCGATCTATTGTGGGTTAAATTACTAAGAAAAACTCATATTTTGGAATGGCTTACATTGTTACTTCTTTGGCTTCGCACTACAATCTTGACATGGATGGCGTGCGCATAGCTAGACCTGATATGTTTAATATACTTTATTTGAGATGCTCCGAAATTTTGGAGTCCCATTTTATGGAGCTCTGAAATCCTCAGACATGCACCACTGTTAAGAACAAGAAGGCCAAGATGTAGCCACTTCTCGACCATCCTCCTCTTAAGCGTCCCAGAAGCCCCAAGAAGAAGCAGTTGATGACGAACCAACCATAGTAGCAAATATCGATAAGTTCCAACAAATCCTCAACCAAATAGCCGAAAACCATCAACAAATGACACTAAAAATTAATGAGCTTGGCACCTAAGTGAGACAAGTGCATAAGGAGCAACGGTGCATCAAAAAGAAATTGCTCAAGCTCATCCGGATGAAGAACATTGAAGTCCCTTCCCCTATGCCTTCACCACCACAATTTCCATGAATCTTTCATAACCTTTACTTTTTACGTTTTTTTATTTACCTTGTTAGTTAATTTACTTGCTTGTTTGTTTGATGTTGTGTTTTGTGTTTTAGCTTCCTTTTTTTGTTGCCTTATAACATTTAGGACAATGTGTGGTCCAAGTATGAGGAGGTGACATTTGCTTCATCAATTGCATTGTTTTAGTTTGTCTTAGTCACTGTTTACATTTTGTTAACTAGGATCTATGTTTTAGGAATATTACGTTGCTGTTTTATGTTGTTTTATGTTAGCAATGGAACTACACTTGAATCATTTTGATTTATTTTTCCATGAGATTCTGTCATGTTAGCTGGAATGAGATTGAATGCATACTTGAACTTAGATTAGGCTACTTGAGTAAAGAGTGAACCATGTTGAGTGATGAAAAGTAGTTGGTTGCATAAGCTTACTCAGAATTTGACACTTAAGCAATGAGGTAGTGTAAAGATACATAATGAATTTTCATTTGAGTCAATGTGAGGATTCGGCCTATATGACTCCATCTATAGTCATTTTATTTCTTTGTTTGTGTGATGCTTCCTTAGGTTATTACCTTCAGAACTTGC
>JANIIA010000192.1:42609932-42623694 GCA_027478495.1 Erythroxylum alaternifolium
ATTTTTCGGGTCCGGAAACAATTCCAGAAAATTCCCAAAAAATTCCTATAATTCTCTAAAATTAGGAAAACCCTAATGAACCTCTCCAATTCCAATTCTCAATCAAACAAAACACATTTTCTATATAACACAATTATTCACAATTAAAAACCGGGAAAATGTCATGAATCCATGTACAATCATTTCATGATAAAAAATTCACTATTTATTATTCATGTGCATATATATATGAATGCATGAATATGTCAAAAACACTTTCAATAATCCTAACCCAATACAAAATGACCAAAATACCCTTCCCACAAGTGAGGGGATGTTACATATAGAGTCTAACCTAAAGAAATGGATCATGTCCATCACTTAGACTCAGGAAAACAAACTTGAAAATGTAAAATGAAGACAAGGGAGAAAGACAAGTAATTATGGAATTCCTTTCAAGTGAGCTCGTAATTGAGCCAATCAAGAAGCCTCAACCTGTAATTCCATACCCTATTCTAGCTCAACGAAAGTAAAGTTCAAGTAGGGCAACGAGAAATTTTAAGAAGGTTGAATTAAACAAGGTTAAGGACATAACAAAACAACTACAAATAAGGCTCACACTAAGGGAATAAGTCAAGAAGAAGGTTAAGGAGCACATAGCGGAAATAAACCCTAACATAACATAGAAGAAAGAGGACTTAGGGGATTTTTACATTCCTTGTAGTATCAATAGAGTCAACATAGATAGGGCATTCATGGGTTTGGGAGTAAGTATCAATATGATGCCTTTTATCATTAGTCAGAAGTTGGGGTTAGGAGAGTTAGAACCCACAAAGATACTAGTAAAAACAGTCGATATAATAGTTTATCAATCGAAGGGGATTATTAAGAATTTGTAAGTACAAATCGATAAATTTATCATTCCCGTATCTTTTTATATATTGGATATTAGAGAAGATGTTGAAACCCCTATGGTCCTTGGACAGCCGTTCTTGACCATTACTCGCTCAATAATTGATGTTAATAAGGGTGAACCAACTTTGAGGGTAGGAAAGCAGCAAATAACCTTCAAAGTGTCAAAGAAAGACAACAATTCTCCTCTACCTCCAACTAATATCAAGGAAACTGAACCTCAAGGACAATGGGAAGATAATGAGGATCTTGGGAATGCATTCAGAAAGAAACTATCACGTAGGAGAAGGCGAAGGAAGGAGAATCACAAGGAAGGTAGAATCCTTAATATGGTAACTTATGTGAAGATTTTGAGATCAATGACTGCACTACTATTGCACCATTCATTTTAAACACCTTATGCATAAGAAGAGCATCGAGCTACTGAATTTAAAAAAAACACTGCAGTCAACCCATGGAATTTTAGTTTCTTTGATTGTTTCTTGTTTACTTTTTTGTTTGATTTATTTAGTTGTGATTATATTTGATTTGAATGTGTTTGGTGTTTATTTGGATTTTGTTTAACTTATTTTCTTTTCAAATTTCTTTTTGGTTAGATGATTTGGATGTGTTTGTAGGCTGTCTGAATGTAAAGAATAAATGTTAAGCTTAGAAGAGGGATAAGAAGTTGGAGAGATTGGAATACACATGACTATGTGACTTGGTAAGTTTCCTATAACTGTGGGAAGGTTCTCTAGAAAGTTTCTGGATAGTTAACCCGCGATCGCAGCAATGATAAGGATTCCCATGATCGTGGGAAGCCTCATCTAAAAATTTTTAAAATTTTTAAAATTTTTCCCTCTTCTTCTTCTTTCTTCATTCTTCAATTTTTCACACACACTCTCTCTCAAAATCAAGACACCCACTCTCCAAACTTCTCAAAACCTTCATCTTACACTTAAATCTTGGTATTTTCTTCAATTCCTCCATCACTCTTTAATCCTTTACACTTATTTCACATTAATCATTCAAGAATCTAAGGATTTGGTGAGATTTTCTCTTTTTCTCTCTAAAAAGGGTGATCAGCTCTCTCTTCCTTTTTTTTTTTTCAGATTTTTATCATCCAATTGCTCCAAAGAAGCAATTCACCTAAAAACCAACTGATGAAATACGCCTTCAAGTCTCCAGAGAAGGTAAACCAGATATGGCGGCCACTTTTGATGCCTTATTCCTTATTTATTCAGAAGATGAAGGTATACGGTTTCGGGAATTTAAAGATGGAGACTTAATACCTCTTAGATACTTTTATTTTGAACTGTTAGAAAATCTAGGATTAAGGCAAAACATTGAGAGATTGGCTACTAATATTGGTTGGGGTAGGTTAATTGGTTGTGATGTGACAATATATCCTATGACGACTGTCAAATTTTTCACTACTATGCACTATAATCCTAAAATGGATACATTTTGGTTTAGGATAGGTGGCCATCTTTATAAACTTGATTGTACTGTCATTCACGCACTTTTTGATTTATTGAACACTAAAGTTTTAGATGATCACTATGAATTTTATAGGTGAAACCAATTTTGACTCTAGGAATGCATCAAATACTTTAATTCATAGCATCGAGCAATTACTTACTTCACAAGTTTATGTGCTTAATGGTTTTTTAAAAAAATGAAAGTAATAAATGCTCGACTAAGGAACTTTTCTTCCTTTGGTGCATGGATCAAAAAATCAAAATAAATACCCCTTATCGAATTTTTCAATCTATTGTGAGTTGTGTTAATAAAAAGAGCTCTTATTTTGGCATATCGTACATTGTTATTACTTTGACTTTATTTTACAACCTTGACATGGATAGTGTGTGTATGACTAGATATGATGTTTTTTATATCCCTTATTTAAGAAGCTCTAAAAATTTTGGAGCCCCATTCTATAGAGCTCCGAAATCCTCAGACGTACATAGTTGTTAAGAACAGGAAGGTCAAGGATGCAGCCACTTCCCGACCGTCCACATCTCAAGCACCCTTGGAGCCATATGAAGAAGCAATTGAAGAGGAACAAATTGATGTAGTAGATTTTGACAGATTCTAGCAAATCCTTAACCAGATGACCTCTAATCATCAACATATGACCTTGCAAATTAATGAGCTCAGCACTCAGATGAGACAAGTGCATAAGGAGCAGTGGTATATGAAGAAGAATTCCTCAAGTTCATCTAGAGGAATAATGTTGAAGTCCCTTCTCCATCACCTTCGTCACCACAATCTCCATGTGCTCTCTTACCCTAAACTTTTTACAATGTTTTAATTACTTTGTTAGTTGTTTTATCTTTTCTTTGGTTTGATGTCTTTTTGTTTGGTTTGACATCATTTTACCTTATTTTGTGGTTGCCTTGTCACATTGAGGACAATATGTTCTTTAAGTGTTGGGAGGTGACATTTTTTTGTCAATTGCATTGTTTTATTTTGTTTTACTCACCATTTACATTTTGTTAAATATGATGCATGTTTTAGGTGTATTATGTTGTTTTGTGTTAAGCAATGGAACAACACTTGAATCATTTTGATTTGTTTTGTAATGAGATTCTGTCATGCTAGTTAGAATGAGATCGAATGCATGCTTGAACTTGGATTAGGTTACTTAAGTAGAGAGCAAACCATGTTCAGTGATGAAAAGTAGTTGGTTACAAAAGCTTACTCATAATTTGACACTTGAGCAATGAGGTAGTGTAGAGATGCATAATGAATTTTCATTTGAGCCAATATAATTATTGAGCCTATATGATTCCATCTATAATCATTTTATTTCTTTGCTTGTGTGATGCTTCCTCAGGTTATTACCTTCAGAACTTGCTTTGAATCGATTTGAGTCTAATGGATGCATGTTTAATAGAGATGATTAAGGCCCTTTTTGTGTTAACCGTTGGCCTAAATAATGTACCTTTTATTATCCCTTGCTACCCCCGTTGAGCTTTAACACTTTTGTTTATTGAATACACCTCAAGTTTTAAAACCCAAAACTTCATTAACCTATTAAGTAATGCATTAGTTGGGATTTGTGCCACAATTTTTGTTTTTCGAGATGAGTTGAGCGTTACTCCTGCTCTTGAATCACATTGTACTTAGTTTCTATTTTATTCATTATTTCCTCCATGTATTAAAAAGAAAACAAAAAAATGAATCAAAAAAAGAAAAAGGAAGAACATTTTAGTAGCATCAATAAGTGCGGAGTAGTAGTATATGTACATTTGTGTATCTCAGAATTATTTTCTATTATACTTTTGTTCACTTATTACTTTACGAATGCTTGTGTTAAACCCTTTACCCTATTTTACCCACCTTAACCTTTACCACATTACAACCCTAAGCAAGTCCTTTTGATCTATTTATGCATGCAATTATTGTAAAGGAGAATTGGTGTATTAGCAAGCCTATGGTAGTGTAGTTTCCTATAGGAAGTTTGAGCGAAACACTAACCATCAAACAATTAAGAGAAATGAATGAAACCGTTAAGAGGATTCATTTTGCATCTATACTTATCTTTAAGTGATGGTGCCTTACGCTGAGTTTGCTTATGTACACTAATGAAAAGTAGTCATGACATATATAGTAACTTGATATTTGAGTTGGCTAAAATTTGAGGGATTGCATGTTTTGATATTTGAGAAAATGAAGTGATGGAATTGATTGGTTGTGTTTGATTTTTCTTGAGGAAAATCAAAGATTTAAGTATGGGGAAGTTGATAGTTGTGTATTAGTGTGTGTTTTTCTAAGCATTTGGCATGTGTTTCTTGTATAATAGGTTATTATTGTGGTGTTTTAGGATTTATTTTATATGTTTTTGTTTAATTTGGTATCCATTGTGTTCTTTTATGTTTGATATTGATTTAAGGTAAGAATTGATCATTTTGATGTAGGAATGGAAGTTGACAACATTTGGGATTGAGATCGAGACCAATAGAGGATAAGAGAAGAGGAGGAATTATAATGTAAGAACCCATGATCGTGGGTTTTATGCCAATTCCTAAGATCGTGGGATATCTAACCCAAAGATATACGCAGGGTGGGCACTTATTTTTTAGGTATTTTGGACTATAAAAGGTCTAAAACTCCTATGGACGAGACAGCTTCATGAGAGACTTGCCTCATTAAGTAAAAATGTATGTTCAGAGCTTTGGGAGAGGTAGAGGTTCAAGGTTTTTCATCCTTAATTGGGAAAAGAGCATACCAACGCCAATTTTTCCAAATTCCGACAAAGAAGAGAAGTTTGATATATTTAGTTTATTTTTATTTTTCTCTTCTACCATTTGTATAATGGATTATTTGATTGTGCGGGATGTTATGGACATCAATGAGTGGCTAATTTATTTGTAGAGATTACTTTTAAACTTCTTGTTGAACTCATATTTTGTTGATTTGAATGATAAATGTTTTTTATGAATGTTGAATACATACCTTGCAATGTATTGAGAGATTGAGTTGGGTAATCTATGTAGGATTGTACAATAAGAATTGACATTCTATAAAACTACATTCATCAAGTTAATTAATTAGTTAAAAGGGAGATCTTGGGTAATTTAATTGATAACCTATAGGATAACTTCATAATTAGTGGAATTAGAGGAATGATTTTGTAGATTGAGAGATTGTTTAATCATCTCCATTTAATTTGGATAGGGAAAATTAATTACACCTTGAGAGAGGGTGGTTGATACATTAAGACATCTTAGGTGAGGCACAATTCAGTTAACAAAATAGAGTGAGACAAGATAGGAAAAACTGATCTTTAGTTATGAAAATCTTGAATTCCAAGTTTCTGCATTTTTAAGTTATCATTTATATTTTGTTAGTTGTTCAATTTAATTTAATTTTCCAGTTTATTTTCATTAAAAAATTTGGTTGTCAAATAAAGATTAATCTGAATTAAGTGCTGCCTAAATACAATCCTTGCGGGATCGATATCTGCTTATTACTATAAGTCACGATCTGTATACTCACGATTTTGAGCGTAAAACTAGGAGTTTGTTTTCCAATCAAGGTTAACCCTAAGGAAAGAATAATGGTGATAACCTAGGCTGATGAAGAAAAGCCTAAGGAAATTAAGGATGGTGGGGAGAAAGAAAGGCAGAAGACCAATGAAAGTTCAATGCGAATTAAATATAACTTCCCTGAAATCAAGAAATATCAACCTCCAATTCCATATCCCACTTTAGCACAACAGAAGTCAAAAGAAATGGAGTTAAAGGCAGTACTTGCTATGATAGAACAACTATAAACCTAAATCATGCTTATGGAATCTATCAAAAAGATGGTTGAGAATGAATTGTCAGGTGGAAGGAACTCCATAGAAATTATAACACTACCATAAAAGAGAAATGATCTGAGAGACTTTTACCTCCCCTGCACTATTGGTGGTGCTAAAATAGATAAGGCATTCATAGATCTAGGGGTTAGTATTAGTATGATACCTGACAAATTTTGTCAAAAATTAGGGTTAGGCGAGATCACACCTACTAGGATTCGTGTTAAATCAGTGGATGGATCAATCCATCATCTAAGAGGGGTAACTAAAGATGTTCGAGTTAAGATTAACAAATTCACTTTCCCTATGGATTTTGTTATTTTAGATGTTGAAGAAGACAAGGAAACACCAATTATCCTTGGATGACCATTCTTGGCCACCGTTCAATTGATTATATACATTGATAGGGGCAAACTAACTTTTAGAGTGGGGGATGATAAGGTGTCATTCAAAGTGTCTAAAGTTAACAGCCAAAATTTCAAATTTGTTGATGCTATGAAAATCAATGAGACTTGTCAAGAATTTGAGCAAGGGTGCATGTGTAAAGACTCATTGAGATAACCACAACCCTAAACAATGACGCAAAAGCAAAGAAAAAAATTGAAGAAGAAAGGTGGTAGAAAGAGCAGTCCAGTGGTTCACATGTACATGACAAAATCTATGTTCGCACCACCATTGAACGACTCGTTTAAACCAAAATGAGCAAAAAAGTACATCAATCTACTGATGATAAAAGATGCACTATATGGGAGGCAAGCTATGAATTTTATCATTTCTTATTTCATCTTTTGTGTTAGGTAAGGTTCAAATTCTGATGTGTGTGTTTTAATTTCAAGTAAATATCTTGGAGCAATAGAGGATCAATTGACATGGGAATTGATATGTGTGAATTGTATCATGTTTTAGGGCTTAGTTTGATATGTATTTAAGTGTTAACTTAATCGTTTAGTATATGTTTAGGTTGGAATTGTGTTAGTTTGTTAATTAATTGTGTTAAGTCTTTTTATTGGTTAGTCAAGTCTTTAAGCTTAATTATTATGTCTTTGAGGTACCTTGTTTGTTAGTGTTTCAGGGTCAATATCAAAGAATGGAGAAGTTTCGGAGACACTCGGGCAGAAACAATATCCCACGATCATGGCATGATAGAAACACTGGACTCAACCCACGATTATGGCTCATATGCCATGATCGTGATAGAAGCCTAAGACACAACCCACAATTGTGGCCTGATTGCCACGATCATGACAGAAGGCTCAGATGTGGCCCATGATCATGGCTTATAGGGGGCATGGTCATGGCCTGAGTTAGGTAGACTTGTAGACACTAAAAAAAGTCAAGTTTCAAGGGAGTTTTTGTACCTTTTAAACCCCGAGAAAAACCCTAGGGCTGCCTAGAACATAAAAGGTATATAAAGAATAAGACAACGAAGATGAGGAGCTTTTGCATCAGCCGCCATTAAGAAACCCTAGAGAGAAGTCATCAAGAGATTGAGAAAGAGAAGAAGGAAGAGAGATGTGGAGAAGAAGCCGATGTGAAGTAGTTCCTATAATAGGAGGTTTCTCGACGTTACTACCTCCATCATCCATTTAGATCTTGTTTCTGGTGTATTTTTAATTTTATTAATACATATAATTGGAAAAACCATTTGATGATAGGATTGTGTGAATGTTGAGGATGTCTAACTCACCTTCTGGTTGTTTTCATCTTTGATTTAATAAAAATCTAATTGTTTTATGTTATTTGGATTCATTATGATTGATTTTTGAGATTGCATGATTCGGTAATAGACTGAGAGGTTGAATCAAATGAAAAATAATTAAATTGGGCTAATGAGAGTTAGTTGATTTAATAACAACAAGAAATTAATCAAATCGGTAATTGTGTGAAGAGAGATCTCACATAGGTTCCCGGTAGTCTATTGGACAACTTTTGATCTAATTAAGGTTTTGGATAGATTGTAATTGAGAGATTACAATTTTCCATAATCTAATTAGGGTTTACAATTTAGGGTTAATGGTTATAACTTTAGAGAGTAATCAATCCTAGAACTGTCTCAGACCAATAATCCAATAATTCATAATCAATTAGGTTATTGTTAAAGATAGGTAAAAATTCCCCTTTCTCTCAATTGATAGTTCCTTTATTACAATTGTTGCTTGTTAATATTTTCATAATTAATTCTTAGAATTGGGTTGCATGATTGAATTAAATTCTAGCTTTAGTTTTGTTACATTTTGAATTATTGTAAATTATTTTGGCCTTAAATTTTAGGATTAGACTATCCCTCTTTGTGGGATTGACACCTTAGTTACTATGTGAACGACCTATACGCTTGTAGATTATCGAGTTTATTAATTAGAACTTATACACATTAGAAAATCACGATCAAGTTTTTGGCACCGTTGTTAGGGAGATGATTAGTTTAGTTCCATAGTTTAAGGCATTTAGTTAGTTTTTAATTTTTTGTTTTCATTCATTCCTTTCTACTTCTGAAATCATGCTTTTACATGAATATAAGAGCCATGAGAGTTTCGATCCACACAACTGATACCTTACATTTAGACGTCACTTGATTAGAACGAACCGTTAGGAAAGCTTAACGTAAAGAAGAAGAAGAAATCACGAAATCAATAATAGCTGAGGAATTTCAGCAAAATTTGGACCACGGAGTAAACCAAGGACATCAACAACGGACCCTTATGGACCTCATGAGACTAAGGTTCAATGTTGTTATCCAAGGAGTAGCTAGGCCACCTGTATAAGCAGTATCATTTGAAATCAAACCAGCCCTCCTAAACATGCTTTAACAGAATGTGTAGTTTTATGGACTAACAAACGAAGATCCCAACGCACAAATAGTGAACCTCCTTGAAATATGTGATACCTTTCAGTACCATCAGATGTCAGAAGATGCGGTCAGAATTAGACTTTTCCCTTTTACCGTTAGAGATATAGAAAAGGCTTGGTATCATCCACTTAACCCAACCAATGTCATGACATGGGATCAGCTAGTTCGTTCTTTCTTAGACAAATATGTCCCCTAACTAAAACCACTAAGATCCCCAAGAAAATTACCAACTTCCAACAAAGTGATAGGCAATTGATTTACGAAACGTGGGAAAGATACAAAGTTTTGTAGCGGAAGTGCCCACACCACATCATACCCATGGAATTCTTATTGAAAACGTTCTATAATGGATTAACCCCATATACGAGAGGCACGATTGACACAGATTCAGGAGGATCACTAATGAAAAGACCGTTGATGAAGCGAAAACTAATAGAGGATATGGCGAGTAGTAGTTGCCTATGGAAAAATAAGAGGAGTAGACAAACTAATACATTCCATGAACAAGAAGGAATTGTAGTTGTTGATCAAATGACAAAAATGTAAGCTAAAATTGATAACTTGATGCGACAAATCAACAACGTGAAGGCTTCATCCTCAGCTCCGGTGAAAGCCGTGCAACTCTAATGTGAACCATGTGGACAAATGGACAATGATATAGTGGATTGTTATTTGATGAAGGAAAGTGATCCAGAGCAAGTGAATTATATGGAAGCTCAATAAGGACAAGGAGGGAACAACAATCCCTACTCCAACACCTATAACCTTGAGTGGAAGAATCACCCTAACTTTTTTTGGACAAACAATGTTGGAGGGCAGTCCAGACCTCAAAGACAATGAGGTTTCCAATAAGATAAACTAAGCTCAATGGAATCTAAGTTGGATAAGATTTTAAATAAAATTGGAGGCATGGAGGATGTACACAGGAGGCTTGAAAGCAAATTCGATCAAGTCACCAAGAACCACGCCTCTTTAATGGACAATCTTGAAGTCTAAGCAGGTTAACTAGCGGAGGCAATATCTACTTGGATTGTAGGAACCTTTACAAGCAATACTGATTCTAACCCAAAGGAATGAATCGTGGCCATCACTCAGACCCAGGAAAAGGAATTTGAATATGTGAAGGAAGATGGAGATAAAGGAAAAGAATAAGTAGTTATGGAATTCCTTCTAAGTGAAATTCCTTCCAAGTGAACATGTGCAGTATTAATGGAGTTAACATAAACAGGGCATTTGTAGATTTAGGTGTGAGTATCAATATGATGCCCTATACCTTTAGTCAGAAGCTAGGTTTAGGAGAGTTAAAACATACAAAGATGTTAGTAAAAATGACCGATATAACATTTCATCAACCAAAGGGGATTATTAAGGACATGCAAGTACAAATTGATAAATTTACCTTTCCCATAAACTTATATATATTGGATATTGGAGAATATATAAAAACCACTATAATCTTTGAACGATCACTCCTAGCCACTGCTCGCTCAATAATGACATTGATGGGGTGAGCTAACTTTGACGGTAGGAAAGCAGCAAATAACCTTTAGGGTGTCAAAGAAAGACAACATTTCTCCTTTACCTGCAACTAATATCAAGGAAACCAAACCTCGAGGACAATGGGAAGATATTGAGGATCCTAGGAATGCATTCAAAAAGAAACGATCACGTAAAAGAAGGCTAAGGAAGGAGAATCACAAGGAAGGTCAAATACATAGCGTGGAAGCTCATATGCAAATTCTGAGATCAGTGATTGCACTACCATTGTACCATTCATTTGAACCACCGTGAGCAAAAAAAAGAAAGAGAGTGTCAAGCTACTGATGTTAAAAGAAGCATTGCATGGGAGGCAACCCATAGAAATTTATTTCCTTTGATTGTTTTTTTAGAAAGATTAAATTCCGTAGTTAGAATTATTTCATTTCCAAATAAAATTAGGAAGGCATAGGACTTCGATATGAATTTGATGATTGATAAAGTACATAAGGAGAGGTGAAAGGGCCACAATGAGTTAAGAAGTGACTTTGGAAAGTGAAGAAGAACAAAGAGAAAAAAAAGGTGGAAAATTGGCCTACAACATGGGAAAAAAAGGGGACATGCAACTGTCATTATTAAATTTTACCATTTTACCTCTAATCACCTATATATTTAGTTCTAACTTCATTTTTCACTTACTTTCAATTTTACTTTATCTCTCTAAAGGTGAAACCTCCAAACACTTTCACTTCTCTTTATCCAAATTTCAAACTTCCAGTTTCTTCCAACTTCTACTAACTTGCAAGCCAGTATTTCACCCATCAAACAAACAGTAAGATGCGATCAATCGGTAGGGTGAAACCAAGTCTTAGTATGAGGGAAAAGAAACAGAGGGATCGATTACTGAGCACCTTTCCTGATTTTCTCAAATGAGGAAGGTACTCATTTCCATTATCTTCATAATAAACAAATTATATTTCCAAAGTATTTTCATTTTGAAACTTTAGATAGATTAGAATTGCGAGACAAGGTCGAAAGTTTAACAAAAAAAATTCAATGGGGCCAGTTCATTTTATTTCAATTCCCAGTTTACGAAGAACTTACCTTAGAATTTTTTACATCCCTTCAGTACAAATCTAACAAACCAAGGGAATTGTGGTTTAGGTTATGGGAACAACCTTATGGGCTTGATTATGAAACTTTGAATGAAATTTATGGTTTCCCCGAGTCGATAGTAGTGGATCAACACGATGATTTTTGTGTCAACCCTTACTAGAATGAACTAACTCAGTTAAAGCATTTCGATGCTAAAAACACACATAACAACATCATTAGGAGCCACGAACACTTGTTGACACACAAGTTTATGTGTCAAACTATGTTTGACAAAATGAAAACTAACAAAGGTTTGACGAAAGAACTTTTCATGTTATGGGTGCATGGAGCATAGCATCCTAGTTTGCACAACCACCCACATCTTTAACACCATTATTACTACTCGAGAGAAGAAGACTAATAACTTAGGAATGGGCTACTTGGTTTCAACTATAGCTAATAACTATGATCTTGAGTACAACGGACTCACAGTCTACTGTCCTAAATTCATAAACCATCATCATTATGCAGAGATGAAATCCTGAATCCAATAATATAGAGCTTCAGAATATTAGTGTCAAGACACATATCAAGGGCAGGATTAGTTAAGTGAGTTCAAATGCTCAACAATAATAAGAAGAGGATTTAACAAGCGAGGAATCTGAGGAAGAAGAAGAAACAGAAGAATAAGGCTGGAAGAAAGTACTAGATACAATCTTTGCAAACACCAAGGTAATTACGGATGCACTTACAGAGAACTCCAAAAGGATGAAGGAGATGGCCCAAACTTAACAACATCAAATCTGAGACATACGTTATATCCATCGTTATTTCAAGGCTCAGGGTATTTAATTGCTATCTTCAACACCATCCCTGCGTCCATCACCATGAGGCTTTGTTCTAATCCCCTTTATTTTTTAAAAATTTAGTCTTCATTTTTATTTTTTGTTTTACTTTAATTTATATTTCTTCTTTCCTTAAGTGTTTATTTGTCCCCCTTCTCACATTGAGGACAATGTGCTATTTAAGTGTGGGGAAGGTTATGTGTTTTGCTTTGAGTGTGATTTTACTTATTGTATGATAGTTGTTAAGTGCATTTTGTGAATTGTGTCAATGTTTAAATGGCTTAGATGGATTGGAATTGATTTAATTTTGAACATAGTCTATTAGGTTATAAAGAATCATTAGTTCAAAAAATTAGTGAATTGGGATATTTGGCCAAGTATGCAACTTAATTAGGATTTAGTGTGAGTTTGTCACCCTTTAAATTGTCATATTAATTCATAATTTGAGGTCTTTTGACTTAAATAGCTTTACTAGTATTTTTATGGAAATGAGTAGCTAATATAATGAGGTAGGCAATAATAAAATCATGTTTGCTAAATAAATAACTATTCCATAGGCCTTTGGGTTACGAATAGAGCTAATGGCCAGTTGAGAACGTGATATAACTAAGTAACTGGATTGACATGCATCACAAATGTGTGCCTTCAAACAAAAAAGGCTATAATGACATTCCAACCAAGCAGCTTAATAAAAAACACAACTTAGTCGAATAACCGGATCGACATTCATTACCAGTGTGTATCTCCGGGTAAAAATACTAAGTCTATGTTCATAAAAGTTAAATAATAAAAAAATGTGTTTTCAAATGAAAACCTACCAAATTTGTAATACTTGACTTTTCATGAAAACGTATTTAAGAGTAGTTACAAAGTCTGAATGACCAAAGAATTAGTAATGTATATGTGCAATTGAAAAGGGTAAATAATCTAACACTTGAGTCTGGATTAATATGTATATGTAGTTCAAAGGCCCAAGACATGAATTTGGCATGTTAATGATTAAAATGACTTGAATGATTGTGATTAAAATTAAGTTGATTTTATAAAATTAAAGTCATTGTCTCATTATTGCAATGTATGCTGTATGAATATCTTTGTGTTTGTTGTTTTGTTTACTTGAGGACAATCAAACGTCTAAGTATAGGGATGTTGATAAGTGTGTACTGTATCTTGTTTTAGGGCTTAGTTTAATATGTATTTAAGTGTTAACTTAATCGTTTAGTATGTGTTTAGATTAAAATTGTGTTAGTTTGTTAATTAATTGTGTTTAAGTGTTTTTATGGGTTAGTCAAGTCTTTGAGCTTAATTATTATGTCTTTG
>JANIIA010000192.1:42623794-42642072 GCA_027478495.1 Erythroxylum alaternifolium
TGTGTGTTATGAACATGTATGTGAATTGGGAATTTTCAACTAGGTTTAATGGTATTTCCTTGTATAGGCATATAGATCCTTAAATTTAAAAAAGTCCCGGAACAAATTTTTTCATTTTTTCGAAGCGCGTGTATATGATGCATGTACCAGGATTTTCCTACAACTATGAATAAATCAATTAAAACAATAATAGAGAATGTGGACAAACTTTCAGTTATACCACTCTGTTATAAGTCATTGGACATAATTCTCCCTCTTTAGCAAGACAAATCTTTAAAGGGCTCTAGGAGTGTCCTGCCCTAAACAAAGCAGAAGTTGGTGAGTGTAACCTCAATCCAACTTCTTCCTTTGTAGAAGAAAGATATGTTCCTCCTAAAAAAAGAGAGGACATTCATGTTGTTCCTATGCACTTGATCTTGGAAATGACAAACATATTACCAGGCTTCAAGCTCATAGTAGACAAGGATTTAGTTTTGAAGCTGAAGATAATGGACCAAATTATGGCTTAGGGGCAACCATTTAGTGATAAACCATAATCCTATTATTACCCCTTCATAAATGAGACCTCAAGTTGATATGGAAATTGTTGGAGAGCTGTTCATGAACTGTATGGACTTGGCTTAAGGTAGTTTATAGCTTGTTGAAATTCCTTAAGCCTTATTTGGAACATATCAACCACAAAAATCCTTATCTTGGTGGCATTAGAATTCTTAAATTTAATTTGTTTTTTATGAAGATGGCCAATCAACCATTTAGAACATTGGTAGATGTACTATTTAATGTGGTGAATTGGCTAATTAAGAAAATTTCATGCTTAAATTGTTCCTAATTTTTTAGTAGGCGTACCTTTCTCCTAATATGCATTTCCATTAATTATATCCTTTCTTGGACTGGAATGGAGAGATTATTTTATACTCAATTTTTTCAAATTGAACCTAAACTTAGTATAGTTAAATTATCTACGGTTACAGAAAAGTGGCGAGAATGCAGATATGTTCATCACTCAATTTAGGAAGATGAGACTTCAAAATCGAATTACACTCCTAAAGACCAAGTATATAAAGTTAGCTAAAAAAGGTCTCGATATTAAACTTTGTAAAATATTCTAAGGTTTAGAGTTTCGTGATTTTTATGAATTGATAGCAAAAGTATACAAATATGAAGAACCTCTTGTAGAAGAAGGATGTAAAAAGAAAAAGAGTTCACTTGGTACTTTTTTAATATAAACAAATTCATATGATTCGATAATGGATAAAGTTAATATCCCTAGAACTTATGTTTGCCCCTCCCTAGAGCAGAAATCTCTTGAAGTCAAAAGAAAATACAAGCACTAATAACTCATTTTTAATACACATTTGACACCTCCAAATAGAGGAAATCTTTGATTTTTTAGTTGTAGGAAACATTCATCATTTTACTTCTAGTGCAAAGATTTCCCACAAAGGAAGAAATTAGAGGGAGGGTTTATTATAAGTACCACAATACATAGAGTCACCCAATGATTAATACTGGGGATTCAAGAACATAATTCAAGATCAAATCAACAAGGGAATTTTACTGCTTGCTTAAAGATGATTAGACTATGTTGATCGATGAAAATCCGTTTCTACTGGTTACAACTAGTAATGAAATTGAGTTTAATCTATGTATTTCACTAGATGTCAAAAGGAATCTGAAGATTGTGGAAGATCAATTGTCATTAGTTATAAATTTAGGTACTACTATTTTTTGTTCCCAATTATAGTTTGAATGATAATGCTAAAAGTGAGAATCAACAGATTCCTAAAATCTAACAAAAAGTAGAGATTATAGGATATAATCACAACATAGAGAATTTATTCAAATCTTAAGGCAAAGATATGATCCTTGAATTCTAAGATTTTATTGCAAACAGCCTCAATTTGTAGTACCATCTCAGGCACCACCATCTTATTAGTGGCTATAAGTGAGGCATATTAGGAATTTGATACCATTAACTATAACTAAAAAGAGGAGGTATTCGTTGTTGCATTTATTGGTGAGACTAACAATGCATAGGAAATTCTCCTTACTAACATCATGATAGGGGAAAGTCTTTGTTGATCACTTTCTTCCTTGTTCATACATGTACCAACTATCAAATTTTATTAGGGAGAGAGTAGATCCACTTCAACTTTTATATTCCTTCATCTCTTTGTCAACTTTTTCACTTTTGGAAAGGCAATGAGGTAGAAATTATCTAGATAAATTCTTAGTCTTTTTGTTCTAAGGTAGACATCATAGAGGAAAAGTTCCATGGAGATTAAGTGAAGCTAGTTTAGATTCGAAAGTTATCGCATTGAGAGTGTTCTAAAAACAAGGATGAGGAAAGGAGGAGGTTAGAAATAGAAATGTTAGTAGAAACAACTACCCATCATGCCTGCTAATAGGTCAATGAAGGTTCCAATTATAGATGAACCTAATAAGACTATATGTTTAATCCCATCTTTAGTACATATACCCGTGTTATTAGAGCACACGCCTGTGTAACACTTGTACACAACTGTGTGAGGGATCGTGTAAGGCCTTGTGATTATATATAAGGTAAGCAGTTGGAATCATGTTTCTAGGTGAGTATTGAGTTTTAAGGTGATTTAGAGGGATATAGTCACTGTACACGACTATGTGGGTGGCTGTATGTAGTGCAAAAACTTAATTTTGAAGTATAAAAAGGAAATTAAGAAGGGAAATTAAAGAAGCTCGAGTTTTAAACATAGTTCTAAACTTTAGAGCAATAAAGACTTGTAGATTTACTTAGAGATTGATAGAGATCATATTTCCATCAAAATTTTGGTGGACTGTATTAAAGAAAAGGGTATATATAATGGATTCTCTCTTTTTAAATTTTTTTATGAATTCCTATCTATTATTTTCTATTCTAATGAACTAAATCTAATTGGTGCCTAGGTGGGATAAACCTTGAGATGGATTTTATGTTTTGCTTCTTTATTTAATGCAATTTGATTATTGTTTCATTGGAGTCAAATTTGACTATTTCTTCAATTAATAATTCTGAGACATTATTTCATGTATAATTTCATGCATTTAAGATTGAGAAATCATTTGTATTAATAGATCTAGTATAAAAGGAGTTACATACAAACCTAGAGATAGGTAAATCCTCCATATTATGATCAAACCTAATAGTGAAATTTATGAATCGATTAATGATCTTAGGGGTTTTAAATAGAAAGAGATTTTAATTACCAATATAGAACTAGGTGTTGATAGTCTTGAGAAAGATATTAATATAACATAGGAATTTTCTTGGGCCAATGATCTTTAATTAAATTTAGTTTAGATTTATCGCTAAATCAAATCATCACCTTAATTTTTTGATTCGATAATAGAAAAGAAATAATTACTAGTACTTATAGTCCTTATGGGATTTTAGTTTATCATTAATTAAATTGTCACCTTAATTTATCAATTAGATAATAAAAATAGATAATTAATACTACTTATAGTTCCTGTGGGATTGACACTTGATATTCACTGACAATATACTATATTTTGATAGTTGCACTTACCTTTAAGATCTATATGGTAAAGATCTTTACCATATCAAGTTTTTAGCACCATTACCACTGACTATAATATTATGTACACTATATTTTTGTTAATCTAATCATTATTTTCTCTTTGTTACTTTTTATTTATTGTTTTTAAGTTATTGACTTATTTTGTTAGCTTTTTTATTTTATCATTTAAAAAAGTCTTTGGTCAGTTTATAACTTAAGGAAATCTGCATAACTTGCTCGAAGAACATCCAAAAATTAAGAGGACAACTAAGGACCATATTTGGAGAGGTAGATCTAGATCAACAAATAGAGACTTGGAATGTCATATTGAAACCAAAGGTTCAAAATAATGGTAGACTAACTACTAATAATTTGATTATGCTAAGGCAAACTTGTTTGGGAAGAATCCAACATTGTGAGACTGATTATTATCACTAATAATTTTGAGATTAAATTAAACATCATTCAGATGGTGAATTAGTATGTCTAGTTTGATGTGCTAGTGATTAGGACCTTAATACACATATAACAATTTTTTGGGTATTTGTGACACCTTTAAGATTAATGGTGCCATTGGTGAAGTAATAAGGATGAGATGATTTCCATTCCCATTGAGGAATAGGATAGAACAATGATTAAATTCTCTACTTAGAGGATCCATCACTACACGGAATTAAAATATAGAGAAATTCCTTTTGAAGTACTTTTCATCAGCTAAGACTACACAATTGAGAAATGATATCTCTTCCTACGCTCATATTGATTAATAGGATTTATATGATATATGGGAGAGATTTAAGGAGGTACTAAAGAAGTACTCATATTATGGATTACCATTATGGATGAAACATTATATTTTCTGTAATTGGTTAAATCAATTCACTAGGTGGATGATTAATGTAGCATTTAGGGACTTTTAATCACAAAACAACAAAAGCAACTCAATGTCCCATTGAAGACATAGAAACAAACAACTATTAGTAGTGCTCTTCTCGAGTAAAACCTATCAAGCTAACATGAAATTTTGATATAGATCCATTTACAGCATTGGCAGGCTAGGTAGAAGCTTTGAGCAAAAAGGTAGATGGATTAACAATGAATCCTTAATTATTCTAAGTGAAGCGTGTAAGGTGTGCAAACTAGGGCATCCAGGTCAAAAATGTCAAGCATTAAAGTCTACGGCAAAGCCTAAGTATATGGATTATATGGTAAATGCTCTTAGACCCTAATATAATGCATACATCCATATATTCAATTCAGGATAGAGCAATCACTCGAATATCTTTTAGGGGAATAAAAGGTAACAAAAGAAAAACTCTCCACAAGGATTTAGCAATGCCTACCTTAGGAAAAGAAGCCAAGCTTAGAAGACCTTAAGACTAAATTTATTCAAACCAAAAGAAAGATTTTAAGCTACTAAAACCTTACTAGGAAATCAAGAGGCTTCGATCTATAACTTGGAAATTTAGATTGGCTAGTTTACATAGTTAGTTTTTGAAAGACAACAATGGAGTTTGCCTAGTAGCATCGAGATAAATCCTAAAGAACATGTGAAGGCAGTCACACTTATGAGTAGAAACAAATTGAAACTTGAACAAAAGACCTAAGGTGAGGAGAATAATGACAAGAAGAGTCAAGAGAAAGCTAAAGACATATAACATACCATTCCATATCCTAGTAAGTTGAAGAAAGACTGTATAGATGAGCAGTTTGGTAAATATCTTAAGCTTTTAAACAAATTCATATTAACTTACCTTTTATTGAGGCACTTTCACAAATGAAAAAGTATGCAAAGTTTTTTAAAGAGTTGCTATCTAATAAGAAAAAGTTGGAGGAGTTGGCTATGGTAAATTTGAGTCAACAGTGCTTGACAATTCTATAAAACCAGATACCAGAGAAGCTTAAGGATCTAAGGATTTTACTATCCCTTGTTTAATTTGATTCCCTATAAATTATTCAATAAACTAGGATTAAAGGAAACCAATAGGATGAGCATTCAGTTAGCAGATATATCAATTAAGTATCTTAAGAGTATTATTAAGGACATACTTATTAAATTTGATAAGTTTATTTTCCCAGTATATTTTGTGATCCTATATATGGATGAGGATATATAAGTGCCTTTGATTCTAAGTTAAGCCTACCTAGTCACTATTAGAGTCATTATTGATGTTAATGATGGTAAACTAATACATAGGATCGAGAAAGAAAAGGTTACCTTTAAAATATCTGATGCTATGATACATTCCTTTAAACGTGATGATGTTTGCCATTTTATTGACACAATTGATTTTCAATTTTAGATGTTGTGTAGGAATTTGTTTATAAAGATCCATTAAAGCTATGTATCATTCAAGGTGTAAAGGAAGATGAGGATATCCTTATGAAGAAAGAGTAGTTATCTTACTTAGACAGTAATGAACCCATGGTGATGGAGAAGGAGCTTAACCTCTATAAACCACCTTGATTATGTATAGGCATGTCTAGCTAATGCCATTAAATAAGCACTACTTGGGAGGCAACCCAGGAGTTAATATAATTATAGTTGGATTGATTCTTTTATTTTAATTACTTTAGACTTTAATTTTAGGATTTTATTAACATTCTGCTTATTTTATATTAGTTTTATGAACATCCTTAAATTTGTATTATTTTATAGATAGACATTGGCCCAGTGACTTATATAGTCACTGGACACGTCTATATCTATACCTGTAAGTTTTAAAAAATTTCCACACAAGCTCAGTGAGTTACATGGTCGTAGGACATGCCAATGTTACATAATTTGTCTAAAAGTGTCACATTAAATGCCCATGTCTAGCCCTACACGATCATAGTATTATGCATAGTCTCTAGACACAACCCTGTACTTTGACTGTTTCTTACTGTGATTACTTAAGCCTTCCTCTTCTTTTTTAGCCTATTCTTCTTGTTAATTCTCTCCTCTTTATATGATTTCCCTTGTGTGACCTAGCTTAGGTATTCTAAGATATTTGCAACAACCCATTTGGTTTTATTACATTTTTCATCAATTTGTGTTTGGATTTTAGGTGATTCTCTTAATCAGGTCTTGGAACTTCCACTAAATCATTAGGTTTCACATTTTTGAAAATTAAAAGATAATATAATCACAATAGCAAAAACTATTACACCATTACCATGAGTTTCATGTTAGATAAAAAGCTAAGATTCAATGTAAAAAACAGGTGTTGAGGGGAACATCATCTCCTAATGAAGATAAAAAGATCAACTAATTATAAACTCTATTTACGTTTGATGTTCAAATTGGGTTGATTCTTTAAGTTCTTAGCAATGACACTTAGCTAGTTGATAATTTTGTCTAGAACTTGGTATTTATCCTCACCAGGACCCTGATAAAGACACTTCTTCCTTTCCTTTTAAGGAGAATATATGGTTGTCGCAAAACTAGCCTTAAGCAGTACTACATTCAGTTGTCTAGAATTGGACAAGGATATAAATTGATGTAACGTTGATTCCCATTTATGTGTATGGTTTACCAGGTTTAGCATGTGCTAGACTCTTCCCCACACTGCTTTGGAATAATGACAACTGAAGAACAAATAGTTATAGGTTTCCTCAATCTCTATACATAGCACACACGTTGTATCTTTTAGGCCATACCAATGAATTTTGGTCTCTAATTAGTCTTTAATCGCAAAGTAAAATTAGGTTTCACATTTTACTATAATCTAAGTTAAGTTTCTCCTATTTCCTTCTTGTTTTGAAATTTCAAGTTGAATTTCATGCTTTTCTTTATGGGTTATAAGGTTTAAATGCTATAAGTGATTTGGTGAAATTCAATTTGGAATTTTTGTTCACACTCACCATATTATATGATTTGCTTGATGCTTCATTAGTTTATACATAAATTATGTTTTTTTTTGATTAGTTAGTTCTAGTTTATTTAATTTTATCCCCATTTCATTTTTTTTCATAATTTAGGCCATAATTATTCAAATAGTATTCGTATAAGTTCATTTTCATTCTAATTTCTATAAATTGCAATTAGTAATTGTTAATTTAACCTTATTGTATTTTGTTAATGCATATTTCACTATTTTTTTTCAAATTTTTAGTTAGGTTAATTTTCTAAGTGTTTTGAAACTGTGTTCATTTTTAAGATTAATTTGATTTTTAATCATGTATATTATGCAATTGTATAATTAATAGTAATTGCATGAGTCAAGTGTGGCAAAATTTGCTATTCAGCATCTTTATTATTACGTTTTCACCTTTTTTTGGGTCATTTTAGGCATAATGACAAGAAGAATATAAGCAATGCAATAAGGGAGAGAAAAGGAAAAAAAATATATGCGTTAGAGAGGAGAAGGGTCTTCTAGAGACCCAGTTAGAGCCTAATCCCCATCAGTTTAAGAGGCCACTTGACATCCACTCATACACCACGAGATGCTTCAATTTAATATCGAAACCCATGAAGCCCAATTTCAAAGAATAAGGGACAAGAAATTTGGGTTAGTAGGTGTATTGAATGGGAAGCATTAGAACAAATGGGTTTGGCACAACACGTTCATGAGTTTATAAATGTTGGAGCACGCTCTCGATTTTCTAGATAGTGGAGCCTATATACAAGGAAATCACACTCGATTTTTTCTACACTTTCTTCTTAGAGCAAGTCCATATAGTTGGAACTAAACGAACACTATTCAATTCGAAATATTTAGTTTTCCATGACAATGGGCCTATATGATCAAGAATTTATGGAAACTTAGGATTACTCGGATCCTTAACTGGATTTACCATGCAGGAAGGAGGCTCATCATTTTCTGAGTAGAATAAACAATAAATAGAACTATGCCTCTAGTAAGTCTAAGACATCTATATTGAGACACCCCCTATTTAAGTATATACATACTACTAAGTCATATATTGAGTGGGTAGGTAATAGCTTTGGAGTTATGGGGAACATATATATTTTATAGTTATAGAGTATGAGCAAGAGAATTTTGATCCATTTAGGGCATGTTTTGACTTAATATTTTTTACATTATTACAAGGACCAGAAGGTGGGGATGATCTGTATTGGACCGTATGTGACTTAGTTAGCAAAGAGGAAGGGATTCACTCCTAGATTACCATTAATGAGGCTAATTAGTACTGTGTTTTCCTTGAGTCTAGATATCATCAAGAACATAAACATAATGACTAGGAGATAGGGACCAGCAAGTGACATTTACATAATAGTTAGAGCTCAGGAAGATTAGGTAGTTATTGTAGCAGATGGGATCACCCTAATATATATAAGTAGTAGCCAAGACTGGACTCCCCTAAACAGCAAACAAGAGGGATCCGAAATCAAGATGGTACATTAGATACTTCAAACTTGACTAGGAGTTCGATGCCACTTAGATATTGGGACCAGTTGAAGATTGCCTAATTAGAAAAGTACATAAGGCAAATCCTATAAGTATAGCATTCTATTTGGACCAGACAGTGGGAGTTAATAGAGTGTGTGAAGCAGTTGGAGGCAAGTGACAGATAGATGGACGAGGTGCTAGTTAACATGGCAGGACACCTTAGAGTCACAATACCTCCTCTACTAACTAGAGTTATCATAGCATCATCGATTCTCAACAACCAGATGCTCGAGCCACTTTAAAGGCATCACTTGAACATTTTTCTTATTTTATTTTTTATTTTTTATTTTTTAATAGTTAGAAAGGACTTAACCCTACTAAACTCTTACTTTAATTTGTTTTTACCTTTATTTTTATTATATTATTATTTATTTCCTTTTATTTTTCTTTTTCCTTTTTATGCCCTTGTGTTTTTCTTTTGCAAGGATTACTTGACTTAATTTGGGATGGAGGATGCCAAAATACCATTCCCTTATATATTGTTTTTCTTTGATATTATATTTTTGTGCTTTTATTACATACACTAGGGACAATGTACTTCTTTAAGTGTAAGGAAGGAGTATAATAAATTTTGAATGAATCTGAATAAATCTAGAAATTTTTTTATTTTTAATCAATAAGCTTATTATATTCCTTATTATTTTTTCTTATTAACTAAAATCCCAGTTTAGTTAAAATATGCCCGAAAAACTTTAGTTAATTATTGATTATTAAGTTAAATTAGTTTGAAAAAAGGATGAAAGTTGGAATAGACATACTTTTATAATTTATATTTTTAGTAATCACTGAGATAGTTAATCTAAATAAAAATTACGTATTATTTACACACATTAAGCCTAAATGTGAGCTTTTGAGCTTAAGAGTAATATATCATTATGTTATACTTTATTATAATCGAATGGTTACAAAATAAGTATAAAAGGGGTTCCAGAAAGTTTCCCTCTACAAATCAACACCACTAAGACACATTACATGTTACAATTCATCACTTACTTATGAGCCACTCATAAGAAAAGTTTATATTCTCCAAGAGGTAGCAAGATTTTGATTACAATGAATAGCAAAGTAGCAAATAATGAGTTGCTCGCTTATGCTAGTGATGATAACTTGCATAAGAACTTCTTTATGCCTTTCCTTACTTATAAATTTCCTATAACTCCTCTCTCTTCATATCTCATGTAAGCACATTCCCTTTGCAATGATATATGCAGCCTTTGTAGCTTCAGATGAGTTTTTATGATCGTATAGCTAGTAAACGATATAAAAAAAAAGAATTCACCTCTATTTTCAAATGATACCTTTTAATCTTGCTCCATAATGAATTTAAAAAACTACATTAAAAAATATATGCTTTTTAGTCTCATCCCCTTCTATGCTTAGTACATAGGGTTCCTAACAGGTTCAAATATCGCAATCTATCTATGTTAATTTTTTTTAATTTTTCATTGCTAGCTATAATAGGAAACTTGTTCTAGGTATAAGATGTTTATTCCACAAAATCTTATTCCATCCTACTGTTGGTCCCTTCCCTTGTAACTTATCTTGCAAAATTGGTTAGAGATGTGTGATAAGGGGAGATTGTACCAAAAGATAAGAGTCCTCAAAAGCTATAGTGGGGTATAGCTAGATATCGGATGTTCCATTTCTATAAGAAAGCCAGTTTATTGTCATTAAAAAATAAGTAAACTCTCCTTAGCATAAGTAAACAATCTAACAATTGCTATTATTACCTCTTAGTAAGAAATAAGGGGCCCATAACCAGTCTAATTGTTATACTAGACAAATTCGTTGCTACCATTCCCAACTTTGCAAGTTATACCTACTTTAATAGAATCCCTCAACTTCAAAAGCTAAGAGAAGAACCAAAAATAAGTAGGTTTTGGGATTACAACCTATATATTTGTTCCTTTCAGTACTGTAGAGCCGCTTCATCCATAGAGTTTTTTTGTCCATTAAAAATCTCTATAGTTTTTTAACCATAAGGATTTTCTTACTTCATTTGATAGGAATTAATCCCAAACCCCCTTCATCCAAAGTTTTACATATGTCTGACCATTTCACCTTTGCATTAACCACCATTAGTCTCTGAACTACCCTATAAAAACTTCCTCATCTTCCTTTCAATGGTTCTAATGAGACTGTTGGATAGAAAAAGGTGTGAGCTCTAATATATGTGCATTGAATTGATAACGACCTTTAACAATTATAGTTTACCCCATATTATAGTTCTCTATTAGTCTAAAAGCTAAGCCTTTTGTAGATTTTTTCTAGTAAAGGAATGAATTTAGTGAATTTGAGCCTTCTTGTTCTTCTAGGGAGTTAAAGATACATCAAAAAAGTGAGAATTGCCTTATTATTCTTGTTATTTCTACTAGTTACTTGGTGATTAGCACTAGAGATAAATAAAAGGTGACTCTTGTTTAGGCTAACTCATAGGCTTAACATATCTTTAAATCATTACAATGTATATATCAAAAGTGATACTAATCTTAAATAAGCTTTACAAAATGATAGGAGCTCATCAGTAATGCATAAGTTAGTTAAAGAGATTAACTTACATTTTGCATGGAAGCCTATTACTTCTAACAATTGAAGTAGGAACTTCCAACTCATACAGTTAAAAGCTTTATGAATATTAACCTTTATGGAGCAATTCAAAGAGGAAGTCCTTTTTGTATATCCTTTAAGCACATTTTGGACAATTATGATGTTATTCCCTATCGGTGTATTCTTCATTAAAGCTCCTTGGTTTTCACAAATGATGGAATTAAGCACAGACTTTAATCTGTTAGTTAAAATCTTTACTATAATTTTATACAAGAAACTACAACATGCAATAGGCTTAAAATCTCCAAATGTAGTTAAATATGTTGTGGATCTCTTTGAGTAACACCCTATTAGAGAAAATTTCATGTACTTATTCCTTTACCATTGGCTTAAAATTAGGCTAGGTTTTATGGTAGAAGAAGCCATTTAAACCATCAGGACTAGAGGCCTTCATTCCATTCATTTAGAACATAAAATTTTCTATTTTAGAGTCTTCCATAGGCTTAATGAGATTCTCAATTTCACCACTTGATATTCTCTTTGATATAAAGAAACTTAGAGTCTCCATAGATGAGTTTGTATCATATTTGGTTCCTATGACAAATTTATAGAAGTTAAGTGTTTTTTTTATATCCCACCTTAATTTTTGATCACCATCCCAATTGGAAAAGAGATTGAGTAAATTATGTTCGCATTTTTTCTTGCAATTAGAGAGTTTAAAAAGAAGTTGGTGTAACTATCCCCCTTTTAAATCTAATTTACTATAGATCTTTATTGGATCAATGAAGAGTGATTCTTTATAGCCTGCCAATATTCCTTTAATTGTTGCTTTTCCTTATTTAGTAGACTATAATCTTTAGGATTCTTTATATAATTAATTGAATGGAGACTAACTTCTCCATTGCACTATCTATCTCCATTCTTATGTTGAGAGCTCTTTTAGCATTAGGTAATTTTTAATTCCTCTTTCACCTTTAAGCTTTTACACACAGAAAAACTAGGTAAAACCATATGTTTTAATGACTCCATATAGAGTACTACTTAATACCATGTATATGTGCTTCCATGTCTTTATGAATGGCTCCCTGAACACCAAAATCATACACTAAGAATTACTAAATATAAAAGGAGATTTTCTACTAACCTTTTGGAACATGTTTTTAATATTAACTGGTGTGTGATAAGAGAACAATGGATCCAAACGGCATGCCTTGCATTTAGGGCAATGAGTTAACCAATTAAGGTTAACTTGTGCCCTATCAAGCTTTTTCTTAATGAACCAAACTATTTTGCTTATTGTTCTATATAAATATATGACCATCAAATTTTAAATCAATCATCTACATATGTTCAACACACACTCATGGAAATCTTAAGTGTAGTTATTCAAACTTGATTGGTCTCAACCTTTATCCTAAATAAAGTGAAATTAAAGTCCCAAAAAATCATCTAGGGGCTACAACAATTTCCATTATTCCTCTTAAATCTGTTTCATAAATCAAATGATGATTCTACCAAAGTGTGATATTGATGATTAAAGGTGAACCTTCATTAGGGGCCTAACCTATCCAATTTATTCTTGTTCTCAACTTTGAATTTAGTTTCCAAAGGACTAATAATCAAAGGCTTCTCCCTAAAAACAAAATCCTTTAAAAATTATGCTTTATTGGGAAATTTAACCCATGTACATTCCAAGTGTTGGCCCCTGAAATTTTTCGTTGAATTAAGCATAATAGTTTATGGAATAAGCATGGAATTTGAATTTTCGCCTTAGAATAATTTTGGGGTCATGATAGAATTAATTTTGGAAGTTTAATTATTTATTACAATGTTAGTATGATTTTATTTCACTAGTTAGTGAAATTAATGCATTAAGAATGAATTGAGGGCATTTTTTGCATATCACTTAAGGTTAAAAGAACCTAAACTTATAAGGAAGGGTAAGGTGGACTTTTCCCACTCATTAATTAACTACAATATAATTAATTAAAACATAATTCATTCATTAATTAAAATGTTGTAATTAATTAATTAAAATATATTGGGGGTATTTTTGAAAGTTGGTATTCTGTTTTGTTTATGTCACGGGGATAAGATTTTTTGTCTTTCGATTTTGAAAGAAACAAAAAATGTATATTTTTGTCATCTAGAGATAGAAAAAAATAAGTGGAGACAGTAAGCAAACACTTTGAGGCACAGAAATTTCTTATTTTGTCATCCGTCTCTAGTTACAGAGACACTAACTAATAGTAATGTTACTAACCTTCCAATCAAACCAGCAATAAGCAAAAGATCAGCTTGACATAGTCGGCATGGGATAAAGTGCCACGAAGTCAAACGCTGTAAGTTTAAAATTGCTTCTTACACTCATTTCTTATCGTCCAACACTGGTACTACCGAACTGCTTTAGCAGCAGACAACCATTTCTCTATTAAGAAAACTGCAATTCATGTCGATGCCTCAATCTTTGCTTTCATATTAACACACCAACCAACCTATTACTCCAATTATACAACATTAGGTAACAAATCTATATTTTGCCTACTGATGGATATAAGTAAATAATAAATATTATTAAAGAATGCGCATTTTTTCCTCGGGCATTTTATATTCCTTTATTTTTCAATTCTGATGACGGAAAAAGAGAGAATTCATATTGAATTATGAGACTTTAAAGTTTTAATACTTTTTGCTGACTTATCCACGGTAATTTGAGAAGCTAAAAGATGGATGTGCATATTGTTGATCGGTCTCAGCAGAAGAGTTAGCATATCATCATCTGGGGCTGCGCAGGGCTGGTCCAATATCGTTCATACATGGTTCCTGATTATCATGCGGAACATCTCATGAACATGAGCAAATCCAAAAATTTCTAGCTTAGCAACGAAAGAATGCAAATAAATTGGTCGTTTCTTAAAGTAAGCATAGTAACTATAGCTTATCCAAAAGTTTAAACAGAAGCTACGTTCTGCCGATATAGAAATGGAATATTCGACATTGACTTCTCTCGACTGATAATTCAGAACGCGGAATCAGGGATGTAGAGACTTGTCATAAGTTTTAGTTGATTTCTGATTTCAAAGGTAATATCGGTTTAGGTTTCAACTTACTACTATTTGAATTTGTATAAAAGCTTTTAAAGTTCAGCAGGAATTTAATAGAAATCAATTTGGTCTCACTTGCCAATCCCACTAACATAGAATTCCAGGTATAGGGGGTTCATAAATGGTGAAGTGAAGGTCAGAGACTTATTGTTGACGAAGTGAGGAGAGCACCGCATCCTGCAGGGAGCTGTCCCTCTTCATTGCAGCTTTGAACTCGTCGAATGTAACCTTTCCATCGCTATTGGCATCCATCAGGTCAAATATTTCATCCAATTTTCCAGGTTCTGTAATGTCAGCTGGAAGGCATTCCTCCGGCAAAGCCTGTTCAATGAAAAGCTGTCTCATATTGTATGTAAATAAGCTTAAGCTCAGTTCAATTGCAAGACGAGGAAAGCGACATTACTCTAAGCAATGATGCCACTTCTTCCTTTGTGATACATCCTGATCGGTCAGTATCATACATCTGTAAGGGAAGAAACATTAAGATAATTAGCATACTTCAAACCACTTGTGTTCTCGTGTTTGTTGTGAAGAGGATCCGTTTTGCAGTACATGTCAACACTGCATAAGATAATTCTCAAGAATTAGATAAGAACAGGGGTGACACCCAAGGCTTAGTCTAAGTAAAAAAGGGGACAGGATCTAGGAATCACAGCATTTACCAGAGTTCAGATGTCCTGGCCTGGTTAAAGCAAGGAAAAGGGAAAGGGAATTTGGTCGAAAATGTAATTCTATTGTACAAAAATGGAGGTAAGAGGTCTCTGCTTCTGTGATCAGTTTCAATTCCTGCTCCCCAACTGTTATTTGGGAGCCTTAAAGAATAGACTCGGAAATATTTTCCCGGGGTCCTAAACTGATCTATAAGTTTTGTTGGAATTTTGTACCTTAATTTAGTGCACATAAAAGTAAAGAATTAGTAAAACAAGAAGATTGAGTGCACTTATACTTGGAAGCACAAACGGAGAGCATCATCTCCTTTAGAATTCTTCAGGCTTGAAAACCCACAAAGTATCTCTCTCATGTCCACCGTTCCATCACGATTGTTGTCAAATAGGTCAAAGATGCGGGATGCCAATGGGACTAGAGACGACATGTTCATTGCTTTGAGCACTTCCTCAAATTCAGATAGAGAGGCATTGTCACCTTTTGCACATCTACAAATACCAAGATGTTTCAAATAGAACTTAAAAGGCTGCAAGTTACAAACAAAATCGAATTGACTTTTGAGCACTCAGCCGAGAAGAAAGCTTATGACAAGTTTGAATTGAATACTCACAATTTAGTGAATTGAGTTCGGAGGTTCTCAATTGCTTCCTCTTTAAGGTCTTGGGAACCCAATAAAGACTTAAGCTTCTTTGTTCTCAAGAAAACTGTGGCGCTCCAAACACTGGCTATCGCTGCAGCTCGAAGTTTTCGACGGGCATTAAAACTCTGAAGTCTTGAAACAATCTCAGGGTCCATTTCCTCTTCTTTTGCTGAATCTCCTATCACCCATGGATGATTGAGAACCTATCCCAAAAGTGTAGCATACTCGCATTAAATTAAACTATTCTGAATGCTCAATAGGAACTCAATTAATGAAAGTACGTTTCGACACTAATACATCTTGAGCACTTGGTCTCCTTTGAGGATCAACTTGCAGGAGGTCAGTAATTAATTGTTTAGCTGAAGAAGTAATGCTTTTCCATGTCCTCTCATAGAAACTAAAATCACCCTGCAATGCCAAAACTGTGTGCTTTAGCCCCCAAACTACATGACGATGAAAAATGTCTCTACTTTGGAAGAATGTGAACAATTCAACATACAGCCATTATCATTTGTTGCTTCTGCCGATTTGACTGAGCAACGAAAGGTGGGTATCTGAAACATTACAAAATGAAACTGATGATCGCAGACAGAAAACGAAAGTTGGATTCTCTATACAGTACATAAAAGTGAAGTTAGATAGGAAAGAAATATAAACACAAAAAATCTCTCATCTACCGCAAGTAAATATTGTTTCTAAAACATATTATTGGAGGTATCGAGAAATCAAGTGCTTACCCAGAGAGCAGAATATACAAAATTACTCCCAAGGACCACATGTCACTTTTGGAACTGATTCTGCCTTGAGAAAGAGCTTCTGGTGAGACATAATCGATAGAGCCAAATAATCCGACAACAGGATCCGTGAACTCTTCCACAGAACTGAGTCCAAAGTCCATGATCTTGAGGGTCGAATCTTCCTCTTTACTTAAGAACAGACAGTTTTCTGGCTTTAGGTCCCTGTGAACAATATTAGCCTGGTGAAGAGCCTCTAACCCTTTTGCAATCTGCCTCACAACCGCAGCTGCTTCAATTTCGTTGTATCTGTCTTTAGCCACTATCCGATCAAACAACTCGCCACCTGAACAAAGCTCTAACACGAGGTGCACTCCATTTTGATCCTCATACACGTCATAGAGGTCAATCACATTGGGATGTGGCGACACCTTCTCAACAATCTTCCTCATAACCAAGATCTCATTTGTCAGAAGTGCATCAGAAACTGATACCTGCTTCCATGTTGGAAAGTTCATGGACCCACGCAAGCGCAAACCTGCGGGAGTTGAAGGACCTAGTCTTTTAAGAGTCTTGATGGCTACATATCTCCTCTCCCCACCATCAGCACCACTCTTCCTTATACCTTTCCTGACGACAGAGAACCCGCCTCTCCCAAGAACATCTGAAACCTGATACTCGTCGAGTATCTTTCTTGTTTCCGGAGTCATGGAAACTTAGTTAGCTATTGCCAGCAAACCAAGAAAGAAGAGATTTTGAAGTCCAAGGAAGAGAACTTTGGCCAGAAACAGAAAAGGTATGGAATGACAAGTTGAAACGCGGAGATGGTAGAGGGTGACATCAGCCGGAGAATAGTTTATGGATTAGTTTATAGAAAATATGTATTAAAAAATGAACGGTGAATTCAGATGGAGACGAAGGAATAGACTTAAACGGTGCTAGCTGATGAGGAAGAAATGACAAGAGCAGGGTCAGGTCAATCAACTAACATGATGGTTACATAAACCACCTTCGTTGCAACTGAGGCGGCAATGTATGTATCAAGAAAAGGGATTCAAATACTCTGTGCCATTTTGGCTTATTAGTTCCATTGAGTTCAAACCCTGTGTCCTGCTTCAACTGCTGCCGGAACAGCTTTCACGCTCACAAAATGTTTTTGTTATAAAATTAAATCGAGATGATTGCTATCCAATTACAGGTTTTTAACCAGTGTTTAAAATAATGAAAAAATTGTTATTGTGTCGTCGTTTATGTACCGGATTTGGTACCAGATTAGATTCTAATACAGTATTATACCGGTACCGTTCAATACCGAAAATTATTTGGGTAATTTTTAAATTTATGAAATAGTCTCTGAATTTTTTAAAAACTAAAAAATAGTCAATTGTCATATTGTACAATTATACTGTATATTTTTAACCATGTCTCTAAAAATCAAAATAATAAATAATAATCACAATTAATATGAACTATTAATAATTTTCAGATATTTCACATATAAATAATAACTACAATTTATATGAAAAAAGACAATCATTATCATACAAATATAAAATTAAGAACAGTATAAAGTGTTTAAAATATTACAATTTCAATTTTCATTATATAATAAATAATAATTACACAAAACATCAATAAAAAGAATAATAAAT
>JANIIA010000192.1:42642172-42655943 GCA_027478495.1 Erythroxylum alaternifolium
CTTTAATGCTTCATGCCTTTTAATCTTAAGTGACATGCCAAAATTGCCCTCAATACATTCCTACTACTTTAATTTAACTAACAAGTGTAATAAAATCCTATTAACACTGTAATAAATAATTAAACTCCAATAACAATTCTATCATGGCCTCATAATTCATTTAAATCATGTTTAACTCAAAAAATTTTAGGGGCCAACAAAGCGACCATGTAGTTTCCTGTGACCATGTACAGGGTTAAAAGATGTTTTGCCTATGTTGAGGTCAGACATGCCTGTGTGCTGAAGGACACAGTTGTTTCCATTACTTATGTAAGCTATTGAAACTATGTATCTATACAACTATTGAGTTTTGAGGTGATATTGAGAGTCATTGTCACTATACACAATTAAGTCCAATGTAGAAACCTTAATTTTGAAGTATAAGAGGCAATTAAAGAAGTTTAAGTTTTAATTACAATTTTGAAATTTAGAGTAGTTGAGACTTTGGATATTTGCTTAAAGCATATTTCCACCAAAGTTTTAGTGGGTTATACTAGAGAAAAGGGGGTATACAATGGATTCTCTTATTTTTATTTCTTCTTCTGAATCTTTGGCTATGCTTTCTATTTTTATGAGTTAAAATTTTTAGTTCCCAAATGGGATGAACCTTGGGATGAATTTTATGTTTTGATTCTTTATTTAGTGCGATTTGATTATTGTTTCATTGTATTCAATTATATGTTGTTGACTATTTCCTGAATTAATATTTTTGAGATATTATTTCATTTATGATATCACGTACTTGAGATTGAGAAATCCTTTGTATGAATAGCTTTAGCATAATTGAAAGGAGTTGTATGCAAACCTAGAGATAGGTGGATATAAATCCTTTGGATTAGGGTCAAACCTATTGGTGAATTTCGTGAGAATTAATTAATGTAGACTTAGGGTTTTAACTAGAAAGAAGTTTTAGCTAATCAACTTGGAATTAGGTTTTGATAGTCTTGAGAAAGATATTAAAACAACATAGGAATTTCCATAGGCCAATGATATTTAATTAAATTGCATGATAAAAAGTTAACGGCTTAATAAATATTAAAGGGAATCTTTACCTAGGTATTGCTTATTTAATTTGGTTAATCTTTAAGTTATTTATGTTCCTAGTCATTACTTATGTTAAATTAAACTTTAGTTTATAATTATTGTTAAATTAAATCATCATCTTAATTTAGTAATTTGATAATTACTAGTACTTATAGTCCCTGTGGGATTAAGCCTCGATATTTACTATTACTATACTATATTCCTATAGATGCATTTGCCTTTGATATCAATAGGGTAGGGATCTTGACCATGAAGTGAAGTCGTAGTAGCTGCAATTGTAAAAGTCAAAATTTGAATAGAACATCTCATGGAAAATTATGAGGAACTAGAAAGGTGTGAAATTATTGAGCTGGTTTTTGAAGAAGAATTCTAAGTAAAGGATGAGGGCCAAATGAGGATTTGAAATTCACTCTTGGAAAGATCAACAACCCTAGGAGCCAAAATTAAGAATCACTTAAGAAAGTAAATTTAAGTAATTCAGGAGAATTTTACACATTGTTTGTTAGCAAGAATCTTAATCCAAATTAAGGGTGGAATTAGTCAAACTTTATAAGCAATTAAAGGAATGTTTTTCTTAGGAATATACCATGATGTGAGGGTTAAGTAGAAGGCTAGCACAACAAAGACTTCTTATAAAATTGAAAATTTGCCCTTATTGCCAACCACTTATACGTTGGTAAAAAGAATTTGAGTTGAACATTAAAGAAGAGATTGACAAGTTATGTAAGGCTATTTTATTAGACTAACAAATATACTAAGTGGCTAGCTGATGTTTTAACTACAGTAAAGAAGAATGGCAAGTTAAGAGTCTATGTTGACTTATGGAATTTGAATGTAGGCAGTCCAAAAAATGTGCACATGATGCCAATTGCATATTATTTAATTGATGCAACAAATAAGCATTCCTTATTTTCTTTTATAGATTGCTTTCTTGGTTATATTCGGATTTTTATAACTGAGGGAGATATTTCAAAAATGGCTTTTAAATTTCTTGGATAAATAGGAACATTTTAATGGGTCATAATTCCTCTTGGCTTAAAAAATGCAAGATCCATTTATCAAAGGGCTATGAACGCATAGATAATAATTTTGTTAAAACAAAAAAGAGTATGGACCATATCTAGAATTTAAAAGAAGCCTTCTAAAGCATAAGAATGCACAAGTTGAAGTTAAATCCCCTAAGTGCACTTTTGGAGTAAAAGTATGAAATTTCCTAGGTTTCTTAGTCCATCATAGAGGGATTAAATTAGACAAAAACAAAACAAAAGACATTTTTCAAGTAAAAACACCTCAAAATAAGACAAAACTCAAAAGGTTTTTAGGCCAGGTAAACTATATTAAGGGGTTCATTGCTAATCTGGTCAATAAGAAGAAAGAGTTTTTAGTCCTCTTCAAGTTGAAAAATTATGAGGAATTTCATTGGGAATAAAGGCATCGTATGACGTTTGATAAGATCAAGTAATACCTGACTAAGCCTCTAATATTAAAGTCACCACAAAAGGGAATACCTTTAGGTCTCATTTGGTAACTAGTAATGAAGGAATCGAAATAAAATAATAGTAATGAGAATAAAATGTGAGAATCAAAATAGAAGTAAAATTAATGATTATGCATGTTTGGTCTGCAACCACTAAAAATGAAATTATAAAAGTTAATAATTAAACTAGTGTTTGGTATCAAACATTAAAAATGGTAATAACAATTTTTTACATAGGTTTAATTATTATATGGTTGATTTTGTGAATAATTAATTAAAATATTTTGTATTATTATCAATTAATAATAAATATGTATTTAACAAATAAATAATTAAAATTATTTTTAATGATTCAATAAATTATTACTTTTTAAATAATTGTGAATATTTTTCTCATAAGACTAAAATTACAAAACCATAATGAAATTATTTTATGATTTAAATTAAATAAAGTAATGTGCAATGTTGATAATAATATCCTAATAATAATCAATCGAAATGATGTATTATCTAAACAAATAAACTAATCTTAAATTCTTAAATAGAGAGTTTCAGTTGAGATAAAATACAAAGAAGAAGAAAAATGAAGTTATGTTTGCCCATGACTGTTTATTTTTTATTCCTAATATTTGATTCAAGGTTATACACAAACCTACCTTAGGCATAAAATATCATCATTATTTAAAATCCTAAGGCTATAACAGAAGAATCAGGTTTTAGACCTATTACCATAACCCTTAAGTTGGTGCTAACAAGAAAGAGTTTTTAGTAAATAGTTAGATAAAAAGATTTAGAGGTCTTGAAGCTGTTGACTCCAAAGATAAAGTAGATATCCCTTAAAGCCTAAGGCTATAATAGAAGAATCAGGTTTTGGACCTATTACCATAACCCTCAAATTGGTACTAACAAGAAAGAGTTTTTAATAAATAGTTAGATAAAAAGATTTGGAGGTCTTGAAAATTTTTAACCAATAAGGCCTTTTATCGAAGTCCTCAAAAGAGTTAAGCTAGTTATTGACTTAGACTTCAAAGATAATAGAAAACTAAACATATCCTTAGTAAATTTGCTACACAAATTCGCATAAAGATGAAGGCCAATAAATCCAGTAATCTAAGGTACGTGGACGGAAGGCTTTCATCGTCCTTGAGCTCTAGAAAATTATTAACTGTCCAAAGTTAAACAAATCATACACACAAATTAAGCCTCCAATGAGGGAGATTGGATAGACACCTCCCTTAGAGTCCTATAAAGGAATCAAAGGAAAATAAAACCTAGGGAAAAAAATTACTAAAAGTTATTGCTCTATAAAAATGGAGGAATTGCAAACTTGGTTTATTATTTACAAGACAAAAAATAAACTGATTCATCAAAACCTAAATAAACTTAATATGTTCCCCTTTAGAAATGTGATTCCTAGAAGAACGTAATTATTAATCAATCCATAGTAAGAAGAGCATTTAAAGGAGTTAAGGTCCAAACCAGAAGTATCCTCAATTAAACACACAAAATCCTCCCCAATAATAGGTAAACCAATCAGAAAGAAAACATATTTGGGCAAAATAGAGGCATGCCCAAAAGGAAAGATAAAGGAATCACAGGAGAGACTTTAGAATTTCAAGATAGTAGATGTTAGATTAGGTTGATATTCTAATGAGTTTCTAGATGGAGCTATTAATTGAAGAAGTCTTTGCCTCTTCCAAGTTGAATGGTGAGAAGGTCTATCCATTTAACCCACTAGTCCACATTTTTTGGCCATTACTTCAGAGTTTTCGGGGCCTGAAATATAGGAAAATTTAGAGGAAAGTTTGATTTACTCACCTTTCATAAGTAGGGGAGAGGAGGATGAGGAGATTCAGCAGAAAAAGAGATTCCAATAGTCAAAGGTAATCCTTGCTTGTGGTCAAAATGTAGAATTCCTTCTAATATGTTGTAAACGGGAAATTTTAGCGATAAAATTAGAAGAAAAATTCGAAAAGGGGATATAGGTTTCAAGAAGTTTCCTACCTTACTCTGATGAAAGTTGGTAAAGGTTCAACTGGAATAGATACTACCACAAGTTTTGTAGCTTGCACAAAGAATAAAGTTATTAAAACTAATAGAATTTTTAAATGAAGCATAAAGAGAAGTCGAAGGTGAAAATATGTAGCATTCAATTCAACAGAGTCAGTAGAGGATGAAGTAGAAGCGTGATGTGCAGAAGCCATAGTCCAAGGAAAGTTCATTTGATTTTGGGGAAATTCACGAGGAAGCGAGAGAAAAAACATCGGAGTTGATAAAAAAGACAAAGACTACATGGGGTTTAAGATAGTAAAAGGTATAGAGCGAGACGAATTTATAGCAAAACAAACAAACCTTAGGGGATCAAAAAGTATAAATACACTAACAATATACACAAACAGGATAGATAAACAATCATACAACAAAAATAGTAAAAGTAATAAGGCCCTATCATTATCTCAAATTCTCTTTGTTTTTTTTTTTTGCCTAAATCAAATAATCTCTTTACTTCAAATCTTATTTCAACACTTATCTAAAATTTTGTAGCTTAAAATTTTATTCTCTAAATCTTTAATTTTGTTAAATTAAAATATAATAATAGTTTTACGTTGATTGTATAATGACCAACAATCATAAATAAAATTTTTATGAAAACTTAATTTATTATTATATTAAATTAATAAATATATTATTAACAGCTACTAAATATAATAAAATTTAATTTTGTTAAAATTAATTAAAATATTATTATATTATAAATTTATATAAATGTCTGCCTCATTATTCACGTAAAATCTCACATAAAAAATATCATGTTAGTAAAAATTTAGTTAAAAATTTTAGTTAGACATTTTAACATTTCACAAAATAAAAAAAACTTTTTACTAGATTTTTAAAATATTAATAAAATTCATGAAACTACAAAGAAGATTAATATCTTTATTGTGTCTACATCTTACAATATTTTCAATAAGGGACATAATAAACAAAAGCACGGAAATTTTCGTGGGAGAAAAAAAAGGCAAACTCTCCCGATCAATTAAAATTTTCCAAATAATAACCGCAGCACTGCGCCACCACAAGGTCCACAACAGAATGGGGTGCCAAAAATTCTTGTCACAAAATCATATTCTACAAACTGCATAGTAGGCGAAACTTTTCTGTTTGATGCAGTAAAGGGGAATTATACATAATATAGAAACCTCCATCATTTCTTCACAATTCAGTAGGAGCTTAGCTGCTGTCATACTATCATCCATGTCAAGTGACGGTATCCTGCCCACTTAGCAGCAAGTCGAATTCCAATGGCCACGGCTGCAAGTTGCAATGGCACTGGAACCCCTACACCTACTTCCCTAACTCCAATTTCCTCTTTTCCTTCTGAAGATTTCTTTGAATTCTGATAAATAGCAAGAGCCAGATACCAAATTATCACTAAAGCTCTAACCCATGGTTCTCCTACAGCTGCCAATACAGCTGCAACAGGCAATCCAGATGTAACGTCATCTCTCTTTTTAACCAACTTTGAGAAACCATACAACCCCACTAGCAGTGTCCAGAAAATTGGCTCCGATATATAACCTTTCAATGCTGCATAGCCTATTAGGCCAGACAATGTCAGAAGATGCTTTTGACAGCTTACGGAGCTTGGAACAGCAGTCTCAGCTAAGGCAAGAACAGCTGATGAAAGCATGATTACTGTCGTAAGTTCTGCAACAGGAGCATGTGACACAATCGAAGAGTAGAAAGCTCGAATACTGTATATAGAATACTCTATAAATCTAACCAAAGAAGTGATTGGATCCCCGATAAAATGGAAGACAATGGCCAACAAAAGTTTCAAGAGGTATCCTGCAAAACTAACTATTGACAACACAGCTCTTTTCCAATTGCCTAACTCAAATAAAACTGCTCTCCATGCATAGATGAGGAAACCCAATGCTGCACATTTGTAAGAAGCAGAAGGAATTTAGTCAAAACATTTAATGAATCCCTAGTTCCAAAAGAGAACAAAGATAAGTATCAAGAAATGCATCTATGAACAATTTACAGAATTCCTTTCAAAAAGGAGATGATAATATTATATGAAACCAAATTGATGTACTTTTTCTTTCCTTTTTCTTCTTGAAATAGCTAAGAAATGCAGGAGAGCAAATATTGTCTGCGTAGCAACAGAATATCAAATTAGACAGGCAAATAGATATTCAAATTCCAAACAAATAGTATATACTAACAAGGTGACATATTCTGAATTTGTTCTACCTCTAAAGGTTTTCTTTCTTCCACATTTCTAAAGTTTAGGTTATGCAGCTGTCATATTAAAGCAAGTATTAAGGGTTCATTTAATGAACAAACTTTGAGATATTCAAAAACGTAAGAAGATAATGGAAAATCAAAATGTTGCTTCTCCTCCTCTGTTCCTGATTGTATACTTACAACAATATCAAAGAACTTAAAACAAATTGGGTAGACAAAATAGTCACTTCACTACATAACAAGTGAACATTTCTTTTAAAGATAGTGTTTTAAGTTTTTTTTTTTTCTTTAAGTACGATTGAGTTTCATATATCGTCAATTCCAAATGCTCAGCTGCAAAAGTACATGTGGTGCAAATCATCCAGCATTTTTTCCCAGGAAATTATTTACTCATAACAATGTATTATACTGCTACTAAAATGGAGAAAAGACCATTTTCCCAAAGCAAAAACATCTTGGTAATAAATAGGACTTCAAGGATAATACATAGAAGTCATAGTTACCCTGTAATTTAGGGTGTCCGTATTCTATAGCCCATATCAAAAGGGGCAACTAAGTGCCAAAAGGCTTCAAAGCCTTACATTTATGAAATGCTTGTAGAAAACTAAAAATTACCGCAGTAAAATAATTATAACGCCTCTTTGATTTTCAAATCCTGCCAAACTCAGCCAAGTGATACAAACAACATATATCCAATTTAAATTTAAAACGGAAGGTATCCAATTTGTAATTAGTTCATCGAAAACTAGAACATAATACAGATAACATCAATTGATTTCAATTTGAAAATGCTAAGACCATAGAGACTATCCAGGTTAAAATAAACATTACCTAAAAACCAAGGCCACCTTAGGGGAGGGTCAGGAGCTTCTTTAGTCAAGTACCTAAACCTCTCAGGCATAGTACTCTCTCCTGGAGCCACCACTTGAACATCATCAACACCACCCTGGTTCTTCCCTTCTCCATTATCTGCATTGACACAAAAACCCGGTTGTCGAAAATGCCAAGGCAACAATCTTTTATGCGTAAAGGCACTGGGATTGACTTTTTGGGTTCTTATCCGTGAGGCACCAAATATGATGGCTTGGTTACAGTTTTGAAGAGTTGGACGAGCAAAAGAAGGGAAATTGTAGGTGGGAGAAGAGAGAGGGGTGACGGGCATCGGCATGGCTTCGGAAAATTTGAGAGGCTTCGTCACTGTCATCTCTAGTTTCTTGGGTTTTGTTTTTACCTAAACCCCATAGATTTGTAGCCCGTTCACAATGACACAAGGCCCACTTCACCCAATACGATTACCTTTTAACCACTTCGATTTCCCGTCCGGCCGTTCCCCTCCTTTTATTCTTGCGGATGCGGATGGCGAGAAAACTTCCCTTCTAATTTGATTTATTTTAAAAATATATATTTTTTAAATATTTAAATATTTAAAAATTATTTATACTTTATTAAATAAACTCACAAATCTTTTTATAATATTTTATTTATTTTCATAAATTTATATATTTCATGATTTAAAAGTATACACACTTTTAATTACAAAAAAGTTATCCATTTAATAACTCATAAACTTTTTTTAAAAAACATGAAAATTGAATTAAGCTTACCAACAAAGTTGAAATAAAGAGTTACAAATAACAATCAAAGTCTATATGAAGAAAGCAAACCCAATCGCTCATAATAACAAAGCTAATATATCAACTTAAACTACAAACTGTGCCACCATTACTTTAACTAAATCTTCCACAACTTGCTAATAACATAAGTCCTTCTAAAAAGATTGATGTGAAATCCAATCCTATTGAGTAGGCCCCTACAGAAAAGGTCTTTATTTTGATCTATGTTGTAAAAAATTCGCCTGTTTCTTTCTTCCCAAATGTCCTGAACTAAATACGATATGGATATACAGTAACACCATATGAGTGCATCATATTTGTGTGACATATCAAAGCTCTATATAACAACTTGATGCCAATCAATAAAAGGATCCTTGAGACAACATTTCTCTAAAATCATTTTCCAGTGAACAAACATTTGAAGAATAAGTGTGATACACTCTCCTAGGCATCCTAACACAGTACACACCAATTTGGGATAGCCAACCAAGTATTTATTGAGTTTATCAATAGTAGGGAGTTTCTCTTTGATAATCGAGATAAAGTAATTGAAGCCTGGGGTGGCAAATACGTACACCTCACCATTTTAAACCAAGGAACCTTAGCGAGGGACCTTTGGTGGAATTTCCTACATGATAGGTTGGAGAAATTTCCTAGTTCTCTAACTATTCATATTATATTTATCTGTGCAAATATTGATGTTGTTGATCTTAATGAGCAGGAAGGGACTTCTAACCATATTAAGAATGTCAACTTTATGCTCAAGGGCTATAGTAACAATATTATTACCTTGAATGAGACTTCTTAGTAGAGCAAGCTCTACAATATTCTTTAGAGTTCCCATTGAAGTCCAATTATCATCCCATAAATTGAGATCATTTTCATTCCTAACTTGTTTTGATACTTGTAATCCCATTTTGCTTCTGATTTTGACAATGTCTTTCATAATGTTAGAGGTCGAGTTTATGAGTTTGAAATTCTATAAACTTTTACCTTTGATATAGTATTCATGCATCCATTTAGTCCATAATGACTGCTTGTCCTCCATGAGTCTCCAAGCCTTTTGTTAAGAATAACCAAATTGAGAATTTTTAGAGGAACCACATTCAATCCTCCATTCTTTTTGATAGTGTATATCTCTACCTATCTAATAGTAGCCTTATATCGTTCTGCATTATTACCAAGATAAAGAAACTTTTTGAGTGATTTATCAATGGTTTTGAAAATAGTTTAAGGAAATGCCATATGGGATGCCCAGTGCGTGTTAATGGAGTTGAGTACTACTGATATCAACAGGCTCTCCCAGCCATAGATAGAACTTTCACTTTCTAGCTTTGAAATTCTTGCCTAGATTTTCTCAATTAAATGTTTCAAGTTGCCATATGAGGCTCTAGATGAAGAAATAAGGATTCCAAGGTAGGTGGGAAGTTATAGTTTGGTAAAGTTAGTGATGGAGGAAATTAGTCAATCTTGATTTTTAGCATTGTGAGAAATGTAAAAGGCGCCATTGACACAATTGGCCTTATGTCTATACATTTTAGTGAAAATTTTCAAAGTTGTCATTAGAGTGTTGAATGAAGTAATACCAACTTCAAAGAGTTAGATCAAATCATCTGCAAAGCTTAGATTGGTGATGCCTAACTTTCTACATCTAAAATGAAATCTAAGTTGCTTGGTTCTTTCCACTACTATTTTAAGGAGTCTGTTAAAGACCTCCATGCCTAAAGAAAAGATGTAAGGAGAAGAGATATATCCTTGTCTTTTCCTTTGGTGCTTTTAATAGTTCTTACAGGCTTACTATTCACTAATAAATTAAACGTTGGAGTTGTGAAATATTGCTATATCCATTTCACAAAGTTTTCAGGAAACTGCATTACTCTTATGACATTTATAAGAAAGGATCAATCCGCATTGTCATAGGCCTTATAAGGTCAAATTTGACAAAATAATTCTTAACCTCTTTCCTATTTGAGTAACTCTTAAGACATGCCTGCATTAGAAGGATGTTATCACCCATTTCTTTCCCACAAATGTAAGCCCTTTGAGTCTAATTAATATTGTTGCACATGACATGAATTTCTTCATTCTTTATGCTAGGACCTTAGATATTTTCTTATAAATTGAATAACAATATGTAATAGGAAGAAAGTCATCAAAATGTTTATGCTCATCTTCTTTAGGAGTCAAGGTAATGAAGGTTTTGTTATTTCACTAAGCGATCTTCTATTTATAAAGAATTCTTCAAAATTACATAGATGACCATCCTTTTGGTAAATGGCCAAGTTTTGATGAAGAAGTGGATATTTAATCCATCTAAACATGGATACTTCAGAGGATTTAGTAATCTCACTTCATTTTTAATCTCCTATAATGTGATTGGTTTAGACAAAATTTTAGCTTCTTTTAAAGAAAGACTCCCCTTCATTATGTCTTTGATCAACTCAATAGATGACTGAGCATCAGTGGGAGTACTTACAAACTCTGAGAAATACTTTGTAGCTTCTTTAAGTAATTGTTTTTTTATTATAAATTATAATATTAAGTAATTGTTTTTTTATTATAAATTATAATATAATCCTTTTTTATATTGGTAATCCTATTTAGGCTTTTCTTTAACACCACTGCTTTATGATAGAAACAAATGTTCCTATCACCACCACCCTTGAGCCTTAAAACTTTGGACATTTGATTCATTAAGGAGTAATCATAGGTCCTTGGAAAGGTTGATTACAACTTGTTCCTTTTGTTCTAAAAGGATTATGTAAGTAAGATTGGAATTAAATTCAGCTTAAGTTGAGCTTAAGGATCCTTTGGAAGTCTGAAGTAAGTGATGAGTATTCCCTATTTTTTCCTAGTAAAGTTATTTAAGATGATTTTAAATGATCTTTATTTTTTAATATAAAAAAATTGTTTATTGTCAAAGATTTCAGCCCTGATTCCCTTCCATATAACTTCATCAAAACTTGCTAAGCTTATCAAGAAATTATTAAACCTAAAAGGTACTTTGATACTTACAGATTCAACTTGAGTGATAATAGGAGAGTGATCAAATAAACATGGTGCATGAAGTACATTGAACGAACTACAAAAGGTTTAAACCCATTCCAAATTGGCAACAATATGATCCAAAATTTTCCTTATAATGTTTACGACCTTCTTATTCCATGTGAAAAAATTGCCTCCATATGAAACAATAGTAACTTGGTGTCTTCTAGGCATTGCGTTAACTCAATGCAAGGTTGCTTAGAAGATATATCCTCTTTAACTTCTTCAGGAATAGTGATAGAGTTAAAGCCACTAATTTATAGCCATAGACTTTGTATATTAACTGATAAGTTTATGAGTTTGTTATATGGATAAGCCTTCTGATAGCCATTATTGTGAGCATAAATCAAGGATAGAAAATAGTACTTTTTGGCAACTTTGCTCATAACCTTGATATGGATGACTTAATATGTGACCTATATGATGTAAACCTCCATTGATTCACTATTATAATATATAAAAAAATCTCCCATTATGATGGTGAGAATGATTATTAACATCCTTCTAGTGAGAGTGTAGTAACTAAGCAAAATTAAAGTTGTCTAGCTTGATTTTAGATTCCAAAATGGCAATAATATTAGGTTTATTCTTATAGTTAAAGCTAGATTCCAAAATGCCAATAATATTAGGTTTATTTTTTGAAAATTTTAAAAATATTGTATTAATAATAGCAAAAGCTACAAAAAAACCATATTACAATGAGATGCTTAATTTGTCCACAGTATTGCAAAAGTCATCTATAAGACTAATTTACATGAGGCACAAGTAATTATAACTTCTAGGTAACTTATATGGTAGGAGTAAGTGTAGCTGCTTGGCTTTTGCGATCAACGCAACTCAAACCCAGTTAATAATCATATCTGCAATTTGACATTTACCTGTTTCAAGTCCTTTGTACAATCTTTTGTTTCTTTCCCTCCATATTGAGTAGATGGCAGTAGTGAATACTGTTTTAATGGGCAACCCATTTGGCTTACCTTGCTTGGTGCACTCTATGATTATATGCAAAGTTTCTCTCCACTCAAAAATATATCGGGGAATTGGTAGAATTGCATCATCATGTTGTTTTAGTAAAGCTACAATAAAAATAAATAAATAAATGATTTGTGCTTTCTGCCTATTGTTTACAAAGAACACATAATGGATCATATATCCTAAGCCATCTATCTTTAGTTCTCAGCCTATTCCTGATTACCAACTAAGAAAAATTGAAGCTTTTAGGTTCAAAGAATTCTTCCATAAAATGTCATACCTAGGAACTACTTCAGCGTTGGTAACCAAGATTAGGGATGGCAAAACTTGTCCGAGTTGACCGGGATATGGGTGGGCCACGAGCTGACTTGTTATTTCCAAAATGATGTCTGGGTTGACTGGGCTATAAGTGGGCCACGAGCTGACCTATTATTTCCAAAACGATGTCATTTTGGAAGTTTTTTCTTAAAAAATAAATGGCAGGCCGGATTATGGCTCGTTTGGGCCATAACGTGAGCCACGAGCCAGGTTAAGGGCCTACTCATCCCGGCCCGCTGGGCCACGGGCTACCATAGGGGTTAAGCTGGGTCGGGCTAAGGCTAGCCCGAGCTTAGCCCGACTCGGACCATTGACATTCCTAACTAAGACCCTATGACAGGAAATATATGAGAATGTACTTTTAGATTTGGGCACCCAAACAATGCTATGCTATCCATGCATCTCAAGAATCTGAGGTAAGTAGCTTGCAAGCAAGTGGAAACTTAAGAAATTGCCAATCCAATCCCTATTATGCATAAGGGAAGATACTCTAACATTAGCAACAATTCTATTTCTGAGTTATACTAGATCTGTTTATTAAGAAAGTGGGCTATTATTGGTCCAATTATCAGACCAGAACCAAATGTTAGTACTATCTCCCAACTAATGCTTAATATGAGGATACAATAAATCTCTTAAGCTGAGTAGATAATTGAAAATCCATGAAAACTCATGGGAGGTACCAATTTGCCATAGTTGAAGTCTCTAAGTAGCAATTTCTTAGAAGGAGCATTGGATCCTCTTATATTCCAAGCTATAATCTTTTTGTCTTAGATTTGGAAGTACTTTTTCCTACTAGACATTCTCTTTACAAAATGTTCCAAGACATTAACATTTTCCTCATTAGTAGATGTTGGAGTTATGTAAATATATTGCCCTAGAAAGCAAGTATATTTACTTATAACTTAATTTTCTTCCAGTTACTTTTTGTGATGAAAATATTTATTATTAATAAAACAAAAGAGTTTGGTTTTATATGTATGAGCATAATAAAACTAGTCATAAGGTA
>JANIIA010000192.1:42734152-42747705 GCA_027478495.1 Erythroxylum alaternifolium
AGAATAGAGCTTTTAACTAGGTCATAATTTTTCTAAGGCTTAAAGAGAGAATCTGAGGTTACTCAAGAAGGGAAAAAAAAGAGGAAGGAAAGAGCTTTCTTTAGAGCCAAGAATCTTATTATTTGGTGAGGATTCAAGGTAAATCGATTTTAAGCTCTTGGAGCATTGAAAGGTTTTTGGTTCAAAGAACTTAAGAAATATGTGGGTTAAGTATTCTACTTTTTCACTCCTCTCAATTTCTTTTCTCTCACTTTTCATATTCTTTTCTTTCTTTTCACTTATTAACTTCTTCTCTCCTACACATCCCACTTTCTTTTCCTCACTTGTGCAGTCACTCACCATTAGGCCTTTAATTTTATTCTTTTATCTCATATGCTCTTTTCTCTCATCTTTCTTTTTCACCTCACTACCTAAATTCCCACTTGATGATTGTTGAATTTTCAATTGTTCAAGGTATGCTTCTTTGGGTGATAAGAAGCAAAGGTAACTTTCCACCCATTATATATAACACGCCTATCAAATTGCCATGATCTATCAACAATATATGACCAGCTTGCATAGGCACAGCATCACATATAACTTATCACGACCCAAAACCACATCGAGTACATAACAACCACCGCATACCCGAGCTAAGGATATTCACGGTACCCTTAACCCGATTATGTAAAGCTAACTGAATATCAATCTTAACGACAATACAAAATGTTCATATATAAAGCCATTTACAAAACACAAGACATACAAGAGTTAATTTACAAAATTATAAAGCATATTGACATAATCATAAGCCACTACACAACAAAGTACAAAATAGAGACTACCTACATGTGGTAATATCCTGAAAATGTCAAAAGATCGCATGATCCACTCAGAACTTCAAACTCACCAAATTAACCTGCATTGTTGGGAAGCGGAGGAGGTGAGTATACTATGTACTCAGTGAGTAGGAAAAAACTTATGCCACAAATAGAACTCATTGCACACTAAGATAGTATAGATAACCTATAAGGTGAACATACAACATATAGAAATACATAGGCCTAGCCTATGACTCAACATATATTGGTTAGGAACCTTATAGGCCTAGCCTATTAATTCACTCATCCTGTGAATATAGGTTCCAGTTCCAATACATAAAAGCATAAAAACATCACATGTATAAATCAAATCTCGTCAGAAAAACAAATACCAGGGTAAGCCAAAATAATCATGTGTGACACCACTAGTCGGCCAAACTAGTGCACACACCCACTGATCCTCCGTGTTGGTTCGACTTCATATGTGGTGAGTTCGGACTACAGTCGATAAGAGCGTCATAACCCTAGGTGATGACCTCGTCGGTGTCCAGACCCTAGTTGTGGAATCACCCGCAAGTCCCATAAAAAGGTGTCGATAAAGAGACTCGACTTTTATGTACCAAGCGTAAAGGGTACGGAGGTCACTAAATCAGTTATGCCCAGGACACAATTGACCAATCATTTCCTCACCAACCATCAAAAAATCATATACAAATATTGAATACTAAAATCAAGTAAGGCACCATGCCTTTATTTATCGGTCTATAAAATGGAACTGTGCCAAGGCTCTAAGCCAAAAGAGAATACATGCATTTAGTATATATGACTTGCTTATGCATATGAAAATTTCCAAAACATTACCTCATGAAATAAAAGCCAATTTTTGTGCTTCAAATGTATAGTTGTTCAAAACAATGTCATTTCATAAATACATAAATGTATTAGTATCCATTTGAGATTCAATTATACTAAGCATTACCTAGGTTCAAAATTCACATACAAGTCATCATACATGTCTTAGGGTGATCTAATCCCATATAAGAAATATGGTTTCCCCAACTCACTTCAAAAGAAGGTATACACTTTCTTAACTTCAACAATCCTCAGTACAAGCTCCTTGATTCACAGCTCCCTAGCCTTTATACATAAAAAGGCATACGATGAAAATTTATTACTTAAATATAAAATTCACAATTATACACCATCATATAAGTGTATAAAACACAATACCACTCCCTTTAAGCTATAGAACTCAATCGTTAAATTTCTCACATTGTTACTTCCTTACTATTCACATTAGCTTTTCTTTGGATTGTTGTTGTTGTTTACATGTTTGACAGAAGTAGTCTATTGGACAATTGTCCACAAATGAGAGTAGGTTTCATTCTCCATTAGGGGACTAGAAGGGCATCAATAATTTGCCTAAAAAGTAGTATTAGAACCATTTCTCATCCTTGATTTAAACCATAGTCTAACTTGGTTTCAAATCTTCAGGATATTTTGCATAGTCTAGAAGGTATTATACTTTGCTTCACATATCCAGAAGTCATATTGTTTACAGTATCAAAGACTCTTTATCTGTTAGTATTCTCCATATCCTCTTAATTATTAGCGTCTTATTAGTCAACTTTATAGAGTGATCCTTAGACCAACTTCCTTCTTTGGGTGACACATATCCTTCTAAGCAACTTTTAAAACATAAGGGGAATTATATATACCAACCCAAAGAAAACTTCTAATATTTTTTGCTATGGTATTTATTAGCAATGAGGGAAGAGGTATATGAGCAAAGCAATGGATATAAAAGGAATTAAATATAAACTTGATTAATTAGAGTCTTCATGTAAATGATAGAGGATAATTACACTAGTTATCAATCTTTTTCTTTTACCTTAGTGATCAAGGGTAGAAAATCTAAATATACAGGTGTTGTGTCTAATTTTGTTTGATTTTGCTTGCATCCATATATTGAAATTGGTTGCAATTTAATTCAATTTTAATATGAATTGAGTGAAAATGGCGCAGATGTTACATGAATCTTAATTAGATTATTTTGTGAATGTGGAGTGAAAGACTAGAAGATTTATGCATGAAAGAATGAAAGATGGGATGACTTAAAACAAGAAGAATTGTGCATGAAATGGGTGTCACATGTTAATGGCATGGTCATTTAAGTTAAATGCATTGAACATTAGTTAATGGCACAGTCATTCTTGTTAATTGCATAAAACATTAGTTAATTGCATGTCACACTCACTTTAGCTCATATCTTCTCATGTTGGCAGCCCATCCAATGCTTCTCACGGTGAGCTTCCTATGTATGTTTCTAGGTACCATGCTTCATGGTGATGCAAACACCATGCAACTCCCATGCATGCTCACGGTTCTAGCTACAACGTTCTTCATCCAGCCAGCTACATGCTTCACGTTCTTCACCACACTGGCTGCCATTCTCTCATCTTGCTAGCTGCAATGTTCTTTTTCCAACAGCTACATGCTTCACACTTCTTCATCCAACTATGCTAAATCATAATGTCACGGTTGTGACATGTTAATTCAAAACTGTGACTTCTCATACAGAGCAGACAACATTCCATTTAATCTATGTGGCATATGCAGGCTAGACCTAGGAGCATACTACAAATAGACATAAGAGAGGGTGATGGAGAAGGACACATATTCTTCACTCAACACACCAGAGACATGTTGGTAGAGAGAAAATAGAGAGAAAGAAGGGAAGAAGAGAAAAGAACAAAGAAAGTCGGTGAAGATGAGAGAAACACCGCAGAGAGTTGGAAGTAGAACCAAGCCTTTGACCATTTGGTGAGAACAAGTTAAAGTAGAAGGAGAGAGCTAATGCAAGAAGCTTGAGAGGTGAAAGAGACCGCTACTCCTCATTCACCCGATCTATGTCTGCTTACTCTATTATTCATCTATTGTAATGTTTCTTATTTATTTACCGAACTTATTACTATGGTAGCTTAACCTACTATTACTTTGTTATCTTTTCATAGTTTGTTTAGTATTCACTGTTTTATTGCTTTAATACTTTTGTTGACAGTAATATGGGACTGAAGTGTATGAAGATGATGAATTGTGTTTATGTTATGATGGGATGATCTCTTTTTCTTGAGAATTAATGTAGCTATTTTAGTTGACTATGCATGATTGAGTTATGAATTATTTATCTTATTTATTTTTATGGTTTCTGAGATGAATGGATCTAATAGAATGACTAAACTTTGCATCATTTTTAGTATTAAATAAAGGACCAAGAGGAGAAATTTAATACGGATCGAGAAACTATGGATGCTTAGGTTAAAAACTAGAAATATATTAACTTAAGTGATAATTAGTAGTCGGGCTTCAATAATTAATTTGGATGATAACTGGTTGAATACGAAAATTAGATTAGTTCATTATTTAAGTTGATTTAGAACCCAACTATTAATTTTAGTAAGACAACTTTCCAATCATTTCCCTTAATCATGCATAGGGGATTAAATTAGTGATATTAATTGTAATATCCCGTCTCTTGAATTGTTGAGGGATTAAAGTGTTAGATTCCTGAGTCTCATAAGTTGCATTATATAGAATGAATTTGCTACATTTACGACATAATTTTATGATTTCATTCATATGCATAATAATAGACTACACACATGATTTATGATTTTGAAAAATATTGTAAAGATGGTATGAGCACTCAATTGACATATTTCGGGGTGTGAAACTAAAATGAATGTGACATGAAACGAGAATTGATGGATTACGATTATCAATTTGGAATTAATTGTTACAATTTAAAGATTGATGAATTAATATGTATATTTATTCTAGGAAAAATGTCAAGTGGCAAAACAAGTTGACATGTGGAAAATTAGGACGACTAAGCCTAGGAAATAAGTGACACATGGTAGTAGAATTGAGTGACAAATGACCTAAGAACTTGGTGACATTTGGAAGCACAAGGTGATGACAAGTGGCTTGCATGCAAATATGACAAGTGTCATTGTAAGACATAGACAACTTGCACCTAATAATTTAAACTAATACAGAGTGATCTTCTTCATTTTTCTACTATGATTAATCCCTCTCCTCCTTCTCACCACCGAAATTCACTTCTCCTTTACAACTTTGAACTTCTTCCTGAATTCTGTCTATTATCACCTCGAAACCTTGATCAAGTTCTTTATAAAGATAGACATATTTTGCTGTCTTCTTCTTGTCACAGCCCTTGTGATGATCGGGCATGCACATAAGGCTATGTTAGGTTGGTATTTGAGGAGAAAATTAAGTTAAACAAGTAAGTAAAATACTGATCTCTTATGATAAAAAAAAATAGAACTTGATGATGACTGAATTAGGGATTGACAGATTGAAGTATTGGTGTTAAATATGCGCTGGGAAATTGATGCATGGATGGTAGTTTCTATTCTGTTTAGCATATATGAAAAATAATAGTTTATGAGCTATTAAATGAATGATTTTAAGCTAAAAATTGAGATGAAATCGATAAGGAATTGAGGTATAATTAAGGTATAATTGAGGTATAATTAATGAACTGTTATAATGGTGTTTTGAATTTGATATGAAAGAGTTTTCTTTTGAATCTAAAAAAAAATGGGGATGTTAGTGTATGTGTAAGAATGATTGTTAATGACATAAATGAATAGAATTTGGAGAGCTTTAACTAAGATAGAAGCTATATTAACATGAATTGAAGTAGCTTTTGAGAGTACGAATTCTGGAAAATTTGAAGTATTAATGATGATCCTAAGTAGTTGAAATTCATGGAGAATTGAGGAAAATTGGATAGTGCACTTCAGGGCACTCATCCTACAATCGGGGGAAGGTCCTCCATGATCATGGGTAAGGCTTTGAACTGATAATCTCATTTTTGTGTGTTTGTTGAACCAACTAAGGATAAGTTACTCTAAATTGGTGTATTTGGACTTGATTAAGGCTAGGAATGGATCTAGTACGTTGCTTGATCAATTTATCAAGAGATTAATAAGTTTACAATGTTAATTGGTAACATAACTTAAAGAATGGACTATTTTGATATCAATGTATCCAAATATAGAAGTTATGAATTGTCATAAAAGTAAATATATTCTTAGGAATGGAAATATGAACCAAAGGATATCAATAATGTATACTAGGTATGAATGAATGATAATTGGGAAATTGTGTGAAGATATATTGCTAGAAAGGATTGGTGAATGTGTGAATGATGAAATGGGAATAAATCAAGGTTACTTAAGGTGTAAACCTGCTTGCAAAATAGTAGCACACAAGCTATAATATTTGAATGGCCAAGAACTTTGTATATGATTACATACCTGAAAAGTCAATTGAGCATGCATTAAAACATGGAATAAATATATGTGAATGATTGAATAATCATATGATTAACCAAGTTAGTGATTTGTGAACTATGTGTGTATGCATGACGAGAAACACGCATGGTATCTTCAACAACTAAACAATGCAGAATCATCAAGGCAATAACTTTTCTGGAGCGTACTATAAGTTAACCTAGATGTTTCTCACTATGACTTAATTGTTTTTGGTTAACTTTCAGTTATGGAACAATTACTTATATGATTGCTATAATTCTGGACATTATTGGTCCGAGGAGTTTGATACTTATGAAAGTGTTTTCAAATTGTATATGAAATATGGAATGTGTATACAACTAAATATTGAATGCCAGAATCAGGTCCGAAGAATGAGATAAATGACATGATCATATTAAATGAAAAGTATTGATAGCATATTATGTGAATTGATGCATTCCATTACATTGAAATGCATGATAAGATAAAGGAGTTGTGATCGGAATAACTAACGTGAAAAAGAGCTTTAAGCTTAGGAATTGTGCACAAACAGCTATAGGCTCAGTTAATAATGACCCTGGTATCCACAACGGATACGGGACAGTAAATAAAATGAGCCCGAAATCTATAACAGATACAAGACAGTAAATAGGTGCTCAGTCATAACAAAATAAAACGAAAATGGAGTCACGTATGCTTTTGCATATATACATATATATAACTTTACATGTATCATATGACTGATTGAGATGAATTAATGGATTGTTCAAAATTAGTGTTATGAAATATTTGTATATATGTTGTACTTGTACTTGACGAAATATGAAAAAATGTGATGTGAGATTTGATACTGGATAATGTGTTAAACTTCTTAAAATTGTTTATATACTTGACTTTGTGTTCTGACTGGAGTGAGCACATCAATGATGGTTCACTCACTGAGTTCGCAAACTCATCAAAATTGCAACGTTATCTTTTAGGTTGAGAAAAGATCTAGCTAGTTTAGTTGAAGTATAGCTACTACATTTGGACATGAGCTAGTGGTCGAGATCAGTTGTACATGTTGATGTCTATAATCATTATGCATCAAGAACAACATTTTTCAATTATTGTATAATGTACATGTAAATTTTGAAATGTAATGACATTTATAACTGGATATGTTTGTTAATGAAATGGTTCAAAATGAATATTGGTTTGCTTATGATATGTGTGATGCCTTAAAATGTGTTAATGCAATTGTCTTAACGTGTCATTCTCGTAGTGTAAGTTCTCGATTGTCCTTTAGTATGTCGGGCATATACTCTATAAGAGTGCTATGTTATATTAATTCTCAAGAGTTTCCATTTTGATTAATCTATTTTTTTTCCAGTTAATTCCATTTATTTTTCAATATATTTTGTGATTTTCTTTAAAGTCTTTACTCAACAAATTGAGATAGAATGTTTTGGATTGCAACTGTCTTTATTTTCTCTTTTGTTTAAGGTTAATCTAAGTGAATCAATTTCATCTTCGTAGGAGATGACCCTAGGTAATCATTACAACTACCTTGTATGCTTACGAATAAGATGGCCTAGGTAAAGGGTTGGAAGCAAAAGCAAGCCTTTGACCATCAGGTGAGAACAAGCTAAAGTTGAAGGCAAGAGCTAATATGGGAAGCTTGAGAGGGGTACGAGACCACCGCACCTCATTCTCTCGATCTTTATTTGCTTTCTCTGTTATTCATTTGTTGTAATGTTTCTTGTTTATTTACTAAACTTATTACTTTAGTAGCTTAACCGACTGTTATTTTGTTATCTTTTCATAGTTCATTTAGTATTTATTGTTTTATTGCTTTAGTAACATGGGATTGAAATGTATGGAGATGATGAACTATGTTTAACCTATGATGGGTTTATCATTTTTTCTTGAGAATTAATTTAGCTAGTTTAGTTGACTATGTATGATTGAGTTATGGATTTATTGTCTTATTTATTTCTGCGGTTTCTAAGCTAAACAGATGTAATAGATTGGCCTAACTTTGCATCATTTTTAGTACAAAATGATGGACCGTAAGGAAAAATTTTGTACGGATAGAGAAATTATGGATGTTTAGGCTAAGAACTAGAAATATATTAACTTAAGTGGTAATTAGTAGTCAGGCTTTAATAATTAGTTCGGATGATAACTGGTTGAATACGAAAGTTAGAATAGTTCGGACCCCTATAGCTAGTGTAAATAGATAGGGGAAAGGGGGTCTCTTTGTCTAATACCCCTAACTCCTTTTATTAGATTAGTTAGCATTCCATTCACTAATATACTGAAGGAGGGAGTAGTGAGACATTGTTTTAACCCTAACTCCTTTTTTTAGATTAGTTAGCATTCCATTCACTAATTTACTGAATGAGGGAGTTATGAGACATTGTTTTAACATTCTTAAGAACTTAGGAGGGAAACCAAAGGATTGGACTGCAAGAGTGATAAAGGACCAATTAAGGGTATCAAAGATTCTACTTTAATTGTAAATGAAGTAGGGTTTTTTGTGGCCTTTATAACTCTTAAATGGCTCATGAATAGTAAGTTATTGTCACCTATGTCTCTCCTATATATATAGGCTGCCTAAATGTCAATAATAAGAGGTTTTATTGCTTGCTTCAACCGGATAAACAATAGCGTTGAGATGATCTTGTAGATAAAATTACAATAATTGATTGGTCTAAAATCCTTAAGAATGGAGGGATTAAGGGCTTTTAGTATGAGACATATGAATGTCTACCATAATTTTTGAAAGAAAAGCCCTATTTAACTTATATGATCCCAATGATTTATTTGGTTTGAGGTTAAAGACAACTTTCTCTATATAATCTGGAGTAAAAAGAGAGTCCAGGAAATATACACATTCATAAGAGATTTTATAAGGATAAATAAGTTAAGCAAGTACCTGGAAAAAGAGGAATTCTTTTTAGGGCCTAAGTTTTACAAAAGTAATCATGGGTAGCATTTAGGAGGTCCTTTAAGTAGTGACAATAAAACCATCCTCTACTTGTAAAAAGTTAATATTGTATGTATTCTTTCTAAAACTGATTTGTTTAAGAATGAGGTGTTTATATTCCCCTCTAACATCTATTAGACTCTTAATCTTTGTTTACGGAGTGAGTAGTATGTCTTAGTTGCCCTTAGATGAGCATTTAGTACCTTATTCTCTTCTACTTGGAGAATTTGATTGGTAGGATCAGAATATAAAAGTTCTTAAGTTCACTAGAGCTTGACCATCAAATCCTTCATAGTGACATTGACATCAATATATTTGGACTTGTTTAGGATCTTGAGCTCCTGCTTTATACATTTAATTTTAGCAATTCATATAAGGAGAGGGGATCCATATATATATATAGTACGTTTAATATGGTCGTTTGAAATCCTCCATCTAAGGTCAAATAATTTTTGAACATAAAGGGAAAGTGTAGAAAGGTACTGAAGCTTACGTTTTTTATATGAATTGGTGAGTGATTGAAGAAGTAAAGGTTACACTCTGCCTTACTCTCTAAAAATATTAATAGCCAATTTGAATTCACCTACCGTTAGCTTCTTCTTTAAGAACTAGTTGTCTTATTGTTTATTGCTCCTAGTAAACAAGTTCCCTTTATACTTGAGGTATGTCAACTCTATATCTAGCCAATTCATCTAACTATTTTCTTATACAAACATTCCCTTCAAATTTTTAGGTATTGAGAATAAATTTATAGTCTTATATCACTAGTAAAGGATTTTGTATACTAGAGCATATTTCTTGCAATATTTTCCATATATGATCACTTTGAAAAGTGAAATATGATGTATAGATGAATGAAACATTAATAGTAATCATAACATGCAATATTATCAACTCTAAATAGAGCAGTTGATTTATAAGAATTGCATTCAACAATTTCATCTTTAAGGGATCATATGCCACAACTATCCTTCCATAATGGTGAGCTTTATGGTTTGATAGGATGTTTCATCTTTTATTCAAGAAGTTCTATTACTCCAATCCTTGTTCACTTAGCTTCATTTCCAAAAAGTCCATCAAAATGGGGTTTATTGATTCAATATATTTCTTTAATAAAAGTTGTTTAGATGGGCTATTAAGCCCCCTATATACCAACAAAGAAAATTCATTATATTGAAGTATAAGGTAAGAGCCTTTAACTTTCTTGCTACACTTCCTTTTACCTATTGGAATGAAGTCCTTACCTACTGATTGATGATTAGCTCTAGGATCAAGGGAAATTAATTGCTTACTGAAATTAACCATCTATGAGGACTTGGTGACCTGCAATTGAGGGAAACTAAGAGCTTGAGTATTAGATAAGGCTTTTACATTTTTCTCCATCATTATAATTAAGTCACTTAGGAGCAGTTAAAATGTTAGCCTCCTTGTTATGATGATTGAAGACTACTTCTACCCCTATTATTGATTATATCCTTTAATTATCATAGGACCTTTTAGTTTTAGTTCTTGGAGTAAGTTATTCTAATTCTGCCATCAGTATGATATCTTCAACTACATTCACCTTTTCTGGATTTTGATCCCCTTCAATTTCAGTGCCTATCAATTTAAAGTAGTAACCTATGTTAAATTTCTTCCCATTTACTCTCTATTATTGGCCTTGATTAAGCATTTGGTATGAAACTAGAATAATGTTTGCAAACAAATTCCCATTCTCATCCATTCTTATGAGGGCAACAACATCTAGAAGTGACTGATTCCTATCCACTAGTATACGTATCTTTATGTAGGATATTCTTTTTAGAGTTGTTATAGCCTTATCCATTCGAATAAGTCTTCTAACATAACTTGCAATCTGGCATAATCCCTCAATGGTCCAGTACTTATGAGGAATGTTATGTATGTTAGTCTAAAAGAGGATTCTTTTATTCCTTTTATCCTAGGACACTAATCCTAGATGTCATTTTTGGAGAAAGATTGGTATGTTATTAAAGTGTAAGGGATCATTGTCTATCACTCATTTGGTTTGTTATTAAAGTGTAAGGAATCATTGTCTAGCACTCTTTGTGCTTTTACTTATGATTTAAATTTGAAAATGAAGAGGTAGTAATCCAAGATAAGCACCTCTAGTAACCCATAAGCACTCCAACTTTTATTCACTCATGCTTCTAGGGGAGGATATATAGGCCTTATTTCTAAGAAGAATTATATCAAAAAAAGTATTCGATAAAGGATGAGTTCCATTTTACAACTCCTTTTTAGAGCATTTTTAAAGGAGGAGAAACTATGATCTGTCCATCCCTAGAATTAGGGGATGCATTATAGGGTTGGAGCACTAGTTTTATCATTGAGCACTTGACTACAGGTTCTCTTAAGGGGCATTTTGGAATTCTTAAGTGATTAAGAACTCTTGGGAGCGAGTTGAGACCTAAGGGATGGTTAGTAGAGGAAATATTAGGTTGAAGGGAGGGGTTTGGGATAAGAGGAAGGTAAGTATAGGGATCTTCAAGAGAATGAGTTTGAAAAAAAAAGGGGATGATATGATTCCTTAAAAGGACACTAAAAGTAGTAAGGCAAAAAGTTGAAAATATATTACTAAAAACGGTAATAAAACTAGGAGGGAAAGAAAAAAGGGAAGGGCAGGGTTATGTTTTTAGAGTTTAAGTTATAGTAAGAAAATGAACAAAGAGGATATTGAAGTAAGGAAAACTAGGGAGTTAAAAGACAAAAACAACTTAACCATCTAGCAAGATTCGCTGATGGAGAATAAAAAGAAGATCCTTAGATCAATATAATGTTTATGGGCAAACCCCATACAACACATGCAGTATCTTAGAAAGAACATGAACTAATTTATTAATTTAATTAGCTTTATTTCTCTTTAATTACAATTCCCTTTATAACTTTAAAAGTTGACGATTTTAATTTAAAGAACTAATGCCTACTTATATGAAAAATTAGACTCGTTAATAGCCAATATATGAATAGTGAAAACATGAAAATAAAATGCAATGGTATGAGATCATGAAAATCATCTTCTGATTGATTGCAAGATTGGTGTAATGAATGTATGTTGTTATAGAGTTGTGCACTATGATAGCTTATGAACTTTAGGATCAATTTAGTACTTATGATTAGTTTTTTACTTGAATTCTTTTTTTTGTTTGAAAAAAATTAATTATTAAGTGGTATAATTGATGATTATATTGAAATAGAATAGGAATATTTAATAGAGGAAGCATAATACTTCATTTTATTATTAACACTAAATACTATTCACCATTTTATTATAAATTTTGATAGGAATATTGAGTTGAGATGAACTAATAAGTCATGAAAATTTAAGAGAAATCTTATAAGAAAACATAAAAAGATGGTGTTGAACCAAAGTTGAAGAGTTTAGTGGAAGAAGCATCTAAGTTTATTTTGTTGTCACTATAAAATACTATATGATATTTTGATCATAACTTTTAATAGAGGTATGACATTGGAATGACTAAAGAGGTTCGTGAAAAACTTGAAATATTATCTATAATTTATATGAAGACATTAGGAACTAAGTTAGCTAGTCAAATCCTAAATCAACTATAGATTGACTAATCAAACCTCCAACTAAACTGCAATCAAATAAGGGTTTAAGTTTTTATGTAAAAATATTTTACTAGTAGAATTTGAAGTTAGCCAGCCAAACTCTTTGATAAGTCATTTTTAAAAATGCATTATATCGATTAAGGGGATTGCATAAAATTAAAAGTAAAGATAGAGTGATTTTAGAGAAAAGGCAACAAAAAACACAAAATAAACCTTAGAAAGATTTTTTAGTGAGATTCAATAACAAAGATGGTTATTTAAGTAATACTTATTTCCCACATAAAAGATCATATTTACGTTACTTTTTGCAAAGCTAACAGGTGATATATTCCAATTAGGATTTTATACGTTGTTTATGTTATTGATTATATTCTTTTAATTGCTTTCTTTATATTAATTATTTACATGCTTAAATTTTTAACAATTCTATATTAGGATATAGAAAATTAATGTTTTTAATCCAAATTTCAAATTTGTGGAAAAATTAAATACTTTTTTGTGCGTTAAATTACATGACTATTTAACTATAGTTTGATAGATGAGCATTATGTAATTTTTAGATGTGGTTTAGACATCAATTATTTATACAGACATCATGTGTAGTTGTATTTATGGTGTTAGTGCTAGTATATTGTAATTTGTGCATATTGATGATTCTATATGCTACAATTTTTTTTGGAAACGGATTATGTTTGCTACTGATGTGCTTGAAGGCTCCAAAAGGGCATTGTAAGGTGTTTTGTGTAACACCCCACTCCCGCCGAACCCGAACCCGATATCAACAGTGATACCCGAATTCGTGCCCCGCGAGGGTGGCGTGTCACATCACTTAACACATCACTAAACACT
>JANIIA010000192.1:42796341-42820503 GCA_027478495.1 Erythroxylum alaternifolium
TTCCATTATCTTAGGTTATGTGTCGGAATGACCTACGGGCGTCCCGATGCGTATCCCAGGGTGATGGGGTGTTACAATATGTCTCCTAATTATTAATCCACTTGTCACACAATAATTGGTCCATTTTTCATTTAATTACTAGTCCATTTGTCACTCATTTAACTATGCCAAATATCACTCAATTATAGGCTTAATCACCATAATTTTTCATGTATCAATTTGTTTTACCATTTGACATTTTTCCTAATCCAAATGTACATCTTAATTCATCACTCTCCCAATTAATCATAATTAATTCCAAATTACTAATTGGAATCCAATCAAACCAAAATTCAAGACATAACAATTCATAATTCACTTCATATTCATTTTAAATATTTCATACCTTGGAATATATCAATTGAGTGCAAATACTATCTTGGTAATGTGTAATAAATTATAATTCATTGTGTATGCTGATGATAGGCATCTAAATGAAATGCTCACAATGCTATTTCTCATTCACAATGATCTAGGGTTCTAACCTAAGTGTGTTCTAGAAACTAGATATTACACTAGTAGACCCTTTAATAGTAATACCAAATTACCACCTGAATTCTGAGGTGTAGAGAGAATTTCCTTATGAGGTAAGCCTTTAAGTGGGGAAGGAGAAGAGGATCCTGCCAATGATATCTTACCATAAAAAAAATTTTAAGTTGAAATTAATGAGGCCAAAATAGCAATTGAATAATATAGAAGGTAGATGAACTTTCTCAACTCTCTGTTAATTTTAGCAATTAACAAACTCCTTTTTGTCATTATTGTAGGATTTTCTTAGTTTTTTCTGTTATAGAAAGGTTATCTCCCTATAACATGAAAATAATAATTAGTATTGTTATTTTGATACATAATACTTTAATATCTTTTGGGTTTATAATATTATTTTCATGTTTAATTTGAATTAAGAGGCTATATCATTTTTTGAAGAGAATTTTAATTTCAGAAAACATAGGCCTTTTTTATTATACCTTTTCTCTTGAGGTAGTTTCTCAAGTTTTTATTCAATTATTATGTCAAATATTTTTAAAAGGATATATTATATTTTTTAGGCATATATTTCACACCAATTAAAGAAGATAATTTGTATTTTATAATTTCGGACAAATTTATAGTAGTTTTCTTCAATTTATTTTCTTTTAGGAAGTTAGTAAAAAATCCATATTCTTTCATCTTTATTGTACAAAGAGTAGAGTTCTTTATTATAGTAGAATAGTAATAGCCTACGATTATAAAAGGTTGAAGGTTCTAAACACTATCATTATTGATCAAATGCTTTCTTTATAATTGGCTCTTATGCATTCCAAAACCATCATTTATGTCTTTCATTCATCCTTTTATTTTTTCTTTCAAATAATTGTACTATGGAATACATTACAACAAATTGCAGTATTCAAGCTCTATTATTAGCGATGAATGATTTCAATAATATTCTTAATCCTCATAAAGTTGAGGCAATGTATGTTTAAAGAACTTTTTAAATGGTTTAGCTAAATTCACCTCAAACATTAAGCTAGTTGATTTCAAATCTGAAGGAAATTTCTAAACTTGGAGCAAGAAATAGCAACATATCTAGTTCTTAAGAAAGAAGCTAGATAGAGCATTGGAGAATTCAATATGGCTCTCCATATCTTAAGATCATAAGGTTGTTTTTGATGATCCTTATTAGAACATTCTCCAATTTTTGTAAGTAAATTGGATTATAGAATGAGGTTTCATTTTCCATTTAGATTTAATAAAATTTTGGCTTTTGATGAATGGTTTGAAGAAGCCATATGAAAGGGTCTAAGTGTGAATATTTATGGGTCCCCATCATTTGTTTGTAATGGAAAGCTTAGGTGCATAAAATAAGAACTCAAAGCTCTCAATCATTGTAAATATAGTAGCAATAATGCCCATAGTGATAGACATCAAGGACAGGCTCAACAAAGTCAAACTTTAACTATAGTTTGACTTTAAGAACTAAAAACTTCAAAAAGAGGAGAAGGAAGCTATGCACGCATACATAAATGCTATGTAAGTACATTATTCAATATTTTAGCAAAGGTCAAGGGTTCAATGGCTTATTGAGGGATATAGAAATACCTTACATTTCCATAAATCTTTATTAGCCAGAAGAAATCTAAATAGAATTATTTCCTTACAAGTAGAGGATGGTTTAGTTAATTTTATTCAGGATGATTTCCTTAAGGCTTCATTTCAAACAATTCAGTAAAATATTTGACACTAAGGATAACTCTTCTTTTAATAAGTTACTGCTTAACTCCTTCATCTTGGATAAAATTTAGGATGAATATGATGCTCTTTAATCATCTTTCACTTATGTGGATGTGGAGAAAGCATTGCTTAGCCTCAAACTTAGTTACTCAATAGGGCTAGATGGTATTAATGAATTGTGATTTAAAAAATCATGGCATTTGACCAAGGATCTGGTTATAGGGGTATTTTAAAGTTTCTTCAATAAAGGGAACTTGTTAATGGAATTTATTTATCTTATTCCAAGGATTCCTAATCCTATTACTTTGGGGATTTTAGAATAGTTTCCTTTTGCAACTTCATATATAAGGTCATCTCCAAACTACTAACATTTAAATTGAAGCAGAACATTACTTATTAAAGGTACAAAAGCAACACATATAGAAGGGTGAGAAGTTAAGGATAATATACTTCTTTTTGAGGAATTATTTAAGAATTATAAAAGGAAGAGTTCTCCTCAATGTTGCACAATCAAAGTGGACTTTAAAAAGACCTTTCATATTATAAATCAGGACTTAATCATGCCTGTTTGGATTCCATAAAAATTACATAGGTTGGATAGATTAATGTCTCACAAATGTTTCCTGTAATATTTTGAATGGAATCCAAACTAGTATATTTGAAAGGGCTAAGGAAATAAGGTAAAAAGACCTCTTTTTTCCTTATTTGTTTTCTCTTAGTATGGAAGTTTTTCTAAGGCACATTAAACATTGCATCAAATTCATTAAGAAATGTAAGAGACTAACATATAGTCTATAATTTATTGATGATCTACTTCTCTTCTCAAGTATGGATTCTCACTCTATAAACGTTATGATAAATTCCATGAAGATTTTCAAGAGCATCTTTGGTTTTTCATGAATAAGGAGCAAAATTATTTGTTTATCTCATCTTTTACAGCTCATTTATTAGGTTCATTTCATCCATCACTGATCTTAAAGAAAAATTATTTTCTTTCACCTATTTGGGGATTCATATTTCTTATAAAAGACCTATATACTCCAAATTCTTTCCCTTAATCATATGATTAAAAGACCTATAACTAGTGTAAAAGATCTCTTTTCTTTATGGTGAGAGTTCAATTGATCAATATTGAATTCTCTTTATGTTCATTTGGCTAAAAATATTGTTCTTCCTTCCTCTCTAATCAAGACTATTAAGGAAATTATAAGGAATTTCCTCTGGACTGATACATCTAATAATTATTATATGGCTAAAGTTTTGTGAAATTTTGTCTTTCTTTTAAAGAAATAAGGTGCTCTTGGGGATATCCCTTTGACACTCAATAATAAGACGCTCACTCATGATAAAGCAAATTTAGAGAATTCTTATAAATAAGGAATTATTGTTGACAAAGTGGATTCATTCCCACTATAAGAGCCAAACTGAATTCTACTCTTTTGAATAAAGGTATGATGCTTATTAGATAATGCAACGTATTTTTAAGCTTAAGAATCAAGTTAGAGTATGGTTTCGAACCATATTAGGGGATGGCTCTAAAGCTAAATGGTTTAGAACCATATTAGGGGATGGCTCCAAAGCTAACTTTTGGTTTGATAGATGGAGCTCCTTAGGTCCTTTGATGGACTATAACTTCTTTTCCTACTTAAGGGTAAATGTTTCTATTGATGCAACTATCAAGCAAGTTATTTATGAGAACTTTCTGAACTTTAATTAGCAAATAAAGGATAGTTAAATAGGACTGGTAGAGGGATTCTTAAGAAGCTCAAGTTTTGATGACCGTATCTATTAGGTTAATAATTCTTCTGGGAACTTTTCAAATATTTCTTGTAGAGATACACTAAGGTTTAGGAATCCTAGAGTCCCTTAGTTTCTTTTAATATGGTTCCCATAAGTTATCTCAATAATGTGTTTCATACTTTTGATGGTTATCCATGGTAAACTCTTTACTACGGGCATAATGTTTAGATAAAATATCAGTGACAACTGTTATCTTTGCTCTAATTCCTCTAAAACACTTGACCATATATTTTTGCAATGTTAATATTCTAACTATTTATGGAAAGATACTCTCTCAGTCTAAATCTCTTATCCCAATTCTACTTGGCAAGGAATGATGGAATGGATTACGTAAAGTAGATGGAGATGCAAGCAGGAGCTCTACTTCAGAAGATTAGTGTATGAAAATTTGAAGAAAAGGAATAATTGTATGTTTCAGAACAAAGGGAGATAAATGAATTCCTTTTTAATGAAATACTTACTGGAATGAAGGAACGTAGTTTCATTCTCGACAACATATGATTCTTAGAACTCGACGATAAAGAGGTCATCTAAGGTTTATTATTGTAAAGCCTGTTGGAGTAGAAGTTCTCTAGGACCTTAGCTCTCGGTTGTTATGCTTGTATTTTGTGCAAACACTAATTTTCTATTTAGTAATCAATACAAATATTTTTTCAAAAAAAATAGAGTAGAGATCTTTACATAAATATTTTTATTTAATTCATAATCTTTTTTTAATACATATGGTTCGTTGTTTATATTTTTGGTTCCATAAGAGCATAGTAGAGAAGGTGGAGCATAGCAAAGAAGTTGGAGGTGATTTGAGTTCACTATCTTGAGTATTTTTATAAATAGTTTCTGGAATACTTTTGTTATAATTTACTCCATATAGGCTAGAGTTTGGACTATAAGTAAGTTAAGTATCATAATAGATTTTTATTAGAAATATTTGTTGGACTATAAGTAAGTTAAGTATGATAATAGATTTTTATTAGGAATATTTGTGATAGAGGATTTTTTATAAATCAATAATATATGTAGAGGCATTCTTATCAAATACAGAGCTTGTTGATTTCTTATGGAAAGAAAGTTTTACTTTGTGGTCTTTAAATTATTTTATTTCTTTTATTTGTGTATTTGGACTCAAAAAAGGTACGAGTGGAACTGGTTCTGCTACTCCTTCAAGCATCAATTCATCGGGAAGAGTTATATCGGTACATTTAATTTATTTAGGTACTGCAGTTTTGGACTTCGTTAAAACAGTACGTCAAGACATTAGAATTTAGGAAGGAAAATTGTATTCATTATTTTATAAAAATTTTATAAATTGGTATTAGAGGAATCGATCGTATATTCATCAGTGAGCTTTTATTTGTAAATCTAAGGCATCTAAAATGTTTTTGTTTATAAGAGATATTGTTGGGTCTTGATAGCCAGCAAAAGAACTAGGATCGTTACAAAGACTAGATTAAACTCAACTTAAAAGAGAGTCGGAAATCATAGAAACTAACATCTTCTAATATTATTAATCTTAAAGTATTTAACCTTTCTTTGGCTTACGGTTTTATTTTTATCTATACTAATCCAATATGAATATAATTAAAAAAATTTATTTTTATTTTTATTTATGAAATTTTGTAATAATAAATATATAATTTCAAAAGGTTTTGATATCTTTTTCTCTTTCTTTAATTATGTAATCTGTTTTTACGAAGAATTTAAACTTTGATGAGCACAAATTTTATTTTTTATTTAAAAATTTTCTACTTATCAATAAATTTTTAATTATTACGTTGTTATTAATAATAATTGTTTTATTACTTTTAGATTTGGAGGTAGAGGTACTAGAAATAGACTTAATTATTTTTTAAAAATTTATTTTTTAAAATTAGTTTATTAGGTTACAGTTTCAAGTTAATCAATTGGTCTCCTGTCCATAAAGGACTTATATCGGGAACCTTGGTGATATATGTATGTATATACATATTGTGATTCCAAAGGTTAAGCAACTGTAAGGAGCACAAAGTTGCCGGATGTTAAAGCAATGCATTTGCTCACTAAGTGGATGTTACACCAAGTCTACTCATTCCAGGTAGCTGATCGTCCACAGTACGATTTGCTAACAATGGGCGTGTGTGGTTGTTAGCTAATCAGTTTAAAAACCAGTTGATTGAGCAAAATTTAACTTATTAATTTTATTGATAAGGTATTTTAGTGTTTGACAACCGACTAATTGTATTAGTTAATTGAACTCAATCAACTGATTTTTAAAAAGCTCCAGAGAAGTAACTTTTTATTTTAGCTGATTGAATAAATGACAGATGATATCCTTCAATCCCAAACGTCAATTATTGTAAGACATCTTATATTGTGCTTTCTCGTAGTGTCTGCCTCCTACCATCTCTCAATATGGCCTTTACCCATTGATCTGTGAGTTTTTTAACCACTAATTTGACAACTTTCTGTAATCAATCTTTATTAGTTCACAAAGTTATGTGGTAAGTACACGCCTTTTTTTGTTATAAATCACACTAATTTAGTACAAATAGTAGAATCCAAGTGATAAATCACATTGATTTATTATTATTATATGTTATATTTTTAATAGATTTATAAACTTCATTTAAAATTTAAATTTTATAAAAATATTCAAAGAAATATTAAAATATAATACTCATGACATTATAATTTTTTAAAGTCATACTCTTATAAGTCATTTTACACATAAACAATTAATACTAAACAACTAATTTTATCAAACATCTCTAACAAACAGCTAATACAACCCGCTGATTCTATTAGCTGATCAAATCAACTAATAGAATCAGCTAACGGCTGATAAAGGGGGTATTTGGTAGATAGCTTTTTAGCTATATTTCAGCTGATTAGAAAGGATTAACTGTTTGACTTTGTCAAACAGCTAATATACTTGTTTGGTTAAGAGCTGGTTAGGTTGGCTGATTCAACCCAACCAGCCATTTTTTGAAAAGCTACTTGGGAGGAACTTTTCAACCAACCAGCTAATGAAAATTTTACTAAAAGACAATTATACCCTTAAACTTATTTCTAATCTATCTAAAATGCATGAGATTAACCATAACTCTTATTTATAAATTCGTCAAAACGTCTATATAGTAGTTCGAGTATGTTTGCAAATAACACAAGGTATAAAACTAGAGATGGGATTTGAATTTTGTTGTTGTTGTTATTATTATTATTATTATTAGATTTTGTTGTTATTATTATTATTATTATTATATGTTATATATTTTTTATTATAGTTGTAAACTTAATTTTTGTAGAATTAAATATCTAAAATTTAAATTACTATAAGAATATTCAACGAATTGCTAAATTCATAATTTTTTTAAAGTCATGTCCTTATAAGTCATTTTACACATAAACAGTTAATACTAAACAGTTAATTTTACCAAACATTAAATGACAAACAGCTAATGCAATTCGCTGGTCAAATCAGCTGATAGAATCAGCAATCAGCTAACAACTAATACAATCAGCTGATTGCCAAACAGGGCCAAAATCAACTAATAGCTAAATACAATGAGCTGATTGCAAACAGGCCAATATCTATTTATTTTTCCAATTCTCCATTTTTTTCCCGTTTATAATATTATATGCAATAACTAGGCTATTCCAACCACAGCTTTCTTTTTAAAAAAGCTATTAACTGCTAAGCATGAATTTTATTGCAGGTCTGAGCCATATGTAAAACAACTCTGGTTGATTTGAAATTAATTCTAAAATCTATTGAATATGCAAGAAACAACAGAAACCAATGTGCACTCGAAAAGCTTATCACCACAGACAGAATGGAAGTTCACTCCTGCGACTGGCTAATCCTCCTGTTGCCAAAAAATACATGGAAATATTGCTTCTGACAAAGCGGCATTGCTCGTCTTCCTGCCCTTTATGCTTTTATAACGACCTCATTGCTGTTTTCTTGATCTTGCACTAATGTAGCAATACAAAGAGCAGAGCATTGACGGTAAATTCGATCAGGAAGATGCAGAGAATGCACAATTGTGACAAAATTTCAGAGGGACGAAGATCTCAACAGACAAGAAAGCATAGTTTCTCTACAACAACCTCTGATAGGACTATTGCAGGAGCTACACCTATCAAACCTGTTGTCTGTCATCGACAATTAGGAGTTAGAATAAGCCTGACAGGATTACTTCAGTGAACAAACCATTGATATCTGCTGATGTACATTATCTGCAAAGCAGACTACTACCAGGATGTTCAATAATAAACCATTAATTAAATTCCTTCTGATGTGCAATCCACCCGCTTTCCATTATTGACTTTTGAGATCTTACCGAGGGCTAATCCTTTTTTTTTTCCATTTATGTCCACAACATGCTCATATCAATGTTTAACAAATATTCAATGTCAGCATAGATTAATTGTGCAAGTGAAATAAGCATTCATATAAAATCAATCTCAAACATACAAGTAAATCACGATTAGACATCTCGATTAGCGAACTGCATTGAGCAATGGTCAAACTTGAAATCCAAGCCTGATCCCTTCAACCGAAGCAGACACAATATCATTGTCATAAAATTGACTGGTGCTCAGAGCTTTACAAGGTTTTAAATGTGAGCTGACTCGAACGATATAATCAATTAATTTTACTCCATAAAGCGAGGAGAGAGGTTCTGAGCAATCAATACCGCCTCTCCGGAGACCATTTGAGAATTTAGAGAAAAAAACCCAGTGGATTGAAGATAAGTTCATGGTTTTAGTAAATAGACCTCCGTTTTACCGAAGTTCGAAAATAAGGGCTCCATATGAAAACTAACATAAATAACAAGTCTAAATTGGCTATGAAAATTCAAAAAAGTTGCTCACTTTCTACTTCCTACTAAAGTTCGACAAAAAGAACAAGATGTTTGAAAACAGATCTAGGAATCTGTACAGACCTTGAAGCTCATCGGCAAAATTTATAGTTTACGTGCATGTTAAAAATTGATATCCTAATCTCGTACACTTACCGTGCATCGGAGGAGCACTGGCCATAATCTTAACAATCTCTTTGCATAAAAGGGCAAGTACTTCTTTTCCAAGCAGGTCAGACTTTGAATCAGCAGCAGATGCAGAAGAAAATAACCGTTGTAGAGGGGGCGCTCCTGAGCCATTTAAGCTATCGTGATCAGAAGTTGCCGCGGGAAGTATAGCTGTGGGCGAGGTCGCCAATAGTGACAAAGACGCTAATGGGTTTGGGTTTGAAGTATTTTCTTCGGCACAAGCTTCTGGTAAAGGATCAGAGGTTTTAGAGATTCTGGCTTTAGAGGATGGTAAAGGAACAGGTTTCCTTCTAGGTTCTTGTGACAAAGAAGTATCAAGAGAGAGTTTTACGGGAGGTTGACTTTCTAGTGGAGTGTACGAATGAGAAGACAAGGATGAAACCCTGTTGCCGAGATCTAAGATTTGAACAAAAATATTTGGGGGCCCAAACGTGCGTTTCTTGTCACTTTGAGAATGAGGGCGAGGCTGCGTAGACGGATGGTTAGCGAAATCAAGGAGGTTTTGAAAGATATTTGGGGATTTAGACTGCACGTTGTTGCTGTTGAAACCAAAAAGAGTGTTGGTTAAAGGTTGTTGGGATGTCAAAGACGGGGATTGCAGATGATCTTCTAACTCCTTCTTCACCATTTAGTCCTGCCAATCCAATCCTTCTTCTTTTTCTTCAGATTCGGATTCCTCTTGTACGCCAACAATGTTCGACACGAAAAGCTGTGACGAACGTAAAACAAAGCTTTTACATACTAATTATCATCTTTTTTCCTCGTAATGGTTTGACTTCCAATCGCACAAGAAAAACTTAAATATAAAAAGCACAAAAAAGACAAGTCGTTTACTCTTCCTTTTTTTATATCTCGAATAGTTTGAAAGCTCCCCCTCTTATCAATTTTCATCGCATCCAAGTGTTCTCTGATTCAACTTTTTTTTCTTTACCTTCTTTCTCATCTCTCTTGTTATTGATCCTGTGTATATGTGACGTTATCATATGTAGGCTATTTCTAAATTTTGAATTTTATAACAAAAAAGGTGTATAGGAATCTCTATGGCCAATGAGTATGATTCCGTAGATTCCTAATTCTTTTATAGTTTTAGCTTTATGTTTTAATCCTTATTTACTATTAAGGATTAAATGGTATTTCATCTATATAATTAGAGATAAAGCATAATATTTTAATCTTTCTTTATATTACTTTGACTCAACACAAAGCTGCAAATGTATGTGTTTACGTTCCCATGAATTTGAATATTTGGGAAAAAAAGAAAATTTTATTATTATTATTCATTTTATTTCTTTTTATCTTTTCAAACATTCTTAAAATAATCTCGTAATTATAATATTCATGTTGTGGTTGAAATTGTAAGTTTTATGCAATCACGTTAATTTTTACTAATGCACTAGTAATTTTTTTGTCCTGTTGTTCTATACTCCTACAAGTCCTCGTAATGTTTCTCCAACAATTGGTCACCCTCTTATCGGGATGTCAAAAACTAGGATTGGAGATGATCTTCCACGTGCTTCTTTACCATTTAGTGTGTTGCCAAACCAATCCTTCGTCATATTGTAAGCCATTCATGTTCAATGCAAAACCTGGGAAGTATGTAATGCAGAACTTTTACATACGAATTTTCTTCTTTCCATTATAATGGTTTAATTTCTAATTTTGAAGTCAATATATTGCATAAATTGATAAAGACGAGAAATCATAGCAATATAATATGTTAACTATTCGTCATTGATTTTCACTTGAGGTTTTCTTAAGGGAGTTTTATTTGAAGAGAAGTGCTTATAAGGATACAATTTATAAATTTAGAACTTATCATATTATTTAAGCCTTAAAATACTGTAACAAGTGAGGATCTTTACGTTAATGTTCAAAATTAAGTTTGTCTCAATTTTATGAAACATAGTTTACAAGAAAACTTAAATAGACAAGTTGTTTTTGACAAAGCTCTTTCTTTTTTTTTAACATCTCGAATAGCTTAAAAGGTCATCCTCGTATTAGTTTTCAACATATCTAATTATCCTATCCTTTAACTATTTTCTTTACTTTCTCTCTTCACGCTCATCTCTCTACTTTAACTCTTTTCTTTTTTTTTTCTCTCTTCTTTCTCATTTCTCTTTCCATTGATTCATAATGATAGCATATGTAGGCTATTGATAGGTATAGTTCATACTATTTTTTCCTAGGTGTTTTAGTGTGTTTTTAGATGTTTATTAGGTAATCGTCGTATATATAGGTTTAAAATTGTATTATTGTGAGCGTTTGTTTATATTCAAAGTGTTTGTGTGGTTTAGAGAATGACTTCAATCTTAATTTTATGTTTCATGAAATGTTTGATGTGTTTGTTGGTGCTGGAAATCAAATAATTGAAGAACAATAAAGGTGGAAGTTACATAAAGGGTGTCACAATCATGTATGAGGAGCACAATCGTGAATGGTATACGTAAGATTGCATGCCATCTGTCACAATCATGCCAATGTCACGATCGTGATAGGGACTTTCCAAACGCAACTTTTTTCATCTACTTTAGGATTTAGGGGTACTTTTGGAATAGAACAAAGTGGGAAAACCCTAATTACACCCCTAAGACCCTAATACACTATTTAAGGACATGAACCAAATCCAAAAATGGTTGCAATCATTGAGTCAAAGAGTATTAAATATGGGAGACCGGAAAGAACATCCAGGAATTCCAACTTACTGGATTAAGTCTTCAATAGAGTTTTTCTTCTTTTCCTTTAGTTATTTGATTATCCTTGATGTGTAATCTAAATTCCAAGATGTTAAACATGTTTATAAAATTCTAAATTTCATATTAGGATTTATTATGGAATTATTTTGTGACTTTGATCATTCTTGATTTCAATACATATTGAGATCTTTGTGATAATTGTTTATGATTATACTTGATAATAAATCAAGAGTGTGAGTTAAAAGTAATCAGTGTTAGATTATATAACAAGAGTTGGTAGTTTAATAGACACGCAATTATCAAATTAACAATCATTCAAAGAGAGATCTTGCTTGAAAAATAATTATCCAATAGATAGCTTTAGATCTAATTGAATAAGTTCGTAAAATTTTGTAAATTGAGAGATTGCAAATCTAGAAATTTTGAATTCAATTAAAGTTAATTCGTTAGATCTTGAGAGACAGTAATCAATACCTTAGGAAATCTAGGATGAAACACATAATTGAATCAACAATAGTTAAGGAAACAAAATAAGAAAAGAATAATTCCTAAGTATTCAATCTTGATTAAAACCTTATATTAATTGGCAACTCACTTGTTATTTGATTTTTTTGCTTTCTTTATTATTTTTTCAATTTTTATTATTTATTTTTATTCAAATCACATTCTGAATGCCTTGATAGTTGTGATTTGCTTCATGTTTTAGGGTTTAATTTTTTATATATTTAGTGTTAAATTGAGTGTTTAGTGTGTATTTAGGTTTTAATTGTGTTAGTTTATGTATTTAAGTGTTTTTTATAGGTTAGCATAAGTCTTTGAGCTTAAATGTTATGTTTTTGAGGTACCTTGATGTGTTTGTTAATATTTCAAGATCAATAGTGAAGAATGGAGAAGTTTCGGAGACTTTCGGGCCAAAACCACGGCCCACGATCCAGGCTACCATCGTGACAGAAAGATGTGAGCCACCAGGATCCAGGCCAAGATTGTGACACTTTAGTCACGATTGTGACAGAGGGGCTAGAACTAGGCCGCGATAGTGACACTTTAGTCATGATTGTGACAGAGAGGGTTAGACACTAGCCATGATTGCAGCCTGTGTTGGGCAGACACGAAAACAAGTGAAAACGTCAAGTTTTGAGAAACTTTTTGGACCGTTTTGACCCTAGACGAACCCTAGGGCTACCAAGGTATTTAAGGAACATAAAGAACAAAAGAGGGGAGCTTTTTGCATCAGACAAATTTCGAAACCCTAGAGAGCTTATCAAGAGATTTGAGGAAGGAGGCGAAAGAAGCGAGACACGGAGAAGAAGCTTGACACGATGTACTTCCCAGAATTGGTGGTTTCTCGTCGTCGCTGCCTCCTTCATCATCCATTTCAAACTATTTCTAGTTTATTTCGTTCTTAAAATTGTGTAGAATTTGGGATAGCCATAGATGATAGATTGTTGAATGTTGAGGATATTGTCTAAACTCACCTTCAAGATTTGTCTTTCATATTAATGAAATTTGACTTATTGCAATTTTATTGAGTTATTCGTGATTCAATTTCTGTTCTTAATAATTCGTTAACAAACTGAGAGGGTGAACTGAGTGAATATCATCAAATTGGGTTAACGAGAGTTTGGTAGTCTAATAGACAAAGAATCGAATCAAACCGTTAAATTTGTGTAGCGAGAGATCGTGCATAGGTTTCGGTAGGTTATTAGGCAATTTCAGAACTAAATTAGGTTTTGAGTAAATTGTGAATCGAGAGATTGCAATTCCATATTCTAATTAGGGATTATTAATTAGAGTTAAAGATTATAACTTGAGAGAGATCAATCCACCGGACCGTCTAGACCCAATAATTCAAAATTTCATAATCAATTAAATTTTTATTAGTGTCAGATTAAAACCCCCTTTCTCTCAATTTGTAGTTCCTAAGTTGATTCTTGATTGGGTTTTGCAATTTTCTATCCTGTTTATAATTTTTTAATTTAATTCTTGAGATTGATTGCTTGATTGATTAATTTTCTATGTTAGTTTGTTATTTTGATTTATTGCGAATTTAAGTCAAGCCTTAGATTTTAGGATTAAGTTACTCCTCCTCATGGGATCGATACCTTAGACCTTAGATACTACGTCAATAACCCATGCTCTTGCAGTATTATCGAGGTTATAAATATTAAAACTTAGCATATGTAAATCGTCGATCAAGTTTTTGGCGTCGTTACCGGGGAGGAAATAGTTTAGTTCTATAGTTTAAGGCATTAGATTAGTTTTTAATTTTTGTTTTCATTTCTTTTGTGTTATTTTAGAAATCGTGCTCTTGCATGAACGTAATAGTCATGAGAGGTTTGAGTCACGCAGTGGAAACTTTAGATTTGGATATCACTTGATTATAACCAGCCCTTAGGAAAGCTTGGCAAGAAAAAGAAGAAGAGATCAGAAAATCATCAAAGGTAGAGGAGTTTCAACATAATATGGATTAGGAAGCGAACCAAGGACGGCAACATAGGACCCTGATGGACTTCATGAGGCCAAGGTTCAACGTAGTGAATCAAGGAGTGGCTAGGCCACCTATGCAAGCAGCTTCATTCGAGATTAAACCAGCACTTCTCAATATGCAGCAGCAGAATGTGTAATTTTATAGATAGGCTAACGAGGATCCGAACGCACACATAGGTAACTTCCTTGAAATTTGTGATACCTTCCGGTATCATCAGATGTCAGAGGAAGTGGTTAGAATCAAGCTATTTCCTTTTACTCTTAGAGATAGAGCAAAGGTTTGATACCATTCACTAAGTCAAGCCAACATCACGATGTGGGATCAGCTTATGTGTGTTTTCTTGGACAAGTATTTCCTATTGACGAAGACCACTAAGATTATAAAGGAAATCATTAATTTTCAACAAAGTGATGGGGAATCAATCTAAGAAGTGTGGGAGAGATATAATGACTTGCAACAGAATACCCACACTATAACCTACCGAAGGAGTTCCTGTTGTAGACTTTCTACAATGGAGTGAACCCACCGACAAGAGGCATGATCGATGGAGCTTTAGGAGGATCCTTGATGCGGAAGACAACAGATGAAGTAGAGGAGTTGATAGAGGAGATGGCAAGCAACAATTGTTTGTGGACGAATGAGCCAGGTAGGTGACTTGCTACTTTCAGAGAGCAGAAGGGTATTGTCGCAGTCGATCAAATGACTGAGATGCAAGCAAAGATCGACAATTGGACAAGACAACTCAATAACATAAAGGCGTCGTCCTTAACTCCGGTGAAGGTTGTACATTTAAAGTGTGAGCTCTATAAACAGATAGACCATGATACCATAGACTGTTATTTGATGAAAGAAGACAATCAGGAGAAAGTGATCTACATAGGGGTGTAATATGGATGAGGAGGTGGTAACAATCCCTACTTCAACACTTACAACCTCGAGTGGAAGAATCACCCTAACTTCTCCTGGTCAAATAACAATGGCAGATAGTTCAGGCCTCAGGAACAATGAGGTTTTGAGCAAGATAAAAAGAGCTCGATGGAATTGAAGTTGGATAAGATTTTGGATAAGATTAGAGGCATGGAGGATGTGCATAAGAGGCTCGAGAATAAATTCGAGCAACTAACAAAGAACTATGCCTCATCTATACACAATCTAGAAGTCCAAGTGAGCCAATTAGCAGAGGCAATGTTTACTTGGAATGCTGGAACTCTTCCAAGCAACATCAAATCTAACCTGAAAGAAAGGGTTATGGTCATCAGTTAAACCCAAAATGAAGAACCAGAATAGGTGCAGGAAGAAGGAGATAAAGGGAAGGGTGAAGAAGACCTTCCAAGTGAGCCAGTGATCGAGTCAATTAAGTCAACTCGACGTATATTTCCATTCCCTATTTTAGCTCAGCAAGAGTTATATTCAAAAAGGGCAACGAGGAACCTATAAGAGATTGAATCAAATAAGGTCGAGAAAGTGACAGAACAAGTACAGATGAAGTTCACAATGAAGGAATCCATCAAGACAAAGGTTAAGGGGCAAATATCAAAAAAGGACCCTAACATCACACAGAAGAAATAGGACACAGAAGACTTTTTCATCCCCTGCAGTATCAATAGAATCATCATAAACAAGGCATTCGTGGATCTAGAAGCGAGTATAAACATGATGCCTTACACCTTTAGTCTAAATTTGGGGTTAAGAGAGTTAGTACCCACCAAGTTTTTAGAAAAGATGGCTAACAGAACGGTGCACAAACTAATGGGGATTATAAAGGATGTGAAAGTAAAAGTTGAGAAATATACCTTTCTTATAGACTTCTACATATTGGGTACTAGAGAAGCTGTGGAGACCTCGATAGTTCTTAGACGACCATTCCTAGCCACTGCGCATTCAATCATTGACATTGATGGGGGAAAATTAACTCTGAGGATAGGAAAAGAGCAAATGACCTTTCAAGTATCGTGAAAAGATTATAGATCTCCTTTACCTCCAAAAAATAGCAAAGAACCTGAACCTCAAGGCGAATAGGAGGATATCGAGGATCCTAAGAATGCATTCAAGAAGAAGCGCTCGTAAAGAAGAAGGCAAGGAAAAGAGAATTGCAAGGAAGGTGGGAACTGTAGTATGGTAGCTAAAGTTCAAACTTTAAGATTAATGACTATGCTACCATTGCACCATTCATTCTGACCACCGTGAGCTGAAAGGAGCGTTGAGCTATCGACGTTAAAAGAAGCATTGCATGGGAGGCAACTTATGAAAAATTAGTTTCTTTGATTGTTTTTGTTAGAACGTTTGAATTCCGTGGTTAGGATTATTTTTGTTTTGAATAAATCAAGAAGGAATAGGATTTCAAAATAAAGTGGATGAATCATCAAGTAAGAAAAGAAAGGTGAAAAGGGGTCGCAAAAGTATTAAGAAGTGAAATTGAAAAGATTTAGGAAAGAACCAATGAAGCTAGGACACGATCGTGGCTTATGACTAGGTAATAAAGAGGGAGGACACATTTCTTTAAGAAAATTTTAACATTTTACCCTTTTAACCACCTATATATTCAGTTTTAACTTCACTTTTACATTTATTTTCATTTTCACTTTATCTCCCTAGACTTCAAGCTTACAAACACTCTCACATCTCTCTAAAAATTTCAAACTTCCAATTTTCTTCCAAATTCTACTTACACATTAAACAATTCGCTCGATGGGAGCAATCAAGACGAATTTAATTTGTGGTATGTGGAAGAAGAAACTGAGCAGCAAACTTTGGTGTACCCTTCACGACCTACACGAAGGAGGAAGTTGTTCATTTCCAAGCTTTAAATGCTAGACAAATTGTAGTTCCCAAATACTTTGATTTTGAAACACTTAAGAGGCTACAGTTACGCGAGAGAGTAGAAAAACAAATCCAATGGACCCAATTTATACAGTTCCAATTTCCTGTCTATCAAGAACTCACATTGGAAATTTTCACTTCACTGACTTATAACCTTAGGAATCCCAAAGAATTGTGATTTAGGTTAAGCAGAAGAGCTTATGAATTGAATGTAGAACTCATGTGCGATATGTGTGGATTCCTCAAATCCTCTATCATCGATCAGCATAATGATTTTCATCCCTCTCAATACTGGAATGAACTCATTGGAATAGAGCACTTTCATGCCAAGAATGCTCATAACAACATAATACGGTCCCACAAACACTTGTTGCTGCACACAAATTTATGTGTCTACTATTTTTTGACAAAACAGAAACCAACAAATGTTTCATAAAGGAACTTTTTATGTTGTAGTGCATAGATCACAGTATTCTAGTATGCACATCCATATATGTGCTACAAGCTATTGTTGAGACTCCACACAAGAGGAGCAACAATCTAGGAATGGGGTATATAGTGTTTACCATTACAAAATATTTTGGCATGGACCGGAGTGGATTAACTATTCATCTCCCTAAATTCCTAAACCATCACCACTTATGGCGGGCTAAAATCCTTAATTCCCAAAACATAGAACTTAGGGATATCAGCCAGAAGACACATGTCAGAATTAGTGCCAGTTAGGTTAGCTCAAGTTTAGCCCTGCCACAGCAAGCAAAGGAAGACTCTACTAGTGAAGAGTTCGAGGAAGAGGAAGAATATGGCTAGAAGGAAGTTTTGGATGCAATCTCTAAAACCAACAAGACACTTGCGGAGAACACCAGAATGATTAAGGAGATGGCCCGGACACAACTCTACCACAGTAGGGATATCCATCAGATCCACAGATATTTCGAGGCTCAAGGCGTTTAATTTCCTCCTTCGACACCATCACTGCCTCCATCTCTATAGGATTTGTGTCTAACCCAATTATTTTTCTTTTCCAAATTAGCCTTCAGCTCTAATTTTTATGTTTATTTCTATCTTATTTTCTGTTTACTTTAATTTCTGTCTTTTCTTTTCTTTTATGTGTTGTTCGCTCCCTTTTCACATTGAAGACAATATGTTGTTCAAGTGTGGGGAGGGATTATGTGTTTTACTTTCGATATGATTTGCATATTGTATGATAGTTATTAGGTTACATTGTGTGAATTGTTTGAATGTATCAATCGCTTAGATATGGTGAAATTTATTTAATTTTGAACATAGTCGATTACGTTGTAAATAATCATTAGCTCGCAAAATTAGTGAATTAGAGGTATTTGGATAAATATACATCTTAATTAGGATTTTGTGTAAATTTAGCACCCCATAGGTTGTCACATTCATTCATAATTTGAGGCCTTCAACTTAAGTAGCTTAACTAGTATTTTCCATGGAAATGAGTAACTTAAACAACATGGTAGACAATAAAATAAAAAAAGAAAAAATGTATTAAATAAATCATTATTTCGTTGACCTTTAGGTTATGAATAGAGCTAGTAGTCAGTGGAAAACATGATATAGTTGAGTAACCGGATCGACACACATCACAAATGTGTGCCTTCATGTCAAAAAGCTATAATGACACTTCAACCAAGCAGTTTAATAAAAACATGACTTAGTCGAGTAACCAAATCGACATTCATTACCAATGTTTGCCTCCGCATAAAAAGACTAAGTTTATGTTCACTAAAAAGAATGTGTGTGCTCTGAATAAAAACCTACGGAACTTGTAATAAGCTTGACTTTTCATGAAACCATATTTAGGAACATTTACAGAGTCTGAAGGATCAAAGAATTATTAATGTGTATGTGTGCAATTAAAAAGGGTAAATGAATTAGCACTTAGATCTCGATTAATTTGTATATTTAGTTCAAAGCCCCTAGACTTATATTTTGCATGTTAATGATTAGATATAAATCTTGTATCAAATAATCAACTCATGAGACTTGAATTATCTCAATGGATAAGAAATCACTTTACTATGGTGCATTAAATTGCATTCGAATCCCTAGTGTGAGATATCATTGTATACTTTATAATCTGCAAATCCACGTAATATAATTACCATCAGTTTTATAATTCCTCAAAATTCTCTTTACATTAATCACTCATATGATTCACACATTTTTCCTCAAACATTTTTTTCAAAGGGCTAAGATCAATAAAAACTCCTTAACAAATGGTACCCAATATATAGCTAGTTCCAGAGAACTCCAGATCTCTCATACATATGCCTTGGAGTTTCTCACTTCATCATTACCTCAATTTTCTTTGGGTTTCCTAATATTCCATGATCAAATACTATATGACCCAACATTTTATTCGATTAAGCTAAGATTCACTCTTATTAAACATGGCAGATAAATTTTTGTACCTTCATGATATGTAAGATTTACTTCTAGTATTCAAAATATTCTCCTCAACTTTTCAAATACATTCATTAAATCATTTATGATCATAGTCACTAATTGATCCAGGAAAAATTGGGACATTATTCTTCAATGCTGTGACACTGTTGGGGGCATTGTTAACTCAAACAAATATAGCAAAACTCAACCTGCGCATGATTAGTTCTCGTAATTCCTTAAGCAACAAATACCTCAATGAGGTAGGATTATTTCATGTTAATTTTGATTTCCCAATTGACTTCTTTCCTTGAATGATTTTCCCCATTCATTCGATTTCTTCTGATTTCACATTGACTTATTCTAATGTCTGTTCATTCATAATAGTTTCTCCACTCATTTCAATTTATTTACAATCTTAACTTCCTGTGTTGGCAACACATTCATTAGATCTAATTCATATCTCCTGTACTTATTTGCATAGAATATAGTGTGGACCTAAATTGTCCTCATATTAACAATAATCTCACCTCAAATTCAAGAATCCAATCATATAGTTGGATACTTTACATCAAACATAATGCATACTTTCTCAGTAGCATATTTTACATTTTATACTTGTGTCTCCGTTAGGACTAGGACTCCAATACTCACTTTTGAATCATTACATATTCATTTCTGATTTGTTCCTCCAATGATCATTCTTAATATAAGGTATTTGATTTGCGTAACCTAATTCAGTGAAATTCTTGTTCGAAAGAAGATTTCTTGCTACTAACATCTATACCATTCATGTAATCTTTGTCAATCAATTGTTATCATCATTACATTATCAACCATTCTTAATGCCTCAAGAAGACCAATTTTTGTAGTTTCTTACTAGGTCATAATGTTTTGGTTACCAAAACTTGATGAAGTAGTAGACATGATTATTGTCATATATGCTTAAGTGTGTACCATCACGATACTCCCATTCTATCCAGAGATTTATTTTCGACAGATCATCTATCATCTTACAATAGTGATACTTTGATCTCAATTGATCCTAGACAACATTTCTCTTTACTATATATATCATTCATCTCATGGAAAGTCATTTATGTCTATTTCATTCCCCTTTTATTCCTTCCTTATTTCTATCTCATCTTTCCTATTGTCATTTATTTCACCTTCCATATGTATATCCTTAATCCATTCAGAATTATAGATGCATAATCATTATGAAATTCTAATCTTAATATCACAAACATATTTTTATGCTAAATCATAACTATGATCACATTTATTTGACATTCATTTCAAGTTCAAGTTTAACCTCTCAAAGTCATAGAAAATTTTATTTTCTTTCAACTTCACTTGTACACTTTAAATCTTGTCATTTCTACTTATATCTCTATTTCCCTAAAACAATCCACTACAATGTATTCACATCTATTTCACATTCTAGGATATACCACCATAGTACAATATTGATGTCATATTCTATAATACATCACCAATACAAATGCGTTGAATCTTTATCTGAACCATATACTATTTGTCATTTCTAGATATCCGTAAGTTTTTATTTTCTCACATTCTGACAGATCATAATTCTTCTCACTATTTCTATCAACTCAAATTCTTAACAAATGCTCATGTGTGTGACTTATACACATGCGATTCAGACTAGGGATCAATTGCCACTGCTTGCTATGACATGTCTAAAATGCATATAACTTGACACATATTTGAAAAATGCCCATGTAAGATGCTAAATCTGGGCTCTGATACCAAATTGTAGCACCCCACTCCTGCAAGACATGTACTCAACATCCTGAGTGATGTCTGTGAACATACCCCGTGAGGGTGGCATGCTAGAATAGTCAATTAGTCAAATTCAATACAGAAATTTCTTTTTCTTTAAAACAATGCAAGTATATTGCAAAAGAATGAATAAATAAATTTGGCCCACTTTTATTCATAAACGTTTTCAACCACAATGTCACAATCATTACATTATGAAGTCATTTACATACACATTGCAAAATACTTCTGAATACATATTTTGATACAAAAATTAAAGAAATACTAATGCAGATGCGAACTGATCCCGACCTCTATCTCTTACTTAGGTGTAATGGCTATACTCTCGTCAGCCTAACAGGGTAACTAGTCAGAGCCTAAAAAATATTGCAAATTTTGGGTGAGTTTTACGAACTCAATGAGTGACCATCCTCGATGGCTCACTCAATCACATAACACATACAGTTCACATATTTTCACATAATTTACATCATTTCATTTAACATATAGGATCACATTTAGGGCATTCAAATTAATCATTTCAATCATTTAAAATACATATATCACTTATAATGCAATGGGCATAAGACTCACTTTGATTTATTACTTTGTTGTGACCTAATGACGATGACTGTCTTGTATCTATTGTGGATACCAGGCTCATTAATGACTATCCCATATCCATTAGGGATCCCGGGCTCTTTTTACATAGTGAGCTTCTGGCTCTTATGCACTTTCTAAGCTTTAAGCTCTTTTTTACAATCTAAGCTTGAAGCTCTTTTCATATTTTGAGCTTTAAGCTCTTTTGTGGTGGCTACTCTGTTACAACTTCCTTTATGTTTCATGTATTCATGTAATGGAATAAATCACATTGACATAACTTTAGTCTATCACATGCTTTTGGATTCACATTCAATTTCAAATTCATCATCAGACCGTGGTCCGACATTCAACATAAATGTTGAGAAACACTTTTTCAATCATATGCATATTCACTTGTTTCTTAGAAACTGGGTCCAAAATTTAACAATCAAATTAGATATCACATATTTCATCAAATTCACATACAAGGAGCACTTTAATATTCTCACATTTATCAAACTCCTCGAACATTCAATGTCCAAAATTCAGAACAATCACATTCCTATGGAAAAATCATTCAATATATAATACAAACAGAACAATCAGTAAGTAAGAACATCTAGATCAACTCACAGTATGCTCTAGATTAGCATTTGCTTCCAAGATTTGGAAACATTTGGATGCGAAATTTTATCCTGCACATCAATATTATGTAATACACATGTTGCACATACATTAATAATTGCACAATCTTAAGTATTCATTTATATACAAATATGTATATGGACTATGTATAATGCATGCTCAATGACAATCCTGGGTATATTATCAATTTTCACTTTTTATCCACATTCTCTTTTTATAACTCAATTACTCTTCATTTCATTTTTAGCATTATTGCTCTTCACAGTATCTAACTCTCATTTCTTCTTATAATATTTCCAAAATTCCAAACTTTCAGGTTAATTTTCCATGGTCACTAGTAATTTGGCAACACTTTCTTCTAGTAAATTGTTCTCCTATCTCTTAAGTTTCTAATGAAACCAAAATCATTCAATTTGGCTAAGTATTCCAAAAGTTATACTCCAAATAATTCAAACTATTCTTAAACTGAAATAGTATTCTATGCTCATCTACAATTCAGAATTCTAGAATTCTAAAGATAGAATTAAAATTTAATTTCTTCAGACAAATTGTAGCCCTATGTCTCTATCTTATTACAAATTAAGAATCACACCATTCGGATAACTATAGAAAAAGTTATGATCAAAATACCAGAGCATGTTTAAACTATGCACAAAAGTTTGCAGCAAAGAAGCTACGAGTTTACCGTGGCAACCTTTTCTCGAGAGGAATCCGCATAAAATCTTGCAAGTTGGCCGTGACGAACCAAGGAGTTGGCCACAGTGAACTTTTCCTGGGAGGAATCCTTGAAAAATCTTGCAATTTGACTACAACGAACCAAAGAGTTAGCCGCGGTGAACTTTCACAGAAAGAAGTAAACATAACTCATTTTGTAGCTTTTCCAAGTCTATTTTTCAGGTCAGTTTTGTATGACCATTATAACCTAGAAAATGAGGTTTTTAGGTAAATTATTCTTCTAAGAAATTGTTCATCTATGTATCAAGTTTCTAAATAACCTAAGTTCATACAATTTGTCCTAGTAAACTGTAGGTTATACACAATTTACTACATTCTGTTAAGGAACAAAGACATAATCCGAAACTCAACTTCAAGATAAATTTCAAAACTCTTAGTGACAGAATTCAAACTCAATTTCTTTATGAAAATTGTAGTAATTCATCTCCATTTTATTATAAATAAAAAATCATCCTATTTGGATATCATAGATCAATATATGTCTAAATTTTAGATACATGTTCAGTAGAAACACTACATCTAACATATTTCTAGCACTCCTCATCATCAATTTCATCCTAATTCATCTATTTTGCTTAGTCTATCATTTCTAACTTATATCCACATCATTTCCTCTTCATTTATACCCCAATTATAGTTCAATATCCTCTATACATAATTCAAAATCCATGCTTGATTTTATACACCAAAAATATAACATATCATATACACATTCATCATAATGACCTTTCTACTCAAAAATCATCTCAACAACAACAACTTGTCAATTATTAACAAATCATCACTCTTCCAACACCATTTTTATGATCATGCTCTCTCTAACCTATCATTAATATAAAACAAGGCAAAAACTCATTCATTTATTTATCACATTTTCATACACTTTCATACACCATTTACACTAACCCATAATATTTAA
>JANIIA010000192.1:42820603-42832645 GCA_027478495.1 Erythroxylum alaternifolium
ATTACAATTAGTCACATCACAATTGATCACGATTTAATCACAGTAAACCACATAGGGCACAATTCACATTTAGGCACTATTCACAATTAGGCACATAAATCATATCAGTCATGATCACAATTGATCATGATCACAAACATATAAGCACATAAGTCAGTCTAATGTACACTACCTAACTTCACCTCCATGTCGATCTTGGATTTTCCTAACAAACCAATGCTTCTAGTTAAAACCAACCCATTAACTTAGAAATACTATTTCCATAGTTCAAACATTTTTGTGTAGAGTAGGCTTGGGTTTGCCTAACGACTCTAACTTTAAAAAGACTCTAATTCTCACCTCATTAAAGGAAGGTGTTAGTTTTAATATTCGAAGTGAGGGGTTTAGTTTTAATATTCTAAGTGAGGGGTTTAGTTTTAATATTCTAAGTGAGGGGTTTGACTAAGGTCTCATCTAACTTAGATGGTCTTATACATATATAATATAGTTACTATAACTACATGGCATAATATGGACTACCCAATCAAATAGGGCTTAAGCCTATAACCATTCATCATGCAAGCCCACACGTTCTCCTAACCATGCATTCTCTAATGAATATATGTAATCGCATTATTTTGGTTATGACATCTTATGGATCCTAACATGGAAACCCAATCCAACACTTGGATCTAAGCCCAATCCAACACTTAGGTTTACTATCTTCCTTTTACTAACTGGCTAAAATTACTAATGTTAATATTAATCTAATTAACATGAATTCGTAATTACAGAAATTAATTCATAATTAATTTACCTTAAAATAATTATTTGATGTCCAAAATTAAACAACATCAATTTTACCAGACATGCCAAATTTTCTAGTCTTACTAGAAAATCTATTGCTCTACTAAAATTAATTTCTATAATTTCCTAAATTTTGAAAAAAATCAAATCATCATTCCAAGCATCTCTAGGTTGTTTCACGATGATTAAAATAATTTAGGAACAAAAATTGTCCTGATCACCGAAACACTGCTAAGATACCAAAAACGACAAATATGACTTTTAAAATTTTATGGAAATGAAATATGAGGCAAAATCACATATTCATGCATAAAATATCAAATTAAAAAATTTTTATCACATAAAAATATTTTTAAGGTTTTGGAAGCAAAGCATAAACACACAAAAACATCAAACAAAACATATCCTACAATTTCTGGAAAACTGTCCAAATATGGAAAATTGTTTGATAAAATTATTAAAACAATTTTAATAATTCTATAAAAATTCCAGAGGTATAAACACATCCCAAATATATTCAAATAAGTTTTCCAAAATCAAATTCCACGAAAATCATGTGTAACCTCATCAGTTTAGCCAATAGACATCACATGCCCAACAGAAAGACAAATTTCATGCATGTTCTTGTAAGGACAAAATTAAATATTTTAATCACATTAAAAATATTTTCAATCACTCTGAATCATTCAAATACATCTTATGAACAGATTAGTGAAATAAAATCATGAAAAACATTTTCTATAATTAATTTCGAACAAAACATTACAGGACCCTAAACTGTCACAACCATGAAAATAGTTTTCATATGTCATGTATTCTACACCTAACAAGGCACAAGATGTCTCTGATACCACTGTTAGGTTATGATCATGCATCTCATACATAATATATATCAAATATACACAGTGGAAATAAATCGGAACCTCAAAACCCAGATCTACTCATGTATATAGACATAGAAAAACAAAAACATGAAATGTAAGATGTTTATATACCTTTCTGACGATCTCCTTTATTCTTTAATCTTATCCACATTAGGTTGTCGTAAACCACAATGATCAACGCAGACTATCTCTAGTGAAAGTCCACATGAAGAAAGAAGGATGAAACCTTACTAGGAGATGGCTAGAATTCTTTCTTTACGCTGGCAAAGACAAGAATTCTTGAGAGAGTTAGAGAGAAAATTTGTGTGTGGAAGAAAAGGAACCTTTCTTTTTATTTGTCTTACATAAGATGCACGAAAATCTTCTCAAATTTCTGCACCATTTGGCCTTCTATAATCCCCATCACTAATGGAAAGCTATGGGAAGTTAATGGTCATGAATAGCATGCATTAATGGAAGTTATGGGAAGTAAATGACCATGAATATCATGCATTAATGGAAGCCAACAACACTTTTTTCTAATCCATTCCATGCAATGTTTTCTACCATGATGACATCGTGATACAATCCTAAAATACTCTTTCATATCTTGAATCACCATTCAAAACCATTTTACTCATCCTTCGGATCTTCTATGTGTGTGACTCATTAGGTTCTCGGTTAAGTTAGCCACTTGAATTAATGCTTAATTCAAGTAAGTTAAGAGCAATATCTGGCAACAGGTCATGACCCCCAATTGAACAAAAATTCAGTGGTTTGACTACGAAGCCTTCCATAAGTAATGTTACCATGTAGTTTGTCCTTTCATCATCTATACCTCACTTGGTTCAGAGTATGGTCAAAGTGTCAACTCCCACTAGACTGACTACGCCACATCTAGTCCAAATGCTATTAGATCTTGTCCTGAGGATTTCATTACTCTATATATCATTGAAGACTCTCTTCATGACCCATATCTGCTCTAGCTAGAGACTCCCAAGCAATGACCTCCACAAGAGGCCATGGGTATCATCTCCTTATATCAGAAGTGGTGAATCCTTTATTGGTTACTTAATTACCTCCGAATACTTCAAGCTGTACCCAATCACCACCCTATGAGTAACCCATAAAAGGCACCAATGAATGGAGTCAAAGCATAGGATTAGTATCTGAGATATCCTTGAGTACCTCAAGTCAAAAGATACTTGCACCATTGCTATGCTGAGACTATTATTGACATTGGAATAGAATATCCATATGATTGTTTCATAGTAGGCCAATACAATGTACTTACTACCCTTAGTAAGCATTCATATGTTAACTCTAAACAACTCAGGTCTAAAGCTTATATGATCTCCTGCATGATCTAATTAAGGAGTATAATATGCACCAGTCTATCCGGATTAATGATATCCCATCTCATTAATCCTATGACTAGGGAAGGTTTAAATACTACAATAATTACATATGATAGGAATCTCATTATCATGATCTCATAATGATTTCCTCCATGCTATGTTTTGTATCAAGGACTTCATTAAATCAATTTAAGTTCAAAATCAAATCCATAAATGTATGAACATCGAAATAATAAAAAATTCCTTTATTAATCATAAAAGGATTTATACAATAAGTGGTAAAGGTGATTGCCTTTAGAGCACTTCTCTAACAAAGGACACCTTAAATATTAAAATCAATTAGGAGTTCTCATTAAAGATTGACTTTTATAAAGCATTTGATGCTGTTAATTGGAATTTTATCTATCAAGCTTTCTAAGATTTTGGCTTCTCCTCTCCCTTTATACATTGGATATTTTACTGTATTTTCACTCTTTTTTATAATATTCTTATCATTGGAGAAGCCACTATGTTATTCAAGGGAGCAAAATGGATTAGGCAAGGTGAGCTTATCTCTTATTACATCTTCTCTATTTGCATTGAGGTATTAACTGGGCTTATAGCTCATAATATAGTGCAGGAGAATGCACTTTAGATATCACTATAAATGTAGGAACTTGAAACTCTTCAATCTCTCATTTGCTAATGACTTAATATTACTTCATGGTATTGATTATCTTTTTGAAACTCTTATATATTCTCTTAATTATTTATTTAAATTATCTAGTCTCAAAGTGAATAACTCTAAAAGCCAATTGTCTATTTCTCATTGTTCAAATGAACTAGCCTTGGAGTTGTCTAAAATTTCAAGTCTTCAAATTCATAAGCTTTCTTTTAAATACCTAAGTATCCCAGTCACTACCTCAAGATTGATGTTCAAATATTATGCTCCCCTTTTTAGTCAATCCTTTAAAGAATTGGCAAGTGGAAAAATAAAACCATTTTTCATGCTGTCAATTGTCAACTTACTATTTCTGTTCTCGACAATTTGCATATATGTTAGAGCTCACATATGTTCTTACCACAAATTCTCATCAAGGCATTGGAAATGTTGTTTAAGAATTTTGTAAGGGATGGAGAAGTTTTATATAAGGGATCAGCTAAGATTAGTTGATATTCAATTTATAGATTGTTCAATGATCATGAGACCTTATAGGTAAAATGAATGCATGAAAAATATTTAACACGTAGTAGCTTTTGGGGTATGAGAAGCAAACATTATTCCTTATGGATTGTCTACCAAATGCTAATGCTAAGAGTGACACTTAAACTAATGGAGAAAAAGCTAGCTTTTGGTTTGATAACTAGGGCAATCTAGTTCCTCTCCATCTTTAACCAACATTTTTGCTATTGTGACTCACAATTCCTACAAATGTCAAGGTGAAAGAATTGATTAAAGATGATAGATGTTATAGTGATCACAATAACTCTCTGAATTCCTTAATGTTGTCCCTAGCTCCAGGCGTAACAAATACAAAGATGATACTTTTTTCAAACTAAGGAATAATCAGGGAAGTTTATAAACTCCTCCTAAAAAATGGTTTAAAGGGAACTTAATTGAGGTCTCCTTCATATTTTAGGTGGCAGTTAGAAAAAAGACTCATTACTTTTGAAAAAATCAAATGGAACTATTATCTTAATGGTTTGTGTGTCCTTTGCAAATTTTTTCAATGCAATTTCTTCCATCCTATCTAGCTAAATATGCTTAAATGGTGTAACATTCATCTCCAATATGGCATATAGATCAGGTTATAAATTGCTCATTAGATGTCACGTATCAAAACAAAAATGATCTAGTCTTCTTTAAAATGTTTATAAGTTGTTGCATCTATACGATTCATAGGTATAGATTATACCATATTTTGATAAGTATTTTGGTGTGTTTTTAAGTGTTTCTTATATGATATCCTATGCATAAGTTTAGAATTATGTTATTATGTGTATTTGTTTATATTCTAAATGTTTGTATAGTTCAAAGCGTGAATTCAATCTTAATTTTATGTTTTATGAGGTGCTTAATGTGTTTGTGAGTGTTGAAAATAAAAAAATTAAAGAACAAAGAATAAGGAGGAAGATGGAATTAGAATGAGATTGTGCCTTATAAAACACGATCATACCAGAGAGGAATAACTCAGAGGCAAGATTATGCCAAAAGGTTTCTAGGTGCAAAGTTTTCATCTATCTTAGGGTTTGAGGCTAATTTTAGAACTGAAAAAATTGGAAAAAGCCATAGACAGGACCCCAAAACGCTAATACATTTTATAAGAATGTAAAACACGATAAAAAATACAGCAACCAATATTAAAAAGTGGGTCAAACATGGTTAGATCAAAAGAGCTTTAGAATTCCAGCTTTTTGGATCAAGGTTTCAATAGAGTTTTTCTTCTTTTTCTTTAGTTATTTCTTTATCTTTGATATGTAATCTAGATTCTAATATGTTAAACATGTCTATGGAGTTCTAAATTTCATATTATGAATTATTCTGTGACTTTGATTATTGTTGATTTCAATAAATATTAGACGTTTGTGATATTTTTATATTTAAACTTCACAAAAAATCAAGAGAGTGAGTCAAAAGTAATTAGTTTTAGATTTTACATTGAGATTTGGTTGTTTAATAGACCTATAATTATCAAATTAAGAATAATTTGAAGAAAGATCTTGTTTGAGAAATTAATTATCCAACAGATAGCTTCAGTTCTAATTGAATAAGTTAGGAAAGGTTTTGTGAATTGAGAGGTTATAAATCTAGAAATTTCAAATTCAATTAGGGTTAATTGATTAGATCTTCAAAGAGAGTAATCAATACCTTAGGAAATCTAAGATTAAACACAAAATTGAATCATCATGATTAAAGGAAACAAAATAATGAAAGAATAAGTCCCGTGCATTCTATCTTGATCAAAACCTTAAATTTCATTGGTAGCTCATTGTTTATTTGCTTGTTTGCTTATTTACTTTACTTTAGTATTTTTTTTTAACTTTTTTAAATTAAAATTTATCTAAATCAATTTTGTATTACCTTAGAAAAAGTTTGGCTCAAATTATCATCTATTGCATAATCCTCAATGGAACAATATCCTCTTATATTACAAGATACAATCTGTATACTTGCAGGTATTGAGAGTTTTGTTATTAGATATAAAACTTACTCAAGAAGTTTTTGGTGTCATTATCGAAGATTTAGCATTAGGACTATTTGATTTCCTTTAATCTAAGGAATTTTTATCATTCTTATGTCCTTACGGTTGCATCAACACAAGAATTACTTAGAATCCTTACGGTTGCATCAACACAAGAATTACTAAGAGTTCAAGCAAGATCGAAGACACCTCAGCTCTTGACATCACAAGATAAGAAAGAGAAATCTGAAGAGCGAGATGCTAAGAAGAGACAAAAACAACAACTGTAGAAGAATATAATCACAAAGACCAGTGGAGAACCTTTATGGATTTCATGAGACCAGGATTCAATGCAACATAACAAGGTGTCACTCAACCACTGGTGTAAGGCACATCATTCGAGATCAAACCAGCATTGCTGAATATGCTATAAATCAACATGTAGTTCTATAGGATGCCTAATGAAGCTCGCAATTTCCATTTAGTTCAATTTTTAGAAATATGTGATACCTTTCGATGTAATGGTACTTTTGAAGATGTTGTTAGGGTGAGGATTTTTCGTTTCACGTTGAAGGATAGGGCCAAGGCATGGTATCATTCCTTAAACCCAGCCAATGTCACGACATGGGAGCAGTTGATGTATGCCTTCTTAGACAAGTACTTCCCTTTGACAAAGACCACAAAATTGATAAAATAGATTACCAATTTCTAAAAAAATTGACAGGGTTTCACCATATGAAGTATGGGAATGTTCAAGGATTCATAAAGGACATGTCCTTACTATAATCTACCAATGGAGTTCTTATTGCAAACTTTACAATGAAGTTAAATCACCCATGAGGGGCATCATAGATGCAATATGAAAAAAAGTTAAAGAAGTAGAGGATTTGCCAGAGGAGATGGCAAATAATAACCATCTTTAGATTTCAAATAAAATTAGATAGTAATCGACTTTTTGAGGTTAGAAGGGAGTCATTCTTGTAGATTCAATGACAACACTATAGGTGAAGATAAATAATTTAACAAAACAACTTAGCAACCTGAAAGCCTCTTCATCAGCTCTAATTAAAGCAATTCAGCAAGAATTCAAATTATGCAAACAAGATAATCATGTTACTGTTGATTGCTTCTTAATACAAAATAACAATACGGAACAATTCAACTACATGGGCATGTAATTTGGTCAAGGAGGAGGAAATAACCCACAATCTAACACATATAATCCTGAGTAGATAAGCCACTTAATTTTTTCTTGGTTGAACAATGTGAGTAATTATTTTAGAAATCAAGGCCCACTTAGATTTTAATAAGATAAGCCTAGTGCCAATGGTTCCAAACTGGATAAGATTATAGATAGCATCAAAAGTATAGAAGGGAAGTTTGACGAATTAGCAAAGAATTATACCATTTCCATTCATAATCTAAAGGTTTACGTGGGCCAACTTGCAAACACATTGTCTACAAAAAGCTTGAGGAATCTCCTATATAATATTGAAGCAAACCCGAGGGAGCAACTCAAGGCAATCACACTTAGGGGTGGGAAAAAGCTTGAACAACCAGTAGAGAAAATTCACTTCATAGAGGACCATGAAACGAAGTAGAACGATGAAGAAAGGAGTAAAGACCCTCCCTCTTTTGCCACTCCGCCATACCTACCTACGATTCCTTTCCTCTAGAGATTAGAGAAGAACAAATTGGACACACAATTTACATAGTTTGTGGACAATTTGAAAACTTCTAAAATTAATTTATCTTTTATGGAGGCATTAGAACATATGCTCAAGTACACAAAGTTTCTAAAGGATATATTATCAAAAAGGTGGACTTGGAAAGATAATCAAATGTTAGCTAATAAGTGTATAATATTACATCTTTTATCCTCCTAAACTTAGTCCATTTAGTTATTTTTATTACACATTTGGGCATGATTATTCATATTTTATTAGTTAAAACCCAAAATTATTTATTCTGAACTTTACTGTAAAATTAGCCTACGTTGAACTATTTTTTAAAAGTTTAATGGACTGATGTAATTGTGTTAACTATGGGGAGATGATTAAAACTCCAACAGCTCATGACAAGCAATAGTCCATGAAAAATGACGTTGTAGTAAATGAAGCAAAATATGCAAGCAACGTGCACGTTGGATGCAACAGCTGGACCAAAATGACAAAGCAACCAGTTAGGAGACGAAGCAGGAAACGACAGTAGAAGCATGAAAAAACACAGTATAGATGGGAAACCAAAACAGATGAAATGTAGATGTTTGGCAAGCAACAAAAATGCAGACATTGGGCCAAAATTAGGCAATAAGGATAAAACGCAGAAAAATGAGGGTTTAGAGCATGTTGTGTTTTAAAAATAAGGATAGTAACGAAAGGGAGGCGGTGACTTTTCGCTGAAGTAATTTGAGAGTAAAATAGATCTTTTCGGTTGAAGGAGTTCGGGAACTTCAGGGGCTTCATGAGAACACAAAGATGGAGGTAAGCTCTCCACCAAGAGGAGACCCATGGAGGGGTAGCCTCCCAATACTAGTTTGGAGGCGACATCAACGTTAATGACCAGGTTAAGCACTCTTTCACTGTTTTTGTTGTTTCTTTCTCTCTTTAGAAATTGATTGTGTTATACTATGTTAATTGATTTGGGTTTTGTGTATGGATAATTATATTCTCGCTATCGTTCGATTATTTATGTATGAACTTATTGGGTGTTGTGAAAAGATTATTCGAATGCAGTCATTGGATCATTTTATTACAAACGCATTCCTAAAATTTCAATATAATACGTAATTGTTATATTTGAAATTCATTTGTAGTGACTAACGGTTCGTAATCATTAGGGTTAACATAACCTAAGTTAAATGACGCATCATACGTGGTTATTAACTTGATTAATTGGTTTTCCTAATTTGTAATGCTACTACCTAGTTAAATCTAAAGATCATATCTTAGGTTATTTGGTAGTTAGATTAATTAACGATCGTATCTTGATTAAACACTACCTAAGGGAAAACTTGAGTTAATTATTAACCCACGATTAATAGTTTCTAGGAGAGGTTTGAGAACAACAAATCACTAAAAAATGTTTAATTAGGGTGTAGGCTGAGATTGAACCAAAGAACCATATTCTTAACAAATCAACCTCTTTCTTCATTTTTCGTATGTTTTCTTTAATTTGTTTTCGTTAAGTTAGTTTTATTTTATTTTCTTATTTCTATAACCAAAACCCTCTAAACCTAAACACTGATTAATTTCATTTCAACAACTTTACACTCCCTTTTTGTGGGATTGACCTAGACTCACCACTACTATAGTAGTAGTCTAGTTTATTTTGAGTAGTGTTATGACCTGCTATCAATTTTGGTGTTATTGCCTAGGATTGCTCTATTATAGTTTTTGTTTGTGATTTTAATTAGTGTTTTGTATATATTTGTTCATAATTAGTTTATTTTGCATTTGTTTCTTGATCTTTTCATTTTCTGTTTAGTGTTTATATGTTAAAAAAAATTGATATGGATAGAAGTAATTCCTTTTATAACTCTTATTCTCAATCCTATAACTAAGTTTGGATTGAACAAACTAACTTTGGTTATGGATGGGATAACCTTCCATAATTACTTTTAAGATAGTTTGCAGAATGCACAACAATTCCTGTACATACTAGAAGCTTCCTATCATGACTCCAAACCATCCCTAGAATAGTTGATTAATATTGTGAATGTTAATACTTTGCAATTGTCGCAAAATACTCTACAATTCCAGTAGGATGGAGGATAATTTCTACAAAATACATAGTCTAGTGCCTAAGATTCAGAGAGCCAACATGACTCAAGTACATCTCTAGAAGAATTTCTTAATATAATGGCTACTATCAATCTTCAAATTCAACAGAATATGTAGTAGTTCAAGAAAAATATATAGCAATTGTTTCAGCAAGGTGTACAGTAAATTCGAGAGGATACTCTGCAATTCTAGCAAGATGCATTACGTCGACGGGGAGATATCACCCATATGGAAACGCAAAGAGAATAAGAGCAACCATATCAACCCGAGGTGTACCCAATAGATGTTAGTACGAAAAACTTATGGAGTGATGAGGAGCTTGAGAATTTTGAGAGGAATAGTTAAGGAATTGCTTGTGTCGAAGAAGTTCAGGAGTAGCTTGAAGCATAATATGATACATCATTTGGCGCAGAAGTAAGTGCTAAGTCCATAATTATTTTCGAGACTAACCCTTCACCTTTACCTAGCAAGCTAGAAGAATTAAACGAAGAAGAAAAAGGTGAACAGTCATTTGAATTTTTTTCAAGAGAGCAAGGACTCAGTAGAGATGAAGAATCTGAAGATAAGGAGGAAGCTAGAGGTCAACGATTATCAACCAAGGCCTTATTGGGAAGAACATCATGTGGAGGAACCGCATGTGCTACCAGAAGACCATAATTTTGTCACGTGAGGAGAAAAAGGAGTCAAGCCAGCGACAGTAAACAAAGGCACTTCTAAGGACGCAACTAAGGGAAGTAAATTTCTTTTCCTTTACTTTTTCACATTAGTTTTTATATACATGTGTGTTTTTGAATTTGTTTGTTTTTACTTGTTTTAATTTTTTAATCAAAATGAGAGAAAGAATAAAACAACAAAACAAACATTTTCTCGTTTTTCTGTTGCTTCTAGGATTATATAGTTATGATTAGAGAGTGAATTGACTAGAGAATTTGATTGCAACTTTAGTATGTACTTTTGCTCTTATGATTGGTCGATGTGCATTATTTTTAGAAGGGTAGTGACTAGTGGTGGACAAAACCAGAGAGATTTTGAGTCTTATTAGACTAACACATTCATATCAGTCTCATGGTCTTTTGATAATGTGCGACCTTCATGACATGTACATCCTGATTTGTATTGAATTTTTATTCAAGACCACATTTTTTTCATATGCATTAACATGGATATTTTTGGGCATTATTTGCTTTTTTGAACTACATTAGCCAAATAGCCTACCCATTATACGATTTTCCTTTTTGATAAGCCCCCATGAGCTTTATTTGCCTTTTCTTTGTGTATTATCCATAGTACATGCTTTAACCTAACCAAATTTTGTTCCTAAGCCCTAAAGCTAGTGGAACATTTGTTGATTTTTGAGTTTGTGGATGTACAAAATTTTAAGTATGGGGGTATGCTTATGTGTGGGTTGGTTATAATGTTGCGATGTTATTTTATGTCTTAACATTGAAATTCCCATGTTGATGTAGTTTATTTTAATTTTTATAAGAGAAATGAAAAGAAAGGAAAGGAAAGAAAGAAAAGAGAAAAGAAAAAGAAAAAAGAAGAAAAGAAAAACAAAAAGGAAAAAAAGAAAAAGGAAAAGAAAAAGAAAAAGAAAAAGAAGAAGAAAAAGAAAAGGTTTAAATAAATGTATCAATGAGCAAGTGCATATGTGGTTTGTAAGGTTATTCATGCTTAATGCATCCTCATAAAGTTGTATTGAATGGGTTATCTGAGTATGTTGATATGAGTTAAATGTTGTCTTGGAAGGTTCACTCATTGTAGTTCAATGTATTGTTATCATCAATGTTTATGAGTGATCCCTTCGGATTGGTTGTGCTTAATATGGCTTGTGTATCAGAGCTTGAATTTGGGTTGTGAAACATCGTTTTTGCAATCATCATAGTTGATGTACATAATTGTGAGTAAATGTTGGTTTTTGCACTTGATAGTGTATTGAGTGTTACTTTTGTTTCACTAGCTTTGATGGCTTTTGTAACATCCCGTCTCCAGATAACGGGTTGAATTATACCAACGGGTACACTAGAGATTAATCGGAGAAATTAGGAAAACACATCTCATGCTCATGCATTTGTGAACAGTGATATGTGCA
>JANIIA010000192.1:42925944-42955193 GCA_027478495.1 Erythroxylum alaternifolium
AATTTTCCGGGTCCGGAAACAATTCCGAAAAATTCCCAGAAAATTTCCATAATTCTCTAAAAATTAGAGAATCACTAAGAACCTCTCCGATTCAATTTATCACTCACAATCCATATTTGCAAAAATTCCTCATTTATTCACACTTATACCGGGACAATTGTCATGAATGCACGTACAATAAATTCTTATATGCACATATCTCTATTCACAAATGCATGAGCATGAGATGTGTTGATTTACCCCACTCTTGGACCCGTTTCTCTGGTCCGACCCGTTCTCTGGAAACGGGATGTTACAGCTCTGCTCTTCTGGATGGTTGTCTCAGTTACCAATACTTCCCTTACTCCATACTATAACCCAAAAACTGTAGGACAGTTTCTAATATGATGTTCAAAAGAGTTGCAACGAAGGCAAGCTCTTAACAACTTCTAACATTCTCCACTATGCTTCTTTCCATAATATTCACAATTAGGCATTTGCCCAGATACTGTACCTTTTTCACTACCAGCTTGTACAAAATTGCCCTTCTGCTTAAAACCCAGTTGTCTCGATCTAGTCAGTGGTCGAAACGATCTATTCTGGAATTAATTGAATCTTCTGCCAAAATCAACTTGGGACTCACATTGTCTCTTCATTCGGAACTCTTATTTGTACTCTCCTTGTATATCCTTTAGCAACAGTTCTATTCAGATCAAGGTAACTCTTAGTATAGAAAAAACTACTCATATTTGTAATAGCTAGCCTCGTCCTTATCTCCATATTAAGCCCATTCTCAAACCTCCTGCACTTATGTTCCTCAATCAGAATCAAGGTAGTTGCATGCCCCATCAACTAATTAAATCTTATCTTATATTCTGCTACTGTAAGACTTCCTTATTTCAGGTCTAGGAATTCTTTCATCTAATCCAGGTAGATCTTTGGCATGTAATTTCCTTGAAGACTTTGAGGATGTCTTTCCACTTTAAATTACAAGGCCTGGTGGCACTGCCTAGAATAGTTTTCCACTGCTAGTAAGTTGGACCTTATAGTAGTGGGACCGCGTAGTCAAACTTCTCATCCAACTCACAGCCCATTTGATCAAAGATCCTTTTACTTTTCTCTAACCATTTTCTATTTTAGCAAGGTATGTACTTTCGTAGAAGTATACAACCCCTACTTTCTAAGTTTATCATACCTGCTTTCTCTCCTCTACGGGATTCTTAAAGGCATTTGATCAGGTCAACGTACAAGAGACTCTCTATTGGTTCCTACACACTTTAGCTCAACTGATTCTCCAATTTGATCACCTATAGCATATGACCAATAATAAACAATAATCTTAATTACTATCTGAATCTTTATATATCGTGTCTAAATGTCTATATATGTCCTTATGGATGCCAAACCATGCTCTGATACCAAAACTGTAACACCTCGCTCCATAAGGCACATTCGCGACATTTTGGGGACATTTGGGAAAGTACTCCATAAAGGTAGCATGTTAGAACAGTCACATTCACTTAACATGGCATCATACATATAACACAAATATCTATAAAGTTAACTCCTTATTCCATTAATAAAACATATTTACATTGTAGCATTTTACTACATAATCCATATACATAGAGTATCAAAAATATTCGAGAGTTTAACACTCTTTACAACATTCTATATGGATGAGGAACTATACAAAAGATTCTAATTAAACTCCTCAGTCTTAGCTGACCGACCTTTGAGCCATTTCTTGAATCCAAAAATGCACTACTAGACTTCTTATAGAGTGTCTTAATAGCTAAGTCTCCTTTTTCATACCAAAAGGTCAATATTGCCATTTTAATGAGTTTTGGGAACTCAGTAAGCAAGCCACCATCAATGTCCTCACTCATATTAAACACAGAACAATTCACAATTTAATTTATTACAATAAAATCACATCACAAATACATTACATCACATTTCATTTCAGAACAATTTATTTCAAACATTCAGTTCATCTATTTGTATATGAAATGCACATGTGACTCATTTTTATTGTTACTTTGTTATGACTGAGTGCCTTTTTAATTGTCCCGTATCTATTGTAGATACCAGGCTCATTGATAACTGTCCCGACATCAGTTTTGGATACCAAACTCATTTTAGTAGTGAGTTGTGGCTCTTTATACCTATTTTCTGAGCTTTAAGCTCTTTTTCACTGGCCACTCCAGCCATAACATCCTTTATCTGATCATGCATTTCAGTGTAATGAGATGCATCAATTCACATTATATGCAATTAATCACTTTCATTCAGTATACACATCACTTTTCACATTTTCAACAAGCCTAAGTTCGATGTTCAACATATTTGTTGAGAACACTTATTTCTTTCATATTCACATTCAATTATGAATACTTCCAATGAAAATCTCATTCATCAAATGCCTCAAACTATTAATGTTCGGAATTAACACATTCACATCAATAATAGTTCAATAATTGAAATTTAAGCAATTACAATTAATCATAGTGAGAAACATCTAGGTTACTCATAGTAAGCTCAATGTAACTATTGCCTCAACATCCTGACAATGTTTGGATGCTAGTGTTCTATTTAAGCTTATAAACTATGCAATACACACACATTTACACATTACTAATTCACTCAATCACATAAGTATTCAATCATACATATATGCATATGTGTTATGATAATGCATGCTCAATGACATGCCCAAGTATGTTTCCTTAATTCATATATCATAATCAATCAAACATTTATTGATCACTTTTCTAACATTATATCATCACTTAATAATGAAATTGTCATTTATTTATACCTAATATATCTTACTCATTTCCTTTAAATCACATTAGCAATCATATGAGCACCTTCATTCCTTAAATAACTCTAAATTTTTTGATTTATTATTTATAGATATCAACCATCTATTCCTTAGTTATAACCTCAATTAATCACTAAAACATATCAAACACTTTATCAACTATTTCAACATCAAACTAGGTTCATTCACGTCATAATCAAGTCTAATTACACCATATGAAAGTACCTTAGCATTCGTGGATTCAAATATCAAAAATAAGAGAAGAATTCATGTTCAAGGCCTTTCCTGTGATTGTGAAGGACTTGCCACAATCGTGGGTTATGTCAACAGAATGTTTCTCTCCTTTACCTTGCATTTCACATGATTTTAGAGGCATGCCCATGATCATGGGTTATCATATCCAAAAATTTCCAGCCATTCTTATCCAATTTTTCTAGATTTTTAACTCCTATATGTTACATCCAAACCATCTTATGTTTAGTTAATCATTTCGACTTCGTTTCCTCTTCATTCTCACCTCAATTCCATCTCAAAAACATCCATAAAACAAATCATAACTTCTGGTTCATTAATCCTACAAAAACAGAACATAAATCTACATATTTCCTCATCAACGTTCAACACTCATTCATTACCATTTTTATGATCATTCCTTCTCAAAATAATCACCATAAACATTTCTATTAAAACAAACCATAAAGCTTGATATATTACTTGTCTAACTCAAAGCTTCTTTAAATCACCATGAAACCCTAGCTTCCAATCCCTACACAATCATTAATCTCCCAAAGTAGAATAGGCTAGGTTTTTAGTAACAAGATGATGATGATTAAATCTTGTTGAAGTAGTAAGATTTTGGATGAAAGCAAGGTTCAACGTTGAGGGTTGTTTGTGAGAGTGAGTGTAGTGACAATTGAGAGAAGAAAATGAGAAAGAGAACATATGGCAAAGTGAAAGCCAATGGAAAGATGGTCTTTTAATTGTGAGTTTCGTATAGGTTATATGTTTGGTGGGTGTCATGACACCTTCCACTTAAATACTTTATACAAATGTTTTCTTCTTGTAATGCTAAATAGCACTAAATTGGTTAATCCATTTGTCTCTTAATTTTTATATCAATTGTCACTCAATTTTCTATCCCACTTGTTAATAAATCCTAAATTCATATATTACTCATTTCTACTACCATTTGTCAATTATTTCTACTGCCATTTGCTAGTTTGTCTTACCACTTGGCATTTTTCCTAGTCCAAAATACATGAGTTCCTAAATCTCTCAATTGTAACAAATAATTTCCAAATTCATAATTGAAAAAATCATACAAAAATTCAAGACATAATAATCCACAATTCGTATCATAACCATTTTAAATCATTCATACCCTAGAAAATGTCAAATGAGTACATATACAGTATTTGCAATGTGTACAAAAATAAAAAATTATGTGTATGCTTATGGCATGCATGTGAATGCAATGCACCTCACAATTCAACACTATTACTCATTTATAGTAGTCTAGGATGCTAACCATTAGTACGGAAATGGGGTATTACAATAACTCCTTCATCTGATCATGCATAGCAATGTGATGCATCATTTCACAAAATATACTGTCAATAACTTTCATTTATTATGCACAGTCATTTTCACATATTCATCAGATCTGGTTCTAGCATTTAAAATTTTGTTAAGTATACATTTTCTATATTCACATTCAATTAAGATGCACTCCCAATACAATCCCAAATATTAAACTCCTTGGAACATCAATATCTGAAATTATCGCAATCATATCAATAACATTCTAATAACTGAAATTGAAAAGAAACAATTCAATCATGGTGAGAAACATCTAGGTTAACTCACAGTACGCTCTAGATAAGTTATTGCCTTGATGATCTAGTAATGTCTAGATGTTGACAATCAACTAGTGCTTCTTTAATCATGCAATACACACATATTGCACATATTACTAAGTTGATCAATCATACAAATATTCAATCATGCATATATATATATGTCATGTTTAATGCATGTTCAATTGACTTTCCCAGGTATTTATTTTTAAACCACAACCTTAACTTTCATACATCATATCTTAGATATAACTAGTTTGTAATTAGGTTTACACCTCAAATAAACTTGATTATTCTAAATTCAACAGTCATACATTTATTAACCCTATTCTAGCATTATATATATTCACACAATTCCTAATTCTCATTCATTCACTCCTAATGCATTATTCATATTTTTTTAGATCACATTTGTATTCATAAGAACACTTTCATTCCTTTACCACTCATAAATTCCAAATTTACATACATTGATATCAAACAATCCTTTCCTTAAGTTATAACATTAATTAACAATGTAAATTTATCAAACACTTAATCAACCTATCCAACATCAAACTAGGTTCATTTTAAGCCTCAATCAAGTCCAAATGCACCTTAATAAAGTAACTTATCCTTAGTTGGTTCAAGAATCACACAAAATAGCATTTTCTTCACTTTAAGACATTTTTCACGATCATGTATGCAGCTCCCACCATCGTGGGATGGGTGAACCTAAAGTTCACCATCCAATTCCTTTAATTTTTTCCAGATTTTTACATCTTTAGACCAAACTCAAAACATCTTCTTAATAGTCCATCAATTATACCTCAATTAGACCTAAATTATACTCCAATCCCATATCAATATCATCTCCAATTCTAGCTCAAAATTATTCAATTATCAGCTCTCAAATTATTGTTTTTCATACATTAAAAATTAAAGCAAAAACTATCATCTGTTATCATACATATAGTCCTAGTTCTTTCTCATTTTAAAAACACTCCATTAGCATTTTTCTTTAACATAAATTCACCTTCATTCTACTTCAAAGCCCAGCCTAATTCATCCATATCATACCCTATAACACACAGTTTTTATACTTCAAGGAACAAGCATAAAAACATCCAAGTTCATTCAACATATTCTAGCACACTTCATCATCAACATCATATAGATTTCATTCAAATTCAATCATCATTTTCATTCTATTAAACCATGCCATAAAGATTAGATTTATACTTACTTGTTAAGCTCAAATTCCACCTCAATATATCAAGTTAACCTAGCCCTCTATGTAAGCTAGATCATCACAAATTCAAGGTGAAAATAGGTTAGTTTTTGGCAACAAGATGAAGATTACTATGAGCTGGTTCTTTAGCTATTTTGTGAAAGGTATAAGTATGGATTTGATTTACCAATTTAAATGGACTTGAATCAAAATAGAGAGATGCAGGTTAGAAGCAAATTTAGGTGGAGAAATAGGAAGAAGATGATGAATGTTCCAGCAGAAACTTTACTATATGAGCTTAATTCAACTAGGTGTAAGGTATCATTATCTTTCAATGACATATGTTATTTGGAATTTAAACCATTTTCCCACTTAATATGCTACCTTTTGTCTCCTAGTTATCAGTCCATTTTTCACTCAATAATTAATCCATTTGTCAATTAATTACCCATGCTAAATGTAACTCATTTATCTATGCCAAATATCACTCGATTTGTAGGCTTAGTCATCCTAATTTTTCATGTGTCAATTTATCTTACCACTTGGATTTTTTCCTAGTCCAAATGTACATATTAATTCATCACTCTCTCAATTTATAACAATTAATTCCAACTTACTAATTTGAATCCAATGAAAAAAAATTTTAAGACATAACAATTCACAATTCACATCATGTTCATTTTAAATCTGTCATATCCCATAATATGTCAATTGAGTGCATATACTATCTTTGCAATATCTACAAAGTAATATTTCGTATGAGTATAATAATGATATGCATATGAATGAAATTCGTTTCATAAATTCTCAATGCTATTACTTATGTGCAATGGTCTAGTGTTCTAACCCTTAATATGTTTTGAAAATCGACTATTACATTACATCTGGGAAGCCTCTGTGATAATCGTGCATCTAGTGTCATGATTGTAACTTTATGAAATTGCTCTCTATCATGATCATGAATATGCACTCACCATCGTGAATTTAGATGTTTCTCTTCTGTCACAACTGTGATATGGGACTCATGATCGAGAACTTGTCCATACAACTCTATGTACGTCGAATTCTTTTGTTCTTCACCTATCTGAGTTATAGAACTAAAAATACATCATACACCTTAATAAATATATAATTACGAATAGAAACATGTTTTAAACCACACAAACACTTAGAATATAAATAAACATATACATTAATATAATTTTAAGCCTATACATGCAACAATCATCTAAAAACAATCAATAAACACATTGAAACACCTATTAAAACATAGTCTAAACTTCACCTATCAATTACATAACTATTTCCTCAAAGGTAGTTGTGAAATTCGTTCACTATGATCACTCTCTGTGGTCGCTCTTGGTGAAACCCTCTCACTCCTACTTCTTAAACCAATTTATAAAGTTGAAGGATGAGGTGTGGATGAATGTAACTTGTAAGGTTAGGAGTGGTAGGCTGGCTAGTTTATAGTATCACAACTAGATAAGACAAGGACCCCTAATACAAAACTAATAAGCTAAGGATTACCTATAGGAGTATTCTATGTAGTATAATGTTTATCCTATAACTGGAGGAAGAGGATGGATGATCCTAAAAGTAATTAGACACCTAATCCCTCTTACTCTCCTAATTTGGCTATCTAAGACTATTACTTCTAGCATAACCACCTTAAACCAAATCTCCAATAGACAATCTAAGGAAGTACTTCACCTATTATAACCTACAGATAGGTGGCCTACGGTTGAACGACATAGGTTATTTTGGAATAAGGCTCTACTTCGTAGGATGGATTTTGATTATGGATGGCAATGAAGAACAAGATAAGTACCATAGATAGATTAAATTATTTAAATCTAAGTATAACTTGCTTGCTTTGCAATCAAAGTGAAAAAAATATGGATCATTTGTTTTTTGATTTCTTCTATTCAGAAGCCATATGAAATCTAGAGTAGAGGCAATGTCATTCGAATATTGATGCTCTTATGCTTCTAGAGGTGATATAATGGCTCCTGAGCAACTTCATCCCTAAAACTACCGAGGAAGTATATTTGATAACTATGAGTACATGTATAGAGAGTATATTTGATAAGGTATAGAGAGTAAAAAATGGCAGGTAGCTTTAGGGTAAGGAAAGATCACTAGATGCAGTCAAAAAATTATGCTCTATAATATCAAATATCAACTTTTAGCATATAACCACCCTTCAGACTTTAATAATTCTTTAATCATGTCATGGAGACTCTAAGAAGATGAATGCCATGGACTACTAACTCAAATACCTACTACATGTAAGAAAATGAATGAAGCAAGGGTCATATAAATACCTGGAAGTTGGAAGCTAGTGACTTAAACTTTTGGGAACCTATAAATCTATCACTTGTAAGTAGATAAAAGGGATAGAGGATGAGCAAATAGACCACCGAAAAATAATTAGACTGGAAACCACAGAGAGAACACTTTGGCTCAGACTAGATAAATAGAAAAAGGAGACGACTCTTACTAGAAGGAGTCTTCATGAGGGAAGAGAATGATGTACCGTTTAGAGGGATCCACTAGCAAAGGCTACGAGGAAATCAATCCATAATTTGGCAAAGTATAGAAATAAGGAGACTAGCACGAGGGTAATCTAACTTCTTATACGAAATGGTGCATTTTTGTGGTAGTTTTGTTGAAAGGAGTTTTAACTAATCAGAGTCATACGGTGTATCTAAATCCAAATAATATGGAGCCCAAATTAATATATACCCCACTACTAAAATACTAATGAAATAATTTTTTTTATTTTTCAAAAAAACTTTCTTACGTAAGTTGAAGGGTTTAAGGAATCTATTACCAAGGAATTGACTACAAATTCAGAGGAAACTATATATTTACTTATATGAGAAATCTAAATATGGTTAGGTGTTAGCTTAAGAAATTAAATCTAAGATAGGGGTCTCAACACCTAACAGTCAATCTTTTCTATTGGCAGTAGACTATAGTTTATTGAAACAAACTTGTATCTCAAACTTAGAGATCCTTCCTTAAAAGAAGATGAAATAAAGCTCTACTATAATTCTCAGAAGCTATAGAAATCCATCACTCCCACTTTAAATAAATTTCTTGAGTTCATTAGATAAAAGATGGGATAAAATACCTCTCTCTTCCACATAATTATCTTTCTAAAAGGAAAAAAAAATATGTCACTATCTTTTAAAATATGATGGAATTGTTTCTCATAAGAGGAGCTAAAGTAGGAAGCCTTCGATTAATTTTAAAGTTCTTAGGCTTAACAAGACCTATGAACACCTCTATACTATTGCCTAGATCATTTATATTAAATTAAATCTTTGAAGAGGATATTGTAGCTTTGATCTAAACTTTCCCCTAATAATTTGGAAAGAGTTGTTTTTTAGCTCAATATAAGTATGTCATTTAGGTCTGATGGATTGAATAGTTTATTTTTCTATAAAGCTTGGTCTCATATCAAATATATAGTTACCAAGTATTCCTAAAATATTTCATTAATGGTAAGTTATTGAGAGAAATAGATATAAATTATTTTTGTTTGATTCCTAAAGTTTAAAATATTAGCTCCCTCAAGGATTTCAGACTTATTTCTTATTGCAAAACCATTTATAAAATCATTTCTAATATGATTGTATCAAGATTAAAGATTATGTTGGTAACTCTCATATAAGGATCTCAAGGTGCCTTATACCTAGAAGATTGATAGGGTATAATTTTCTTCTAGCACAAGAGTTGCTCAAGGGCTATGAAAGGAAATATTCCAACAAAAACTATCCATTAAAATGTACTTTTATAAAGCTTTTAATTTAATACATTAGGGCTACAGTCTTCACGTACTTAAAGCATTTGAATTCCCTGGTATATTCATTAATTTTATAAACCAATGCACTAACACTACATCCTTTGTGGTTTTAATTAATTGTGAGTCATCCAAATTATTTAGATGAGGGAAAGGACTCAGGCAAAGGGACCCTCTATTCTATTACCTCTTCTTTCTCTACATGGATTCATTTTCCAAACTGATTAAAATGTCCATAAAGTAAGATACAAGCTTTAAGTTTTACTCAAAATGCAAGAAACTAGGGATTTTCTGCTTTACATGTGTGGTTGAACTCTTTTTTATTTTATAAATTTGAGAATAAATCAATAAGGATACTAATGGATACGCTAAACTCATCCAAATTCTTATCAATCTTCTAAATCAACCATAGCAAAGGCTATAAGCTAGTTGTAGCTAGAGCAATTGATATAGTTCCTTAGTTATCTTCAATCACAAATATTTAACTCAAGGATCATCCTCTCTACTTAAGTATCCTAATTACCATAAAAGATTAAACTTTAGAGACTACATTTTACTCTTAGAGAATATTCAAAAGAGGATCAATAACTAATACAACAAAGCTTTATCTTTTGATGGATGAGATTAATTGATCTACTTTATTTAAACTCCCTCCACAATTATTGGTCATCTCATATTTTCCTCTTAATAACTATGCTTTAAAAAATTCTCTGGTCTGGTAAATCAAACAAGAAATACTATGCCCAGGTTAAATGGTCTAAGGTACGCAAACCTAAGATTATTAGTGGATGGAGTATTATCTATGTGGTATTAGATAAGAAAACCCTCCTAACTAGCAAAATAATGGGAAATTTTATCTAATAAGGAAGCTCTTTGGGTCTAATCGGTTCACAAATAATTCCTTGTTAGAAGCTTATCCTCAAACTCTAGGTTTATGAACTAACTTATCAAGTTCAAATAACCTCTTGAAATGAGCATTGATTACAGGATTGGACGTGGTAAAATATGTTTCCTTATAATTTCACAACTGGTGCAAGATTGCCCCTATTCACAGACCAACCTATTCCCTACACTCAAAAAATTGGTTCCTTAATCTTTCAAAGTTAAAGAACTAATAAATGGGAACAATTGGGCTTACTAAGCATACTTATTTGGAAACTCGATACCTTATTACTCAACTCATCCTTCAAAGGAGGACTAGTATATCTTATTGAATCATTCCTCAGGTAAATACTTGATCTAATGGCTCTTATAGGAAGTTTTAACTCTTATTATAAAGGAATTGATTACTATGGGATAGTATGGTGCAATAAATTATTATGAAAAGTCTCATTTTTGCTCTAGATTGTCTATATGCAGAAATTATGAATCATGGACTTCCTTAACGTTTCCTAACTTTATTGTTTTTGTAAGAAAGAGCAAGAGACACTCTAACATATTAGCTTTAATTGTGAGTTTTCTATTAAAACATGGAATGCAATACAAGAGCTTTGAAACTTCTACGTTATAACCCTAAACTATGCCGATATTTTTTATAAGCTTAAGCATGAATGAGGTAAAACTATCAGCATGTAGGGATATGGTAGTGTTATTTATTCTATATGATCTAAAAGGAATTCCAAGCTATTCAAAGAAAGCGAAAAATCCAATGATCAAGTCATGTACAAAATTTTTTGGTAGCAAAGAGAGCAAATCTTGATAAACCTTATTTATACTTCATGCAACTCTACCTTAATTTCGAAATGGTTCATCAACAATCTCTCCAAGCATAATAAGGCTTAGTTTGGGGGAGCAGTGGTGATTAACAATTTGCTGAAATGATAAGTACTTATTCTTATGTATTTGGAATAGCTGTTTTGGTACTTACTGAAACATGAAAATAGGTGTTTGATAAGTGTGGTTACGGTTACTGAAAAGAAATAAAATGACTAAAAATTTCATTGATTTAATAAACTATTAATTATTGTATAAATAATTAAAAATATATTATTAATAATATAAATTTAAAATTATAAATAATAAAATAAGAAAATATAAATAAAATAAATTTAGTAAATAAAATATTTTATAAAAATATTTTATTAGTCATTAATTAAGAGTATAATGGAAAATAATACCTGTAGTGAAGGTTATTAATAAAAAGTAAAATTTCTACTGCAAAAGTAGTTTCCTACTGCAACTCTCTTTCTGCTTATTATTTTCTGCGGTAGCACTGCTCTTTTCTCCAACCTCCGGTTGTTTGCAGCAAATCCAAATGCAGCCTAAGTGAGTGCTCAATGAAAGATCGAGGCTCTAAGACAAGTGTATGCACCGTTCCTAACTAAAAACACCTTAATTTGGCATCTCTGGTTGCTGCTTAAGAACTTTGTTTGACTCCATGTCATTGCTAATGCCCAACAATTGTAATATCCTTTATAAGGATTGCTTATACATTTAAAATCTTTTTTTGAATGAATTATTTAACTTCTAAAAAAATCTTTTATTAAGATACTTAATGTGAAAAAAACTATTAATGTCTTATACACAATATTTTGACAATTTTTATATTTTAGAGCTACTAATATGTATTGCTAAATGTTATTTTCACTTTAAATTTTATTGTAGGTTATCAATACAACTATTCGAATAAGAAGGGTATACAAGTTAATTCAAAATACTTGTGTATCTTGACAATGAGGAATGGCCTAATGGTGTAAACTCATCACTTAAGGCTCTTTCTTCCAAGAGGTCTTGAGTTCGAGTCACGCAAAAGGAGGAGAAATAGGAAGTTTTTCTATTGATAATCCTCTAGTATCCTGGGCAAAAGCTCTTTGATCGGATCAATTACGGATGCCTCGCTTTCAGCGGCAGTATGAGAGTTGAAGCTACTAGGGAGCTTGAGGGATGTTGGGAATTTGATGCTGAGTAGGGTCAGCGATCAATCAGCAGTTGACCAATCAAGTATGTGATGACTCCTTGTGCATAGAAGTTTACAGGTTACGTAGGAAACTAAGAGATCTTGGAGTTCTAGATTTACATACTCTAGGAGTCTTGGGGTGGGGTCTTAGAGGCTTAGGATTAGTCCGGCTAAGCTAAGATACCCAATGTAATAAAAAAAACTTGTGTATCTTGACTTACTTGACTAATACAAGTCAAAAAAGAAAATAGGATATTCTTATTGTCCCATTTACAAAAGCATTTTTTGTTATTTTATCTCTATAAGACAATTAGACAGTAATGATAAATACAAATATAAAATTAGAATATCTTTTAGTAAAACTTGTACTTACACACAACAGGTATACGCTATAGATGTTATTCGAAACAGTAATGTATTGTCAATCAGTGATTCAAGGATCAAGTTAAAACTGGAAAACCAAAGGTCAAATTTGCAACTCGACATGAGCGTGCTTATCCAGACGACCATTAAAATAAACTGCAGCAAGTGTCATATATTAAAATTGTGAGAGTCAGTCAGAACGGCGACCAAGAGCTCCGCTTTTAAGATATTCTGCGTCCGGGCTGAGAGTGAGAGGTAAGTTGAAGGCAACAGATTTAAAAGAAATGCAACTTTTTGAGCAGTTCTATCTGGGTTTTTCATAGTTGCAGCTAGATTTCTGCGAAAATTGTGTTCATATATGCGCTATGGCCATGACTAATGAAACTCTTCAAATGATTGCGTTCATTTTCCTTTTGTGATCTAGCTAGGTTGGACGTTATGGATTCGCAGGTTGCAGCTCAAATTGTAGCCAATGAATGGCTGAAATCCATCATCATAGATCTCAAAGATTTGCCTCCGTTATCGTCAAATTGGAGCATTTGCAAGGTCCCAGCTAAGCTTCGGACCAAAAACAAAGATGCCAGGACAGAAGTAGAGGCTGATGCTTATAGCCCACAAATTGTATCAATTGGACCTTTGCACCATGGATCTAAGAACCTGGTATCTATGGAGAACTTCAAAACTCAATACATGTCTTCCCTTTTGTACAGAACCCAGAATCCGGCAGAGGTTTTGGAAGCTTTTGGCAGAGATTTTCTGGATTTCGATAAAAATGTTCGAGCTTCCTACGCTGAGTCTATTGGTTACAGCAAAGAGGACCTTGCCAAAATTTTGCTGCGGGATGGTTGCTTCATAATCGAGCTTTTTCACAGGTTTTGCACGCCTGATCCTCGAAAACAAAACGATCCCATATTCACCACCTCTTGGATGCTTTCGACCATCCAGAGAGATTTGGCACTACTAGAGAATCAGGTCCCATTCTTTGTGCTTGAGTGGCTGTTCAATTTGACCATGAGGCAGAAGGCTATTTCTCCATCTTTAGTTCCTCTCCCTGTGCTTGCACTTCGTTTCTTCAAATCAAATTTGAACATCAGTGAAGATACACTCAACACAACTGGTGCTCGCTTCTGCCACCATTTGTTGGATCTGATACACAAGTGCTACTCACCCTCTTCTTCAAAAGTAGAACCAAAAATCAAGGGAGAATCGTTGGAGTTAATACACTGCGCAACTGCACTTAACAAGGCTGGAATCAAATTCAGGAAGGATATATCAAAAAATTTGCTCGACCTCAAATTTGAGGATGGAGTATTCAAAATCCCACCTTTGTGTGTTCACGATACAACAGATTCGCTCTTCCGCAACCTCATTGCTTTCGAGCAATGCTACCAATGCAGTGCACAGTACATAACGTCTTATTTTCTACTCATGGATCGTTTGATCGATACAGCTAGCGATGTTGAATTGCTTGTGCACAAAAGAATCATTGAGAATGATTTGGGTGGAAGCGACGATGTATCTGACCTATTTAACAACATCTGCAAGCAAGTGAGCTTGAGGGATTTCCATTTTGCAGGACTATGCGAGGAAGTGAACGCCTACTATAACAAACCCTGGCACAAATACAAAGCAGACTTGAGAAGCAACTACTGCAGAAATCCATGGACAATTATATCATTAATTGCTGGCTTTTGGCTTCTTTCTCTTACAACGTTACAAGCAGTGTATTCAGCACTTGGTTACTATCCCCATAAATCGTGATTCTGTTCCTTCTATTCCCACTTAATTTGTAATGCCATTTCTTCTTCCAGACATGATTTTAGTTCTCTTTTTCAAGCCGTTATTATGCACATCTGGAATTCTTTCCTAATCATAATTGGAATGGACTTATGTTGCTGATAGGCAAAAGAAAATGATGTTAGTTTTAGTTCTCCAGACTCATTTGGAATGACTTTAACATGACAAATCTAGAAATGCAATTTTTTCCAGGGTATAAGCTGTCGAGTGACTTGTGAAACATGATAAGTTTCTCTTTGGTTAAGTACCATGGCTCTACGAAACTAAGCAGTCATCTGTCTGTTAGTAATTGAAAACGGAGTATGATGCCTTCATTTGGTAGTAAGTTCCTCATAAATTCACCATGGATACCTTGAATTTGTTTCTAAAGCTATTAAACAAGTAGGTTGGCATTCAAACTAAAGGCTCAATAGGACTGAATACAGTGATTAATGTGGCGGGAAGTTTCATCATTTCTCAAGATATTAAAATCCCTCAAAAGTGTTAGTTGATGCCTTAGAGCCAATTGCTTTAGTTGTAGTTTAGTGACAATTATTTAAAGACATTCTTTATCTTCTACATGTTTATATGTGTATGATAAAAACCATGAGATAATTGTTATTGCAAATGAAATTATAATGAGATTCATATTGCATTTATATATTATCCCTGAATTGTTCCTAGTTATTGTTCTATTAAGATTGGACATTAATAGAACGTAAAAAGACTAGCATACGTTTTATTTTCCTTATCAAGGAAATAGTCGATCTTATACACAAAAGTGTGGAGATACTTAAATAAACGTGTGGGTGCTTGTATGTCTATGAGAAATCCATTTGAAATATTACTTGTATGTCTATAGAATTCTCATTATGATATTTGTATAAGTGATTCTTTGACTTGAGGGCACCAAAATTATCTTGTATGGGCATTGTTGTGTTTTTATACTACGTATGACCTACTTAATCATAGGTCATTTAATCAGTAGTTATTAGATGTAGCATGAATTATATAGAGATATTTATATGATCAAGATAAGATTCATTACCCTAGAGTAACTGGAAAAACATTTTGTTGATCTCGATTAGTATTGAATCGTGAAATCATTGGCCAATGTATAATGAAGCTTCGTAAATAGCTTACAAATGTCATTAATTGAATCGATAGCTAATAGTGAAGAACTAATATGATTAAACTCAAAATAGAATAGATATTAATTATATGCTCTATATTCAATCGGGATATTATATGATGAAATGATTGAATTATAGGAAAAAATCATATATAGAAAGGTTAGTCAAAACTACTTTAACTTTCCTAAATATTTGGGTGGTGGTGATGCATTGCTAGATGCCAATCTTGATCTATGATTATAAATATTTAATTAGAGAATTAAAATAAGTTTTAATTATGAGTTAGAAGTATAATTTATAATCACTGTTGATCGCAAGGTTACATGCATCAAGTTTTAATATTTATAACCTTGGTAAATTCTGCAAGCACACAAGTTATTCGCGTAGTATCTAAGGTATCGATCTCACGAACAGGGCTAAACTAGTCCTAAAATATAAGGTTGTACTAAACTACAATAATTCAAAAGAAATAAAATAGTGCAGAAAATAAATCAATCAAACAATTAATTTCAAGAATTGAGTTGAAGAAATTTAAATATGGAAACAAACCACACAAACCAATCCCAAAACTAACCTTGAAACTGTTAAGTGAGAGAAAGGGGGATTCAATTCGACATTAACTAAAACCTAATCAATTATGCAATTCTCAACTTAATGGGTCTAGACGATCTTAGGGTGAATTACTTTCTCTCAAGTTATAATTCTTAACTCTAATTGATGATCCCCAATTTAAATTATGAAATCGTGATCTCTCGATTCTTGATTGACCCAAAACTTAAATTAGTTCTAAGTTGTCTATTAACCTACCAAAAATCTATGCTCGATCTCTCGTTACATGAATCTACCGGTTTGATCCTATCTTTTACCTATCAATTCACCTAACTCTCATTAGCCTAAATTGATTATTTTTACTCGACTCACCCTCTTAGTTTATTGCCGAATTATTATGTACAAGAATCGAATCACAATTAAATCAAAAGAAAACATAACCAATTAAACTTTATTAATCTCAAGAATTAAAAACTCGAAGGTGAGTATAAACAATAATCAACACTCAATAACAATAAATTTAATAATTATCCCAATTTCCTACATAAACAAAATTGAAATAAAAATAGAAACTACTGTCGGAACGGATCGTGGAGACGGCGATAGCGGGGAACCACCTGTTTCGAAAAGTATGTCGCGTCAAGCTTCGTCTCCTTGTCTCTCTTCCTTCATCTCCTTTCTCAATGTCTTAAAACTGTCTAGGATTTTTCTAGAATTGGATGACGTGAAAGCTCTCTATTCAGACTCTCCAAGTTGTTACCTCTATCTTGTGATGTTCTATTTATACTTTTGAGGCTCTAGGACAAAGTTCAGGTCGAAATGGTCCACAAAATCTTGCAAAACTTGAGTTTTTCTATCAGCCTGATGCAGGCCACGGTCGTGGCTAGCTCCTTTTCCTTTCTGTCACGATCATGACCTCCTGTGCATGATTGTGGCCTGGATGTATGCTCTCTGTCATGATTGTGCCCTCATGCGCATGATCATGGCTTGGCTGCTTTGGCTCTTCCTTGTCTGTCACGATCGTGGCCCTGCTGTGTATGATCGTGGCCTATGGCTTTGGTCCAAAACTCCTCAAATCTTCTCTATTCTTCACCCTTTACCCTGAAACACTAACCAACGCATCACGATACCTCAAAAATATAACATTTAAGCTTAAAGACTTAATCTAACCCATAAAAAACACTAAAACACTCAAGCTAACATAATTAAACCCTAAATGCATACTCAACACTTAAATTCACACTAAATACATAACAAATTAAACCCTAAAACATCATGTAATTGACAACTATCAACATCCCCAAACTTAAATGTTTGCTTGTTGTTAGGCAAACAAAAATAACAAACATAACAAACACGACAAACACGAAGCACACAATGCAAAAATGAGGCAATGACTTTGATTTCATGGAATAAATTTAAACTTGAACACAATCTGACAAGTTATATCTAATCATTAACCTACGAAATCTATGTCTAAAGGCTTTGAACTAAATATACAAGTTAATCGAGATCTAGGTGCTAATTCAATTACCCTTTTCAATTGTACACAAAAATTAATAATTCTTTGGTCCGTCAGACTCTGTAACTATTCTTAAGTACATTTTTATGAAAATTCAAGCTTATTACAAGTTCGGTAGGTTTTTATTAAGAACACACTTTTTTTTAAATTTAATAAAAACACAAACTTATTCTTTTACTCAAAGGCAAACATTGGTGATGAATGTCAATTTGGTTACTCTATTAAGTCATTTATTAACAGCTTGGTTGAAATGTCATTATAGCCTTTTGACGCGAAGGCACACATTTGTGATGCGTGTTGATCCAGTTACTCTGCTATTATCACGTTTTTAACTGACTACTAGCTCTATTCATAACCCGAAGGTTAGCGAAACTGTAATTTATTAACAAAACATTTTTTTGCCTACCTTGCTATTTTTTTAGCTATTCGTTTTCATGAAAAATGCTAGTTAAGCTACTTAAGTTAAAGGGCATCTCTCCCCACACTTAAACAACACATTGTCCTCAATGTGAGAAGGGTACACAAACACAACTGGGGGAAATAAAACACAATATATGAAAAACATAAGAATAAAGTACTAACAAAAATGAAAAGAAAAGGGTTAGAACATGAAACCGTTTATGGTGATAGAGGTGTTGATGGTGATAGTGTTGAGACCAAATCCGCTTGACATTGAGAGTATTTCCCTATCTTATAAGTGATTCAAGTGACCAAAAGAATTAGCAATCCAAACCATTCCAAATCATTCAAAACTTATTTAAGAGTTTAAAATAAACCTAACTATACAACAATTTAAATCTAACTACTAAACATGCTAATTTATGGTCATTAGCTTAACCTTCATCCTTTAAAACTCAGCCATGATCAATTATGAGTGGCTTGTATCCACTCTTCTTGCTCAACATTATTTTTGTAGCCTATGAGTGAGCTACAAATTGTAAAATGATTAGAATGACAATTTTGATAAGGTTGAGAAAACTAATTAATTTCATTAATGTCCTTCTCATTAACAAACTGTCAATAAAATAGGGAATAATGAAACCCTCTGAATCTTCCATCGAATCCAGCAATTTGTCCTGTATGAAGGTGAATTACTCTCCTTCTTCCTTAATCACCATCGTTTCCTCAGCTTCTTCTGCTTCCTGAACAGAGACTTCCATACTTTCTTTAAACTAGATGTCTGTTGTCATCTGTTCTTCGTCCTCTTGTTCTTTAGAAGATTTGAACATATTAATTATCTTGAATGAGCTACTAACCTTCAAAATCTTAAATACATTGTTCATGTTGAATGTCTCTTCATCATCATCAATCCAAAGGATAGGGTTCTTTACATGGACATCTATCCTAGATTTTTTGATGTTCAAACATGGTGTGCTAAGATCTGGTAGATAGTATGAGGGGTCTCCATCATTTCCTTCATCCTTTTTCTTGAGTTCTTGGTCTTTTATAAGGTCACGATTAGCTTGATTTCTCACTGGTTCTTCTAGCTTTACCCATTCCTAAGTGTGATAGCCTGGCATGGCTTTATTGAATTTACATTCATGCTGCTTAAATAGTTTTCCACACTTTGCTTACAAAATTCCCTGGAAAGCTGTCTTACTTGAATCTCCAGATGATGAATAAAAGTGGCATGATTTTCCATTACTAGATCAATTTGCTCTTCCATTCACTTTTGGCTCTCTTCTATATCTGTAAACTTATCCATGATTTTGTCCAACTTGGAATCCTATGAACTAGATTCATCATATTGAAATTCACATGGGTCTTGATGTCCCATGTGAGTATTTGCATTTTTGGACCAATAGAAATTTGTGTGGCTCTGTCACTCTAAAGTGCACGGGTTTGTAAAAGGATGATGGTTTCCCAACCAAATTAAAGCTCATTGAATTCTGCAACCGTCCCTTGCTCCCTATAATATATATCCTCTATGATCGTTCTTTTTACCTCTTTTTAGCATTTAACTCTTTAGATGTCTCATTCTCATTCTAAGATGTCACGATGTGTCTCTATTTTACGCTCCAACTCTTTCTAATTTTTTTAACTAATTTAAGAAACAAAAGAAATGGAAAACGCCTTAAACTATAGACTAAATTGCCTTCCCTGATAACGACACCAAAAACTTGTTCGCAAAGTTACATATGTTAAGTTTTAATATTTATAATCTTGGTAAATTCTGCAAACACACGGGTTGTTTGCATAGTACATAAAGTATCGATCCCACGAAGAAGCCTAATCTAGTCCTAAAATTTAAGGTCGTACTAAACTACAATAATTTAAAAGAAATAAAATAGTGCAGAAAATAAATCAATTAAACAACTACTTTTAAGAACTGAGTTGAAGAAGTCTAAATACATAAATAAACCATATAAACCAATCTCAAAACTAACCTAGAAACTATTAAGTGAGAAAAAGGGGGATTCAACTCGACATTAACGAAAACCTAATCAATTATGCAATTCTCGACTTAATGAGTCTAGACGGTCTTAAGGTGAATTACTTTCTCTTAAATTATAATTGTTAACCCTAATTGATGATCCCTAATTTAAATTATGGAATCGCAATCTCTCGATTTGCGATTGACGCAAAACCTAAATTAGTTCTAAGTTGTCTATTAACCTACCAGGAATCTATGCTCAATCTCTCGTTAGATGACTCTATTGGTTTGATCCAATCCTTTACCTATCAATTCACCCAACTCTCGTTACCCCAAATTGATTATTTTCACTTAGCTCACCCTCTCAGTTTATTGCCGAATTATTATGATCAGGAATTGAATCACAATTAAATCAAAAGAAAACACAACCAATTAAACTTTATTAATCTCAAGAATTAAAAATTCGAAGGTGAGTATAGACTATAATTAACACTCAACAACAGCAAATTCAATAATTATCCCATTTTCATACATAAACAAAATTGAATTAAAAATAAAAACTAATGTTGGAATGGATAGTGGAGGCAGCGACAGTGGGAAACCACCTGTTCTAGTAGGTACGTCGCGTCAAGCTTCATCTCCTTGTCTCTCTTCCTTCGTCTCCTTTCTCAATCTCTCAAAATTCTCTAGGATTTTTCTGGAATTAGATGACTTGAAAGCTCTTTATTCATACTCTCCAAGCTGCTACCTCTGACTTGTGATGTTCTATTTATACTTTTGAGGCTCTAGGTTAAAGTCGAGGTTGAAACGGTGCATAAAATCTTGCAAAACTTGAGTTTTTCTGTTAGCCCAACGTAGGACCACAATCGTGGCCTGGATGTACACTCTCTGTCATGATCGTGTCCTCATACACACAATCGTGTCCTAGCTGCTCTGGCACTACCTTGTCTGTCATGATCGTGGCCTATAGCTTTAGCCCAAAACTCTTTGAATCTTCTCCATTCTTCACCATTTACCCTGAAACACTAACAAATGCATCACGACACCTCAAAAATATAACATTTAAGCTCAAAGACTTAATCTAACCCATAAAAAACACTAAAACACCCAAACTAACATAATTAAAACCTAAATGCATACTTAACACTCAATTCACACTAAATACATAACAAATTAAACCCTAAAACATGATGCAATTGACAACTATCAAGCACTATTATTTTAGTTTTAATTTAAGATTTTATTTGCTTTTAGGACTCCAGTTTTAGGGTTTTGTAGCTATAAAAAGTTTTCTTATTATTGTAATGAACAATTTATAATTGTTATTATTGAATTAGAATTTAGAAATCTAAATTTTCTTTTTTTATATAATAACTCTTTTTTTAAATTCTTTAAAAACTTGTGGTCTTACCTAGTTTGCTAGTGGCAATAAAACCCTAGAATCATATTACTCTCAATTCTTTCTTTTTTTGTGACTATGGTGATTCATATCTTTCTTTGTGTATTATGTTTATATTCTTAAAATAAACTTGTTTCAATAGAATAATCCTTGGTCTTATTCATATTGGTGAGGGTCGTATCACCATTCGTTTGAGGGCAAACATAGCTGAAAATAATAATTTAGTTCCTAACTTTTTCCTCAGAAAATTCCAAAAATATTTAAGGAACCTGACATCTATATTAGAAGCAATATTCTTAGAAATACCGTGTAGTCATACTATCTCCATAAAGAACAAATAAGTTACATTGGTTACATTATGAATTTTACTATATGTAATAAAATCTGTCATCCTAGAAAACCTATCAAAACAATATAGATATAATCTTTACCTCTTTTGACCTAGGTAAACCCAAAATAATATCTATAAAAATGTCAATCTAAGATTCAATAGGGAGTGATGAAGGAGTAGACAACTTATGTGACATAACCTTAAACTTAACTTATTTACATATAATGCAATTAGCATAAATTCCTTCAACATTGTGGCACTCATGAGGCAAAAACAAAGTTTGAACAAAATAACATAAGTGCTTTTAATGCTAAAATGACCCATAAAGCCTCCTTTATAAGCTTGATGCACTTAACTCTCTTAAAGAACTCATAAGTACACATAATTTATTTTCATTAATCAAAAAGCCATTATGCCTAAAGGATTTTTCAAAAGAAGTATTCTCATAACCCATAACATAGTGCAAAATCATCATCATTGTTACATAATTTCCTGATATGCTAAAATACCAAAATTTTTTGTTTTAAGGTAAAAATTAAAGGTATCCCATATGGACAGTGCATCAACCATGACATTTTTCTTACCTTCTATGTACTTAATCATATAAGAAAATGTCTCAATAAACTCCATCCATTTGGCATGTTATAGATTCAACTTCTCTTGTCTTTCTAAATGTTTAAAGACCTATGGTTTGTGTGAATAAAGAACTCTTTAAATCACAAATAATATTATCAATTCCTAAAATCTCTCACTAATGCATACAACTTCTTATCATAAATTAGGTGGTTAAGAGTGACCTTATTGAGTTTCTCACTAAAGTAGGTAACTGGATAATTTTCTTTCTCAAAATAGTACCGAAACCTATTCCTAGACCATTGCACTTAATCTTGAAAGTTTAAAAAAGGCAAAGCTAATAAATGAGCCCAATATAATCTTTATTTAATTAAATTAAAAGTATGCTCTTATTCATCATCCCACTTCAATCTAACAAACTTTTTGATAACTTCAGTGGGTGGGGTAACTAGTATACTAAAATGTTTCACAAAACTCTTATAAAAGCTAGTTAAATTGTGAAAACTTATCACTTGAATTATATATCTATACGTAGGTCGTTCTTGAATGGATTTTAACCTTCTCCTTATCCACTATGTTCATTTTGCACTTATAACAAATCTAAGAAAAATCACTTTATCCATGCAAAAGAAACATCTTTGGATTAGTATATAATTTTTCTTATTTTAAAATATTTAAAAAACTTATGTGCTTCATATGCTCATCTAAAGTTATACTATAGACCAAATTTCATCAAAATAAATAACCAAGAATTTTCCAATAAAAGCATGCAAAATATGATTTATTAGCCTAATGAAAGTACTAGGTACATTAGATAATCCAAAAGGTGTAAACTATATTTCATTTTAAAGGATAATTTTCAGTCATCTTCTTCTTTCATCCTAATTTGATGATATACATTTTTCAAATTAAATTTTGAGAATACACAATGTAACTTATTAAGCACGTCATCTAATCTAGGACTAGGACAACAATGTGTTATCATTATTTTGTTGACAGTTTTTCTTTTACTTATTCCTCACTTTTTCTCCTTTTGAGGTTTTAGCTATGTGCTAGGTTTTGAAGAAAACTTTTGCCTTTTCTCACGTGTTTAAAACTTGTAGTTGGTGTGGATGGTAAATATGGTTATATTCACCTCTCTTTTACAATTTTTGTGATTGGGTGAGTGGCCATCTTGTGTGGCAAGTTTGGCCATTTTATCTCCTTATATTTCTAATTTTAGTGTGACTTTTCTCTTCATTGTTTTGAGTAATTATTATCATTTTCTCCTTTGGTGTGAGAAAGGAGTTTTTACAGAAGTTGTTAAATTTCACAATATAAGAGAGGAATTGGCATGTTAATAGGGAAGAATTGTCATTATACTAGGAAAGAACTATCGTGGAATAGAAAGGAGTCTTCATAGTATATCTAGATTTTGATATAGATATTGTTGATTACCACTCTTGTTAATAAGTATATATTGTTCTAAGCTCTTGAATTGTTGGAGTACTCATTTTGATGTACTTATTGATTTTATAGTGTCTTATTTTTTGAACTAAGTACTTCTTACATTGAGAAGGTTTCTTATGTTAAAAATTTGGTGTTCTCTCGTGCGATTTATTTTTGTACATTCATATTTGCTCCTTATATTTCATTAAACTGGGAAAGGTTTTATTTTGCTCGAACATATTGTGTAATTGTTGCATTGAACATTATGTCTCTCCTTTTCTCACAACAGGTGGTATCCTAACATTAGTTTGTTATTTGTGGTCTAGCTTAATTGAAAGATGGAGCCTAATTATAGTATAATGATCATTTTGAATGGAATAAATTATCATAAGCGGAAAGAAAAGATGAAAGATTTATTGTTCACAAAGAAAGATGCATTTATTAGTATTTGCCACTAAAAAGCAAGAGTCTAAAAGTGATAAAGAATAGGCATTTGAGCATAAGATAGTTAGTATTTTTGCATAAACAATCTATGAAATTGAGGTATAAGAAAGGTAATTCTATTTCTAATCACTTGAATGAATTTCAAGGGTATTTTGATCAATTGTTTGAAATAAATGTAAGGTTTGAAGATGAGATTTTGGGACTTTGATTATTGAATTCTTTGCCTAATTCTTAGGAGAATCTTCATATGATTTTGAATACTTTTCTCCTGGTGGTATAATGACCACATATTATATAAAATCTTCTATTTTAAATAAATAAGACAAAAAACTTAAGATGGATTTGCTTCTCATTCTGAAGTTTTGGTTATTGAAAATAGGGGGAGAAGTAAAGAAAGAGGTGGAAGACAAAATGACAAAGGTAGAAGTAAGAATCGAAGCAAATTAAAGTCAAAGTACAAGGATCTTAAATTTCATCATTGTGGCAAAAAAAGGATATATCAAGAATTTTTGTTTTAAGCTTAAAAGAAAGAACAAAGCTAATAAGGAAAAAAAGACAAGAAAGAAAAATATATTAATAATCATATTTCCGTTATTGCAGAGGATCTTGTGCCTGTCCTTGGTGAAGATATGATTAATGTTGGAGTCAATTTGGGTTATTGATAGTGGTGCCTACTTTTATGTGACATCAAGGAAGAATTTCTTCACATCTTAAACTTAAAGTGATTATTTAGTTTTAAAGATAGGTAATGATGATCTAGCAAAATTTGTTAGCAAAAAAACTATTATATTTGAGACCAAAAAAGGCTCAAAGTTACTTTTGAAGAATGTCATCCATGCACCTGATATTCGTTTGAATCTAATATATACCAGTGCTTTTAATGATAATGGTTATTTTAGCAACTTTGGTGATAGCAAGTATAAGATAAGTAAAGGTTCTTTGATTGTGGCACTTCGCGAGAAGTCTTTATGTTTTTATTATATTAAAACTTTAATTTTATTGATATTGTTAATGCAGTAGAGAGTGATAACTCTTCAAGATTATAGTATTAAGACTTAGTCACATCAGTGAGAAGGGACTTGATTTTTTAGTCAACAAGAATTTACTTTCTATTTTGAAAGGCGTAAGATTGCAAAAGTGTCCTCACTAATTGGTTGGTAAATAGAATATGGTTTCCTTTAAGAGCCATCTTCCTTCTAAAAAATCATAATCGCTTGAGTTTGTGCATTTGGATCTCTGTGGTTCGATAAAGGCAAGGATTTTTAGTGGTATACTTTTTTTTGACATTTATTAATGATAGTTCAACAAAATTTTATATTTTAAAATCTAAAAGATCAGTTATTTGTTATATTTAAGCAATTATAGATCTCTGTTAAAAGAGAATTTGAAAAGAAGCTAAAATGTATTCATACTGATAATGGTGGTGAGTGCTATAGACCTTTTAATGGGTGCTATAGTCAATATGGTATTAGACACTAGAGGATGCCTATTAAAATTCCTCATTTGAATGGCCCGATTGAAAGGATGAACGAGACATTAGTACAGAGTCAAATGTTTGCTTTCTGAAATAAAAATTTTCAAATCATTTTGGGGTGAAGCTTTATATACTACTACATATATTGTTAACTTATCTCTTCCTATCACTTTGTAGGATGAAGTTCCTGATCGTATATGGTATGGTAAGGAAGTTTTCCACATTCGTTTGCATGTATTTTGTTATAAAGCATTTGTAAATGTGTCAAAAGATGTGAGATATAAATTAGATCTTAAGATAAGGTAGTGTATCTTCGTTAGTTATGGTCATAATGAGTTTAATTATATGTTGTATGATCTAATTGAAAAGAAGCTTGTTAGAATCCATGATGCTATTTTTATAGAGGATTAGATTATTAAAGACATTGATAAGGCATAAAGTCAAAGTCTCAAGATTTTATGACTTTTGAAGACATATATACAATTAAAATGATTTGAAGAATCATATTTATGATGAACAAGTTGAAGGTGTTGATGATGATGTTGCTAATGAAGTGGATGCTTTTATTCCCGAGGTTATTAATGAACATACAATTTCACTTAAGAGATATATTAATAGATTGAAACACAAAAAACTTAGTTTTGATTATTAATAAATTTTATTTTATATTAAATCTATAATAGAGTTGATAGAAGAACTTAATTGATACAATATATTAGATAAAAGGACTAGAATAAAAGATTAAATCAAGTGAAGTGATTTCGGAAAAAGTACAAAATGGGTTTAAATAGATAAAATATTTTTAAAAAAATTTAGTATCGTTTAGAAACATAATGAAGAAGAATATTTAAGTATACCAAGTCACCAGCATAACTAATCAGCAAAAGGAACATATTTGTTCTTTACTTGACACGATAATATGAGTGGGAGTTAAGCTCAACCTTGGTCTCGTCCGATTCAGCCATATTTAAAGTCAACGAATCTGATCTGATTTAATAGAACTTTGATTAGGTTTGGACTTTTTTTAATTCTAAAATTTTTTATTTTGGAATTTTTTTAATTTTTAACTGTAAATTCAAAATAAAAAATAAATTGTGGTAACTAAAAAATGAAAATTAAAAAATCATATTTTACAATCAATTAATGTATCTTCATAAATAATTATTTGACATGTTTTTAAAGTTATTATATCAATAAATTGAAATAGAAAAACTTGTTCTTGATTATTAACTATTTTTTATTTAATCTATAATATAGTTCATAGAAGAACTTAATTGATGTATTATGATGTTATAAAGGACTTGAATGAAAGATCAAAGTAAGAGAATTGACTTAAGCAATAGCGCAGAATGGATTAACCTAAATAAAATGCTTAAAAAGAGTTTTGAGCATTGCTAAAAAGATCCACATTTTGCAACACAATGAAGTGGAATATTTTATCCATTGAGGGCACCCCTAGTCAGAGGGCTCTAGGAATACTAGATCTATTGCTTAGGAATAGATCATCCATAAGAGATAAGGGAAAATAAAGCAAGATTGGAGTGTAAATTCTAGGTACACTAGTCGAGATACACAAGCCTTTTCTCTCTGCAGGCACAAATCTCAAGGCTTGCCTCTTTGGAATCTTACACGTCCAATCTCTATCCATTTTAATGACCTCAAATAGGATCTACGGTCTAAGACTTTCTGATACACAAGATCCTCATGAAGAGGAAAGTGAATAACATACTTATCTTTCTGTACGACCAATACTACATTATTCAAGAATCAAGCTTTTAAGAGAGGGAGAATTTAGAGAGAAGCCATAGAAAAACATATAATACTTTCTATTGATAATGTTTTTTCAAACGTCTGACTACAACGAAAGAGAAGCCTTGCTTTTATAGACTAAGCAAGGGAATAGAACAAACAACTTTAGGGAAAAGATTCCCTAGGAAAAATCATTCACACAACTTTTAAAAAGCAAATAGTAAAAAGTGGGAAACACATGAGTCCTAAATATTCCTAAAGGATAAGTAAGAATCTTTAAAGAGGGTGTGGACCCCAAAGATTCTTTTATAGGACAAGAACGAATAACTTAAAGAGGATCGGAGAGAGAATGTGGGTCACCGCTGTCATTGTTAGAATCATTTGTTAGCTCCATTTCATCATCAAGTTGTCCCATGGTATGGATAAATTGGGCAATGTCTGTCTCAATCCAAGTTGAGGCTATAGGCTTAGACCATTTTAAAATGGGCTTACTCGAAGCCCTAGATGGTGTAGTACTTTCCTCGGGAGGATATGGCAGCTCTTCAACCATAATGTTAAACCCAGTAAAGGTAAACTGGTCTATTGAAGTCCAAAATCTAGCAAAAGTAGATATGTGCTCTAGAATAAAAAAATCTCTTGGATAGGGACCTTGAGAAGCACATGTTGGACATACAGTTCTTTGAGGATAATGATTGAGACGATCTAGGAAGGAATGGAATTATGTCATTAGTTGAGCATGATTGATAGGCCAATCAACAGTGGTACGCCAATACTAAACATGATTTAGAGTGCATAGAAAATTAGAGGTGGTTAAGCAGTAGGGAAGATGGAAGAAGAAGATTGCACAAGCCTTGTGATCTGTCAAGGGAATATCCCATAATTGGTATTGATTTAGGATTTGAGACATTTGAATATGCCATTTTGACAGAGGTTGGAAACATTAAAGGAAAGTCCAAAGGATGGACTTAGCATTGGTAGGATAAGAGAGATGTTTGTAGACATAGAGAGGAGAGAGAGAAATTAGACAAGCATATTGTGCAGATAAGGCCCATAAATACTATAAGATCGCTTATGGCTCGGATATTAACAATACACAGCAGAATGGACCATACTACACAGTAAAAGTATAACCGAGACTACACAACATATACGGATTTACCTCTTGAGGTGGATTGGTATTTGTTTTCAGATTTGTACATGCTGCAACATGTGAACGTCCTCTACTGGTATCCACACGAGGATGAATGATCCGGACAGCGGCTAATGTGTGCTAACAGGTTTTAAACACTTTAGAACGCTGCACAATTTTTTTCTCGGAAGAAGAACGACTGGCTAGGTCTAGGTGGCTAGGGTTTTCGTGTCATCTCTAATGAGATTTAAGTTCTCTATTAATAGAGAAACCCTAATTCATATTCCTATTAGAAATAAGAATATTATAATCCTAAACCTATTAGAATTACGGAAGCCCAATAAGTTTCTGTCCATATTATATCTCATATAATAAAAGCCCGATAACTTAATTCAATCTAGCCCAATAAATATATCCACATATATTTAT
>JANIIA010000192.1:42955293-42966568 GCA_027478495.1 Erythroxylum alaternifolium
CTTAGGTTATGTGTCGGAATGACCCACGGGTGTTCCGGTACGTACTCTAGGGTAATGGGGGGTTACAATATGCACTCAACTGACATGTCCCAGGGCATGAAAGATTTAAAATGACTATGATGTGAATTATGAATTGCTATGTCTTAAATTTTGGTATGATTAGATACCAATTAGTGATTTGGAATTAATTATGATTAATTAGGGGATTGATAAATTAATATGTACATTTCGAATAGGAAAAATGCCAAGTGGTAGGATAAATTGGTACATGAAAATTTAGGGTGATTAAGCCTATAATTGAGTGACATGTGGCATAGTTAAATGAGTGACAAATGGGCTAGTAATTAATTGACAAATGGACCAATTATTATGTGACTTGTGGACCAATAATTAGGAGACATATGGATTGATTAATTGGTGACTAATGGCAGCATCTTAAGGAGATTAATGGCAGCTTAATTAAGGAACAAATGGTTAACATGCCATAAGACACATGCCTAGGTAAATTGGTGACACCTAGCGTATGATGTAGCAAGTTTCTGCAGTTGAGATTTGCTGCTTCTTTCCTTTGTTTCCTTCACCGAAATTTTTCTTACTTTCTTCTCTGTATTTTGCTTAAACCTTAGCCAAATTGCTTTACCAAAACTAGCCTTTTACCTTACAAAAAATATCCAAGAAACCAGTTCAAAGTGGTCTTCATATTGTTGTCCAAAAATCACCTTGTTTGCACCTTGAGTTGTGTTAATTTTGCTTGCTTGGAATGATTGGTTAATTTGGAATTTTGAGCTGAATTGAAAGCCTAATAAGTAAGTGGAAATTTTATCTTTATGGCATGATTAATATAATGAGAATGATGCTTGAATTGGAATAAAATGTATATGATATTGGTGATGATATGTGCTAGAAAATGTTGCATGGACGTGGATGTTTTATGCTTGTTTGTAGAGTATGAAAATCATGAAATTATAGGTTGAATTATATCTGGATTTGATGTATATAAACGGTGTATTTATGCTATAGGAAGATGTCAATATAGTGTTCTTGAATTGGGAAAGAATTAGAACTATGTACATAACAATGTATGATAATTTCTTGTTTGATTTGTTGAAACATGAAAGGCTATGATTTGTGAGTTGTTAACTGATTAAGTTTGAGCTAAAATTGAAGATGATATTAATGAGGAATTGTGGTATGATTCAGGCCTAATAGAGGTATAATTGATGAACTATAGAGAAGATGTTCTAACTTTGGTATAAAGATGTCAAAAACCTGGAAAATGTGTAAGAAAAGGGCAAGACACGATCATGGCACCCATCCCACGATCGTGGACAATGCAGTAGCTTCTGTCATGATTTTGGGGAGGTACCCCACGATCGTTGGTAGTTGTTTTACATGATAATGTTTGATTTATGTAATGGTTGAACCAATTATGGATAAGGCACTTAACTATGATGCATTTGGACTTAATTGGGACTTAAAATGAACTTACTTTGATGTTGGAAAAGTTGGTTAAATATGTGATAAGTTTCGATTGATAATTGATGTTATACCTTAAGAAAAAGATTGATTGATATCAATGTATCTACGTTTGAAATAAAGGAGTGTTAAAGAAATAAAGATGTTCATATGAATGCAAATGAATTTCAAAGGTTATAAATAATGCATTAGGAATGAATTAATGAGAATTGGAAATTATATGATTACTTTTAATTCTAGAAAAGAGTTAGTAAATGTATGGTTAATGAATTGAGCATGATCAAGTGTACTTAAGGTATTAACCTAATTGCAAACAAGCTATGATGTTTTAATAATCATGAATTGTGATTAAGGAAACATACCTGGGAAAGTCATTGATCATGCATTGAATATGAAACATATATATGTGCATAATTGAATATGTATTTGTTTGATCACTTTATTAATGTATACATTGTATGTATATTTAGACGTTCAAGTCGAACGCCATCAATAAGACATTGCTGAACCATCCAGGCAATAGCATAAATTGGAGCGTACTATGAGTACCCTAGAAGTTCTCACTAGGATTGACTTATCTTTGTTTAATTCCCTTATATTAAACGGTTAATGACTTGATTTTGATAATTCCAGACTTAAATGGTCTGAGGAGTTTGATACGAGGGAATGTATTGGAAGTGTTCTGTTTGCTTCTGAATTCTGAAAGAAATCTGAATACTCAACTTAATTGTTGATGCCAGACTTAGGTTCGATGAACATGAGATTTTGTTTTTGCATCATAAGTAAATATTATTCATGACATATTCTATGATTTGACACATTACATTAAATGTATGATTAGATAAAGGCATTATGATCGGAGTTGCCAGTCTAAAAGAGCTTTAAGCTCATAAATCTATAAACTGCACGTAAAGCCTAGGTCCATTATTTTTGTATCTAAATAAGCCCTTTATGGGACAGTATCTATATCTGTATCTAAAAAGCACTCAGTCATAACAAAATAATAACGAAAGTGAAGTCTTATATGCATATGCATTTGCTCATATATGACTGTGAAAATATTTCTGAATTAAGATGATATTGTGATATGTCTCATTTGTGAACTTTTGATAAAATGATTATCTAAGATAGAACATGATGTTATTCTGAAAAGATTATATGATTTGTTGATATAAAGACTATTATGGATTTAATTTATATCTGATATGTTTGATGTGCTAAATGAGTGAGCACATTGAGGATGGTTCACTCATCAGCTCGCAAAACTCATCAAAATTATAACGTGACTTTTCAGGTGCGAGAGAGGAGGCCTAGTTTCTAAGATTCTCATGAAGAACATTTTGGGTTAAGATATGGCTCAAAGGTCTATCAACTGGCATTTGAGGAGTTGTAATTGTGTTTGCATAGTTCTCATTTCATGTAGCTCTTTTATATATGTAGTAGGAAATTCTTAGATGTTTATGATGATGTAAATATTTGTTTAAATGAAAGTGCTGCTACAATGTAACTTTTGTTAATTAATGAAATAAAAAGTTGAGGTTTTAAAGTATTGTGTTATTCTTTATGATGCCATATCAGTGTATAAGATTGCTTTAACATGCCATTATTATAAGATGTATACTCGAATGTCCTTTGGATGTTCGGGTATATACTCTATGGTAGTGAGGTGTTACAATCATTATGGATTTCTAAATCTATTTTAGGGTTTATTCTTGAATTGTTTTGTAGCACTTTTACTTGATTTAATTTAACATATTATTGCTTTGTCGTATTTGTTGTGCTTATACTTGATAAGAAATCGAGGGATTGAATCAATTTATTTGTGTTAAGTTGCGCAACGAGAGTTGATATCTTAATAAACTTACAAATATTAGGTTAATAAACAATTGAAGATAGATATTAATTGTGGGTTAATTATCCTTACGATTACTTCAAATCCAATTGAGTAGTTAGGAGTAGTTTTGAGGCTCGAGAGATTTCAATTCAACTGTTACCTATTTCAATTGGGATTACTTGGTTTGATCTCAAGAGAGGAAAATCAAAACCTTAGGATATCTAAGATTGAGCATCATTGAATTAACAAGGCAAAAGGAAAATAAAAAAATGATTAGAATAATCCCTAAGTTTCCATTATTGGTTAAATTTTCTCCTATTGCTATCTTTATTGATTCAATTATTTAGTTTTATTAGTTTATTTGAATTTTAGTTAATTTATTTTACTTTCAATTAATTTATTTTAATTTCAACTAATTCAATCTTTTATTACCTTAGATAAGGTGCATTCAAATTGTTAAGTGATTAATCCAATCCTCGTGGGAACAATATTTTGTGTACTACAATATATGATCTACATACTTGCAGTATTTTATACATTAAAACAAGCAAGCACCTATTTTCAGTGAATGAAGATTAAGCAAAAGTATGTTGAAGAGATACAAAATAAATTATTAGTTTTGGACAAAATCAACATGTATAGTGCATATTATTAGTAATTATTTAACTATTGCATTAAAAATATCTCCACTATAGTTACTTCTAAACATGGATTCCTACCATGAAATTGATGGCCTATGATGTTTTTATATAAGTCTAAGAATAGCCAACGATTCTTAATCTTACACGAAGATGAGAAGTTAAGAAGGTGAGCATACTTTAGACCAATTATCCTTGTTACTTTTTTCTTCTTCTTGTTAAACAATGCACAATGAAATATTTCTCTATAATAAAGTGTAGAATGTTTTAAAAATATTTTTCTAATAAATGTTTTGGCAAAGTTTTTTGTTTACTAATGACATACTTATTGTCAAATTCTATTGTGTTGTTATGGTGTTTATTCTAATTGGTGATAAATATGTTCATTCATGTTATGATTTTTAGAATAGGATGGAGGTTAAAATGGATTATAGTATATAACTCCATTTTTAGTGATGTTCTTGCCTTAAAGATCTTAAATTCTTTTTTGTTGTTTCATTGGTCAAAATTGTCATGTAATGTCCATTTATGTGCTTATAGTTGGTTTAGGATAAAAGAGTTCAGATATAAATATAAAATTTCTTCTATGCAACTAAATAAATTTGTAGAAACTCTTAAAAGTAGGAGTTGAAAACAAAAATGACATTACAAAGTAAAAAAGATGATAGATATAAATACCTAAAAGTTATTTTGGAAGATAAGTGTAACTTTTGGTTTTATCTCATCAACAAACACAAGATCAAGTGTACCATCTTGAAGACTTTATGAATAACAAAGCTTAGTCAATGAGGTGCTCATCTAGATTTGATGGAGGTTGTTCACTTCCTATTTAAATTATACAAGTTGTACTTAGGTAATTCTAATATAAACATAAAGCTCAAAAATTAAAATTATTTTCCCTTATTCTATTGTATCCAAGAGTAGTTTAATGTGGTATAAATACTTATGATTAATGTTTATTTTCCTATAAAACTATGTCTTAGAGATTTAAGACACTTGATGCCTTAAATTTGATTTTTGTAGCATAATAGCTATAAAATAAACTTCAATTACAAAACTTTTAAGTCATAAGAATTGTTTGGTTTAAGATCATGACATATATTGTAGCATAACGAACATCTTTAATTATTTAATTAGAACGAACTAATATAAATTTTATTTTATATTCCACTCTTATTGTATAAAATTAATGTATAATTTTCTTTGATTATATTAAAAATTCATGTTTTTGATTTTCAATAATTATTAGAATTAATTAATTTAAGAATGAAAATTGATATCTTCAGAAATAAATTAAATTAAAATTTAATTTTAACATCAAATAGTATAACAAGAATAAAAAATTAATGAAGCCAAACAATTTTCTTTAGTTTTTTGGTTACTAATCTTAACTAAGCAGTTCTTTTTATATTTTTAATAAAAAGAAATAAAAATAAAAAATTAAAAGAGCAAAAATCATAATAGAAGAGGGAAAGTGGAACCAAGCATCCCCTATTATAAACTTATTTCCTTTTTTAAATAAAATTTATTAAACCTTACATATCTAGAGGACACTACCCTAATTGGCTTATTAACTACAATTCTCTCTTAACATTATTAGGTTTTGAAATGCTGTAGATCTCTTCTCTCTATAAGTTTTTCTACATACCCTTTCCAGAGACTCTAGCATCTTACTCCTTTATTTTCTTCTATTTACTCCTTTTTTTAGTGTCTTTTATATTTATTTTTCCTTGACATTAATATCTTGAGGCATTTGTCTTATCCAATATATCAATTTTTTACTCCATATCATAATTTTTTATAATCGCCTAGTTTTTCATGCCTAAACCTATATTCCTCTACATTTTTATGGGAATTTTGTAAGAGTTATTATGTTAAGTCTTTTATATTACTTCAAGATGTGTCGTAAAAACTACTTTTAGTGCATTATTAGAGTAAATATGTTGGTCTTGCTTCAAGTTTGTCAATTTTTCCATTTTTATGTGGATATTTTGGCATATCTAATTCTATTTCATCTTTTACCAACTTTTATCTCCTTTTATGGTGCTTGATATTATTAAATTAGTTTCTTTTTTTTCCTCTCTTTATTGTTAGATATATGTATTTCATCCTTTTTTTGTAACTTTGTTTGTTGATATTGGCTATGCCATAAGAGTTTTTCAAATCAAGCTTCACATTTATCTATTTTGACTTGGTTTTAATCCTTCTTATCTATTATACCTAAACTTCACTTAAGGATTTTTTTAAAAAAATTGATATAGATAATGATGCTAGGTCAAAATTAGCATTAGAAAAGTTATCAAATAAATCACATATATTGATTTGGTTTTCTAGTATATATTTTTAAGTTTGTAATTAGAAAAATGCATTGCTCACTTAAAGATAATGAACTTAAAATCTCACAAAAAAGAAATATTTAGGAGGATTTAGGGATAATTTAACTTAGTACACTTAAAGAAGTATAACAATTAAACTAGTAATTGAAAAAATATAACAATTTTTTTAGGGTTGTTATATCTTGGATTTGTTAATTTTTTGGATGTAAGAACTAAAAAAAGAAATGTTTTCTATCAATAGTGCATATGAAGATGCGAATTATAATTGTTTTTTAACTAGGTGCTTATATTTGTCTAGTATTTTAGTGCACATGTCAAAATTTTTATAAATTATTTTATTCCAAAAAATGGGAGGCATAGCCTTACAAATGCTCCTATAAGTTCAATCAAGGGATTTAGAGTGACTAAATCACATTGATAGCCAAAATCAATAAAGGAAAATAGGAAAGAATCTAAACATTCTACAAATCAAGTGGTTAGCATTTCTTTAGCCTAAATCTCTTCTAATTGCAATACTTATGGAGAAATTAAAGTTGTAGAGACTTGTCAACTGCTCCTTAATCATGTATATAATATTTGATTAGAATTTATCAAGATCATTATGCTTCCCTTGAAATTTTCTTAAGTTCCTCTTTTGTCATATTTTAAGACTGTTATGCTTAAAAATAGTTGTGGTAGGAGCATATCATTGTTAGGAGTGATGTTTTGGATATTTCAATAACTATGTATTATTGTTGTATTATTATGAAGTTAACTTTGGTTACATTTCATTCTTATGCCTACGTTACTAAACCTTGGAAACCTTTTTAAATATATGTACAAAATAGAAAATTTAGTTTTGATAGTAAGACTAGACAAAATAAATAAACCATCCTAATTGTTTTACATAGATAAATGTATCATATAACATAAACTTACATGAACTTTCGTATAATAGAAAATGGAGCTTAGGTGCATTTCATCCAAGCTAAGAAGAAGAAACAACTAAATTTTTTTTGGATCTATGGTAATTAGTAAAAGACAATTCCAATAGTTTATATAAATCTAGCATTGAAACAAAATAGTAAAAGTAATGATATTATGATCATCGAAATGAGAGGAAATGTATCAAAATATAAATAAGATAAAATAATAAAAGATGCATTCTAAATAATCTTTTTATCTTAAAAATATCAAAAGAAAATTCAACATGATCTTGGAATCAATATAGTGATGATCTTGACTAGCCTTAACTGCTCTTAATCAAGCTAATCTCACCTTTTCACTAATTTTGAACTGAAAAAAGGGTAGTTTTTTTTAAGGTGAAATTGAAATGGTAAATGAATGTGGAGCCTTTATAACTTTAACCACAAATTTTGGCTTAGCATCTTTAATATCTAAGTAAAGGATAATTTAAGGAGATAACTCCTATAATGAATGTAAAATAATAATAAGAAATCCACAGTTAGAAATGAAAGTAGTCTAACTTGGATTTGCTTGTCAAATAGGAATGAATCACTAAAATATCAAAAATGTAAAGTAATACCAATTACATTTAATTATACTAATTATAGATTTACAAAAATAACCTTACTCAGAATTAGGATAATCTCTTATTCTCTTAGTAAGTAGTTCTCTATTAATTAGCAATTTTTTATCACTACATTTCTAGTGAACCTGTTAAGCCACCAATTGCATTCTTATTCTACTTGTCAACTTCTTTAAGAAACCCATCCTCTATACTGTCTTACTGAGAAATAATCTCTTGTTTCTTTCTCTCTATAAGGTATAAACCATATTACCAAAGGAGACTTTATAGACTAACAAATCTCCTTCATATAGGTTATATTTTTGACACATCCAATTAATTAAAACTTGCCAATTTGTTATTAAAGTACCTAAGTCATAGAGTTGTTGAATTGTTTAGAAGATGTATGAAGAGAATCTTAGTATACATAAATTAGGAAAATTTTATATTCCCTTTATCCTATCTATTATGGTTAACCTCCCCCTAAAGGTAAGCCATAAAATGAATGCATTTTTGGAAATGTTTCCCTAAACCTCACAAACTTATCCTATTTCTCCTTTAGAGCCTCTCCTTAATAGTAATTTACAAGATTTATTAGTAGATACCCTAAGGAATGTTGACACTATTGGATTTTTAATCCTAGTTCTTAGTAATAAGATTATAGTTAAAGAAATGCCTATTAAGAGTTATCATGTTCAACAGATTATTGAAAATTTAGTTGTTTCCAATGACATCTCTTGCTAGAGCTTGATCTATAATTGAGTCCTTAAGATGATAGAGCAATGGAACATCTGATATAAGCTTTGTATTCTGTTATATGCTCAGTTTTGATATAAATAAGCTTTGATCTGAAACATCTAAGCTCTATTCTAAAATAAGCAAATTCGGTTTATTACAGACAAGTTTTGTTCTGATATGTTAAAATTAAAATTTTGAAATTTGTGAGTTTTGCATTGAAGTAAATGTGTAACTGTTCTGGTATGTTTTGTTCTGTTATGAGATTCATGATACTTTGGTTTGGTTTAGAAATGGATAAGTAAACACTACTTATGATCTGATGTGATTTTGAATATGTGAATGTTTGGATGACTATTTGAAATAGTTGTCAACCTATATCCTGTTTAGTTTTTTTCCCCACTAAGTTTTATGCTTAACACGGTGGTTTTTCCCCATGTAGGTTCAAATAGGAAGCTATGAAAACTGGGACAATAACAACCGCAGTGGCCATAAAGATTGTGTTTTGTTCTAGAAATGTCCAGTTTTTGTTAGTTATTCTTCAATGTAATAAGATATGTTGTATTTTATGCTTTGTTTAATGGCTTGTAAAAACCTTAATACAGTTTGGAATTGGATTAAGGCATGTATGAAATAAGTATAATGCGTATGTTATGTTCTGAGTATGACCCAAGCAAAGACGAATGAAATGTATGCTCCTTGAGTTTCTAAAAATGCTTTAGTATGTATTGGATTACTTTGGTTCTGTTTTGAGTAGCACCTGCATTTCCTCCCAGGGGGTATGTAGGTGTTACACATTGGGTGATTAATCGAAAAATTAACACATTGGTCTAACTCAGAGGCTACAGTCAGGGAAAAGCCATCCCTCCACAAAGTCCAAATTGTACTATTTGTTGAAGAATAACGGTCAAAAAAAGTAAGAGTATCACGTAATGAGGAAATCATGTCAGTAGGTAGAAAAGGTTCAAATAAAAATAACACTAAAATTGAGTATATTCGGCATAGTTTTTTTTAAGCGATGCAATAAAGCCTTGTTAGCCACATCTTAAACATTCCAGAAAAGTTGATTAATCATTAAAATAAGGGGGAAGAGCTGAGGACTTAGGAATAAAACTGGAGTTGTTATGTTCTTGTTGCAAAGGAGTGGGAGGTGCCGCGTTTTTCCTGGGGTGGCCTCTTCACTTTGGGACTATGAAATTTTGCCCAACCTAAGGATCACCTTTGTAATCTATTTTTGAAGGTAGTGCCAGCTGAAGGTTAATTTTAGGGAGATCTTGAGGTGCCAGATTCAAGTTTTGAGTCTCCACTAACATTTGTATATATTGCAGTGAGTGATGAGCAAATGTGCTTGTCAGATGGACCGAGAAATCTTGCAAACCTTACGACGTCTCCTCTCGGATTAATATGGATAAACATTTTGTAGCTTTTTTTAAAGGAGTCTCAAATCATCAATTGGTGCATCAAGGTGACAATTTTGTCTTAGGCATGTAGGAGCTGAAATGAGATACGACCCATCTTGTATTACTATATCTTTTGCAATGTCACAATCTAAAATATGTCCTTAATCAGCAATGCCTTTAGGCATAGAAGTTTCACGGTGAACCTCCGGCAGTGGTATGTGAGGCTCAATGGCAGGATTCATTTGTGTTGAAGTTCCTGTTGGTGCTGGCTGTGGTATTGGACCTTACATTTGTAGTTGTGAGGTTACTGCTTTAGGGAAGCAGTCTTCCTTCGAATTATGGGGTATTCCTACAAAGGGAGTAGGTGCTTTGGGCTACCACTGTTGTTTGGTGGTATTTCCTTATTTCCTGTTATTCAATTTAAGCTCAAGGTGGCCTATGTACCAACATTTGGTACAGTACGTTGGCATATTCTCATATTCAATACGTTGCCAAAATCCATCTAATTGGCCAATACCAATCCAAAATTGATGAGGCCGCTCTTTTAGGACATCTAGTTTGGCCTGGAGTCTTGCGACCCCTGGGTGTTTGAGGGTATTATTGCCGTATCCAATCTTAGTGGTGTACCCAATAGAGAAGCAATTTTGAAGAGAGCAAATTTTGTAAAAAATTATACTAGCAACCTGCGGAAAGATATCCATACCGAGACAACTAAGGACTCTTTTTTGACATTGAAATCTGAGACCACTTGAAGATGCGTATGGTGACATTGCCAATATACCACACAGTTCGAGAATAAATATAAAGATAATCCTTTTTACTATGAAGTTGTATCCGAATATGGCGATTGTCCAAGAGTCCTATTGACAAAGACGACCGAAGATCCAGTGAAATAGAGTATTTTTGCAAATCATGAACTGAGGGTCGACCTAACTTTTTGTTGTAACCTTTATTAAATTTACCAATGAGCAACCAAAAATATGGTATGGTAAGATGTTAGACTTGCTCTAGATCAAAGAACATAGTTGGGAATCCACGGCGTGAGCCCGCTTTCACCTCATCAACATTTGCTTCATAAGGAGCTTGAGTTTGTATAGCTAACAGAGGAGCCTTAAAAGATTGAACAACATCAACGAAAGAATGTTGATGATCGATTGGGAGGCCGGCAACCTGTTATTGCACGACCACCATTGGAACTAGGGTATTCATTGTTTAGGGTATCTACGAAATGCAGAGAGATCTTTTCCTGCTTGTATAATATATATATATATATTTGACGATAAAATATAACATAAGTTTATAATCGGGTCGTCTATTTTCTCTATCTTGATTATTAATCCTTTCAGCTT
>JANIIA010000192.1:42975425-42991711 GCA_027478495.1 Erythroxylum alaternifolium
GGTTTAAATAGACAAATTGCTTTTGAAAAGAAAAAGTGATCACACATAAGTGATGAGTAAAGAGTTTTAAAAAAAAAATTTATACCGACTTTTGTTTAGTGTTAAGTGATGTGTTTAGTGATGTGACACGCCATCCTCGCGGGGCACGGATTCGGATATCACGGTCGATATCGGGTTCGGGTTCGGTGGGAGTGGGGTGTTACATTTATGGTGTGCCAAGTAGGTGAGAAGGTATTTTTTAGAGTGTTGCCCTAGCGAGGAGTGTTAAGGTTTGGTAAAAAGACAAAGTTAAGCCTTAGGGATATCGATCTTTATGAAATTACTAAGAGAGTAGTTCCATTGACTTAAAAATTAGCATTACCACCAGAAATGGCTCAGATTCATAATGTATTTCATGTTAGTAAGCTTAGGAGATATCGGTCAGATCCAAAACATGTGTAACCAACACAGGAGGTTAAGATTGAAAATAATTTTAGTTATGTAGAGGAACCAGTTAAAATAGTTAGATGTCGGACTAAACAATTAAGAAACCATGTAATTCCTTTGGTTGAAGTTCTTTGGAGAATTCATTTGAGAGAAGAAGCTACATGGGAGACTAAGGAGAACATAAGAAAACATTAGCTCTGTCTATTTGATCAATCAGGTAAGAATTGAGGACGAAATTTCTTAAGGAGGGAGAATTATAATAGTCTGTTTCAAAAACTCTGAGGGTTAGAGTGTTAGAATATTGAGTCACATGAGTTACATCATTATAGAATTAATTTGGTGCATTTATGAGATAATTTCATGAATTCAGTCACATGCATAATATTATCATACACACATAAATTACAATTTAGAAAAAAATGCAAAGATTTTATATGCACTCAATTGACATGTTCAGAGGTATGAAAGTTTCAAAATGATTATGACATGATTGTGCATTTCTAATTTCTTGTATTTTAGTTTACCAATAAAAAGAATTGATAGATTACTATTAGGAATTTGGAGTTTATTTGTCATAATTGGAAGATTGATGGATTAATATGTACATTTAGCTTAGGAAAAATTTCAAGTAGCAAGACAATTTTACATGTAGAAATTTAGGATGACTAAGCCTATAAAATGAGTGACAAATGGCTTAGAGAAGTAGGTGACAAATGGTTTAGGAATTAACTGACATTTGGGAGCCAAAAAGAAGGAAATGTATCTTTCTTAATTACATGACAAGTGTACTTAAGGAAAAAACACTCATCTCACACCATATGACTTAAAACATTGCATGGTCATCTTCTTTGATATTTCTGCCATATACTCTCTCCTTCTCCTCCCTCTTATTGTCAAAACCAACCCATAACCTACAACTTTGAGTTTTTCCTTAGTTCTGTTCATAAGCACCCAAAACCCAAGCAAAATCATTCATAAAGATAGCTATAGAAGAAGAACATTGTGAAATATACTATTGTCTTCATTTTCTGGTCATGGAAGAACCATCACGCCCCCCTCAATGTTCTTCAAATGTTATTACATGTGAGGCTAAGCAAGCTTGACATTTGAGGTACCATTCAAGCTAATAAAGTAAGTGAAATATTGACCTATTATGGTACATAGCAGAATTTTTGTTATGGCTAATTAGGGATGGATTGAATGTGGTGTTGGTGTTGGTGTTGAAGATGCGCTGGAAAATAATGAATGAATGGGTACTTTTTTGTTCTATTTCTTCATGTACGAAAATAATAGTTTATGGGATGTTGTATGGATGATTTAAATTAAAATATGAAGTATAATTTATGAGGAATTCATGGTAAAGATAGGTGTTATTAAGATGTTTCAAATTTGGAAAATTAGAGCTGTAGGTGTGTTTGTAAAAAGTGACTATTAATGACAGAAGTGACTGTTAAGAATTTTATAAGCCTTAGTGTAACCAATATGGAAGTTAATTAACCTGAGATGAATTAACCTTAAAGGACATGAAATCTGGAAAATTTCAGGTGTTAGTGATGTCTCTAAGCTTGTAAAATTCATGATGTATTGAAGGTAATAAAGTTACACACATTAGTGATGCTGACGACAAATTTTGGAATTTTAATTTCAGCCTTGTGTACATGTCAAACCAATTGAGAAAATCACTCTAAATATGTATATTGGACTTGATTAAGGCTAGGAATAAGCCTAGATTGCTTCTTGATTAATTGGTTAAGAGCTTGATAAGTTTATGTAGTTAATTGATGTCATAACCTAAAGAATGGATTGTTTTGATGTGGTTATGTTCAAAGCTAGAAATTATGATTTATTAAAGGAATAAATGATTTCTTTTAATGCAAACATGACCTTAAGGACATGAGTAATTTGTATAAGGTATGGATGAATGAGCATTGGGTAAATGTATGAATATATATTGCTGGAAAAAAAAGTTCAATGAATGTATGAATCTAGCTTGCCGAAATTCCAGATTTAAAGTAACAATTGTGTATGTGTTACAGGAGGCTTTTTCATTATGAAAAGGTACACGGATAAGTGTAATGTATGGTTGATGAATTTGGAGTAAATCAAGATTACTTAGAGGAATAAACCTGGTTGCAAAATGGTAGTATACAAACTATAATGTTTGAAAGGTTTTAAGGTGCATAAGCGCAAATTGAATAGTCAAGATCTATATATAAGAATACATACCCAGAAAGTCAATTGAGCATGCATTGAAACATGACCCATATATATATGCATAATTGTATATTCATATGATTAAACAAACTAGTGATTTTTGAACTATGTGTGTATGTATTGCATGACAATAGACACACAAGGTGATCGTCAACATCAAAACATTACCAAAACGTCAAGGCCATAGCATTTCTTGAGTGTATTGTAAATCAACTTAGATGTGTAAACTCATTTATATGTGCTTCTGTATGAAGTGTTTGTTTGATATGAAATGCATGTACAATTGATTGATAAATGTCAGACTTAGGTACAAGGAGTTAGTTATATGGCATAAGCACACCGAAATGAAAGGTAATAAAAGCATAGCATACGAAATGGTGCATCTCATCATATTGAAATGCATGATCAGATAAAGGAGTTGTGACTAAAGTGACCAATGTGTAGAAAAGAGCTTTGAACTCAGAATTATGAGAAAAGGCCTCAAGCTTTGATAGCATAGACTTGGTATCCATAATGGGTACAGGGCAACCATAAACTCGGTACCCACAATAGGTACCAGACAGTAAAATTGTGTTGTTAGGAACTTAGTCACAACATGAGCATTTGCATATGCATCCTTACATGCATCATATGATTGAATTCAAATGATTTATCAAATTGCTTTGAAATAGTAAAATACAACTGAAGTCAATAGAGAATGTGATATGATATGCAATACTGGCTTATATGATGTACTTGTTGAAGTATGATAAAATACATCTCTCTTTCAAGGAGGCAGTAGGGATTCGACTTCCCCTGGGGGTAGGGTATTATGAAAAGAAGTTGATCATGGATTATTAATATAATTACTAATATAATAAGTATGGAATTGATTCTTCCTGGGTCGATGCCTGAGAGGTTAATGGGGACGGACTGTAAATTCATTGGCAATATGTCTACGCTGGTTCAAATCCAGCTTGGCCCAATAATTCACCGATCCGCCATGCAATGATATGAAATGATATAACGCCTTTGTTCTCTCGAAACGCTTGATACGAAAAAACAGAAAAAAAAAGTCAAAATTTTTGATATAACTTGTCTTTGTGATTTAACTGTCTGGTGCATTGATGATGGTTCACTCACTGAGTTCACAAACTCGTAAAAATTGTATCGTTGTTTTTCAGGTTTAGGGGAGTTCTAGCTACGAAGCAATCTAGTAAAGGTTTAATACTTACATTTTGGGGATGGAAATGGCTCAAAGGTATGATTAACTGAATTTGTGGATTCTAGTTAGAGGCATTTGCATTAGCATCCCATATCATGTTACACATTTTTGTATTAAGATTAAACTCTCAACTATTGTGTAATGTATATATAGATTCTGAATTACAATGAAATATATGAATTTATTTGTTTGTGAAAGAAATGAATGTTTTGAATGCTTATATATGTTTGGCAATTGGGATTGAGTTAATTTGATTGTCCTAATGTGTCATTTCCATATACTATGTTCTCGAATATCCTCTGGTATGTTCGGGCTTAAGCTCTAGGAGGTGGTATGTTACAGGTTTACCATTCGCAATAATACCATAAGAAGTTAAGGTTTTTAAAGCTTGAAAGTAATCATTAAAAGCTTGGTAAAATTAAATACATGTAGTGTTGATTATAATGTTCCAACCTAATAAATCAAATGACTTATTAAAATCATTTTTTAAGGTGTAACTCTTAATGGAAGTTTTAATGATACAAGTGATAGGTCTAAGTTATATTAATTATACTATGTTTTAATATATGTTTAAGTGTTCTTTTCAATATTTCTTAGATGATTATTATGTATATTGTCTTAGAATTATGTTATTATTAGCGTTTGTTGATATTCTAACCATGTTTATGATTTTAAGTATAATTTAGATCTTAATTTTATGTTTGAAGAGGTGTTTTATATGTGTTTAAGTGTATCGAAATAAGAAATTGAAGAAAAGAGAGCAATTGTAAGTATAGGAGTAGGTCACAATCGTGGCTCATGATTGTGACATAAGCTAACTAGTATAGGTTGTAATCGTGGCTTATTGGCCATGATCATGATAGAAGCCCAATTTTTAAGTGGCACGATTGTGACTTTTACCCACGATCATGACAAGTGCAATGACAAACATAGGGACTGCTTCCAAACTTAACTTTTGAGGGTTATTTCAGACATTTACGTACGAGTAAAACCTAGTATTTACCCTTAATTTCCCTATGACAAAGGAAAAAGGAATGACCTAATCTAGATAGCCTCCATTTATGCTACATTTGGAAAGATGCTAAAGAAGAAGGGAGAAGATGAGAGAAGATGAGAGAGGAAGAAGGAATTGTTGTTGCTGCCATTCTAGTCCAATCTAAGTTATATTCCTCTTTCCATTTTATTATTTCTTTCATTTTGATGTTTAAGATGGACGTGATGATGATGAATTCGGGTTTAAGGATGTTCTAAACTCTTTTAGGGATTTTTTCCTTGAATCAATGTTAATTTGATTACTTTTGATGTGAATGAGTTTGGTATCGTGATTGTTTATTATATTTGCATTCTTCAGTAATAAATCAAGAGAGTGAACCAATAGCAAAATTATTTGATTGGGTAATAAGAGTTAAAAAATCTAATAGATTATACAAAAAATCAAATTGGTAATTTATAGAAAAAGAGATTTCATGTAAGGACCCGATTATCTATTAAAATGCTTAAGATCTAATTAAATGTGTGGGCTATTTATTAATTGAGAGATTTTAAATTCCATAATGCAATTCAATTAAGGTTTATGGTTTAGGTTTAAATGATTATAACTCAAGAGAAAGTAATCACCCTTTAAACCTCTAATATTAATACATAATTAATTCAAAAGTGAATAAGTTAACATTAGTTGATAGGATAAATCCCCTTATTTTATAATTGGTTAATCTTCCTTGTATGAATTTTCAGTTATTAATTGGTTGTGCTCAATTTTGATTTCTTTGTGTTAATTTTACAATTGACTTTCAATCTATCTATATTCAATTACTTAATTCTGCTAATTTTTATATTCATTTTAATTACACTTTTAGGCCTTAGACAAATTAGGATTCGATTAGTTCACTAATTCCTCATGGGATTGACACCTCATATACTACACTACTACCTTTGCACTTGCAAAATATTGAGGGTTTTATAAGATTAAAACTTTTTCAACAAAAATCTTTGAAGAATTCATAAACAAGGAGGATGTTTTCACCAATATTCCTATTTTAGATTAATGCACTTCAATATTGATATAGGACAATCTTTAGGACAATTGTTAATCTATAAGCTAATATCTTGGAGATAATCTTATAGATCATAATGCAACAATAGATAGGCCTATAATTATGTAACAATACGTGGTTAGCCTTTTTATGGATGAGATAAATGTTGTTCTTGATAAGCTTTTTAAGCATTTTCTTAATCTCAAAGAATTCCATCATAGTTTTCATAACTAGTAAAAGGTTAAGTGCTTCGAGAAAATAAGACATTAAAGCTATATAGATTGGATGATTTATTACAATGAGGCTAAATAGGATTCTTTTAACATTAGAGGTAGTAAAGGGACTAGTAAGGGACTTAGTCGAGTATATGTGTAAGTTAGAGCTAATGAGATCTCTAAGTTCTAAATAAAGGATTCATAAATTGATTTCTTCAAAGATAGCCTTTAAAAAGGTTAACGAAAATGATATTAAGTATATCCTAATCCCTATGTAGATTCCTTTAAATGTTAATTAGAGAATTGATCTTATTATAGATCTTTCGAGTTAACATTGAGCCGTTGAAGAATTTTGTTTTTCATTCCCCTTTTTTGGGCTAGATAATTCTAAATTTTTGATTCATTAATGAATTATGGATATCAAGAGCTTAAGTGTAGTTATTCAAGGCTTGAAGCTTTTGTCTCCTTAGCAAAGTAAGTAAAATCTACTTCTAACATTCATTTTGAAAGTCTGTGAGAGATTCCATTATCACCATAACATAGTCATCAGTATCTAAAAAGATTTTTATATTGAGTATCTTAAGTTCATCTTTAAAATCTCTCAATTTCACCATAAATCGATAAGCTTTGCAACCCACCACTTGCTTTTATATATCAATCCAAATAGTCTTTCAAATCCATTAGCCAAGTAGTTATTAAATATGAAAGGAGATTTAATATAAGATATAGTATTGAGCTGAATAAACTCATTAAGAGTGATTAGAGCATAGAGAAGAACACAAATAAGCAAAACTTAATAGGACATTACCCAACCAATATTACCAGAGTCCTATCAAGGTTCCTCCTAATAAGCCAATCACCCGATTTCTTGTTATTCCATATGAAGAATTATCCTATATAACTCATGTTAATGACTCCAATATGATTAATAAAAAAGATAAGTTCATCATTTAGATTCCTCTACATGAGTCTCCTTCCTTCTTCCTTTTAAGAATTCAATATGCAATTCATACCTCTAAATGTTAGCTAAGGAGTTAGGATCCCAGGTTGAAACCTTGTTAATCATTTCATAACTAAACTGTTTAGAATGCGATATTAGTTACAAAGATAATGTGGATAGTATTTAAAGTAGGAAACCATAATAAAGAGAAAGATAAATGAATAACTTAATTAGAAGGGAACAAATTAAAAACATAGATAAGTTCTAAGTTATATCCAAAAGTAATCCTCCCATTTTAATGGTGTATGTGATTAGAAAAATAACTCATGTTTTGATGCAAAAATGATAAATTTCTCTTAGATAGTTTCCTTTTATTTTAGTTTTCAAGCATCTAATAGGATAAGCATTTTTTCATGAATATGATCCTTAATAATCTATTTCTTGTGAGGATTGTTAAGCCTTATAATGTTCAAAATAAGGATTGACATTAAGAAAGATCAATTGAGGAGGTTTGCAGTTGATTTCTATTCTTGTTAGGCTTTCAACTAGGTTTTTTTCTAGAATTAGAAATAAGATCCACTTTGGAGCATTGTCATGAAGGTATAAAATTCTCCTTTTGATCCTACTTGTGAACATTCTTCAAATGATTTTTTCCAAGATAGAAGAGCATATTTGAATAAGTGAGTTGCTATATTTGACTGGTAAAGATGTTAAGTTAATATTCTAAGCATATTCCATTATTTTTATGTTACTAGTATTAAGCTCACTAGGAGTATGGCCTTTCTCAATACTTTAAGTAAGGTGATTCCATAGCTCCATAATTAATAGTGTTGTTAATAGGAGCCTAGTTTGACTATATTCTTTGGAAAATATCCCCATTTTGAGCTTGCTTCTCAGGGAGAGGGACCTCCATAGCTACTAGTTTACAAGAGGTGCTAAATTTTAAAAATCTCCATAAAACCCTACATTACTTTGACTGGCACTTAAAAGGTTTCCATGAGTAGGAGAATTGAATTTTAATGGCTATAACTTCACTAAACTTTAAAAGTCTCTTGATTATTAGTGAATCTAGTAGTTATTTTTCCATTTTAGTCCTTACACATATTCTAGCACATCTTATTCTTTTAAGTTTAATTGTTTCAGAATCAAGATACAAAGTTTTACCCAAGGCACTAGCATGATAACTCATCCCTAAAGTAGTCCAATATTCTATAGAAATATTATGAAATTTGATATATATTAGGACTAAAGTCACTTCACTCCTTTCTGAATTCTTCTTAAGTTACCATTTTTTAAGCATTATAGGTTTACTTGTGATATACTAGGGCCTTTGCTGTATTAAATTAAACATGTTGTCTTCATTATCAAACTTGAAGATTAATGCATCATCTTTACTTAGAAAAATTTTCTGGACGTAATTTACTCTATTTCTTTGTAGCTCATTGTTGCATTTTTAAAAGTTATGGCCTCCTATTTAAGATGTAGCCTATAATGGAAGAAGACGAACACATAACTTTAGCCTATAATATCTCAATAGGTGGAGAAATTATCTTATTAACTTTTGAGGTTAAGAAGTAGCTAAGCTTTCCTTGACTACTTTTGTAATTAATATCGTTACTCCATAATCTAGATTTCTTAGAGGAGGAAACAATATATGTCTAGGAAGCTATCCTTGGAATAAAGGTGGAGATTGCTTGCTTAGAAAGTAAAGGAGCAAAAGAATCGGTATGAGGAACATTGTTAGGAAGAGATAGATAATGAGCAGAGTTGTCAGGGAGATGGGATTTAAAAGAGGAAGACAGGCTTTGAAGCAAGAAGTGAGTGAGTTAAGGAAAACGAGAGGGAAAAACCAATTGATTAGAGTTTAGACGAGAAATGATGACTAGGAGAGGGTTAAGAACGTGTTAGAGTAGTGCCTTAAAGGCGGCAATCGCCTTTGGTGTGCTTTGTACAAAGTTGTGTACAGAGTTTATTTTCAATAATAAAGAAAAGCATATTTCATTAATTTGGTGTTCATTATTTATAAATTAGTATTGATCTATAAGCAAATTAATGAAGTCGATGGTATATGACATAGCATGAATGAAATTATGATGTGAACATACTACTGAGATTCCTATCATGTACAATTATGCCAATATATACATTATCCCTTGTCGTAGGATTAATGAGACTGGACATCGTTAATCCAGATAGACTAGCATACGTCAAACTTCTTGATTTGATCAAGCAGTAGATCTCATAAACTGTAAATATGAGATGTTTAGAGTTGAGATGTGGATACTTACTAAAGGTAGTAAGTACATTGGATGACCTACCATGAGATCATCACATGGATATCCTATTTTAATGTCAATGACAATCTTATCATAGCAATAGTGTAAGTATCCTTATACTTGAGGTACTCAAGGATATCTTGGATACTGATTCTGTGCTTTTACTCCATTCCTTGTTTCCTTGCAAAATTTTCTCATAGGATGGTGATTGGATATAGATTAAGGTATTCGAAGGTAATTTAGTAGCCAATAGAGGATTCACTGCTTCTGTGATAGCAGAGGATGATACCCATGGCCTATTGTCGGAGTCATTACTTGGAAATCTCTGGCTGAAGTATTTGTCTCATGAAGAATGTCTTCATTGACATATAGAACAATGAGTCCCAGGATGAGAACTAATATCACTTGGGTTAGATTTGACGTAGTCGGTCTAGTGAGAGTTAACACTTTGCCCGTTCTCAAAACCAAGTGGGGTATAACATGGTGAAAGGATGAATTGCACAGCAATTGTGCATGGGAGGGTTCATGAGATAGTTCGTGAAGAGCACAGGTTCGTTTATCAAACCACTACTTTCTGGTCAATTGGGGGTTATGATATGTTACTAGATGCCGCTTATGACTTGCTTAGATTAAGTGTTAATCCAAGTGGCCAACATAACCGGGAACCTAATGGGTCACACGCATAAGAATGACTCGGAGGATTTATAAAATGATTTGGGATAGAGATCCATTATTTCGAGGTCAATAGAACCAATTGAAGTAAATCACACATTAGTAAAGACTTTAAGTTCAAGAAACTAGATACACAAGAAGAGGGGGTTAAATGGTGTATCCTCCTTTTTTAATATAAAATGTTGAAATGAAAACTTTTCCTTTTTATTAGAAGAATATCACAACTTATTAGGTAGATAAATTGCAAATTACTTCTCTAAGAGTTTTAACAACAAAGTAAACTAAAGTAAAGAGTAGATAATAGACAATGCTATTTTTATACTGGTTCATACCAAACCGTGAGCTACGTCCAGTCCTCAGAGTTTGTCTTAGTGTTCCACTATTCTTCAAATGATTATAAGTATTCTTTCCCTTCTAGAGCCTCTTCAAGTCTCTTACAAAGTATTATTTCACTATCTTAGCCTGTCTAGGCTATCAGCCTTTTCTTTCTCTCACTAGAAAAAGATTGTGAGCTTTTGTTACAGTAATATTAGCTCTATTCTAAGTAATCACTGTAAGAATTTTCTCTCAGATTGTTTAGCTTTCTAACTTGTCTCAGATTTTCTCTTCTCCTTAGATTATGGCATCGTCAATTGCGACTAATATTTATAGCCTTCATCTCTAGCTGCTTCTTGATTCTTGATAACCGCTTCTTGATAACTGTCATTTAGTTTAGTTCTGTAACTAACTCTGACTAAATAATTGTTTTGATGTACTAATGTATCTTCGTGGTATCGTCTATGTCTTTTTTACGTCTGTGTTGCCCTTGCGTCTGTGTCTACGTTTATATTTACTTTGCGTCTGCTTCTGTGTCTGTGTCTATCTTTGCATCTGCACACTTAACATACTTGTTAAAAAAGTTCATTTGTTTCTAACATTATTATTATTTGATTGTCATCAAAATTAATCATCGTAAAGTCCTCTTGACTTAACAAAATCAAGTTCTACGTGTTTTTGGAAACTCAGAAGACTAAGAACACATATGATTTCCTTTGGATAGGGTACACTTAACACCTCTTAGAATAATCTTTAATAAAAAAGATAAAGTGCTTTTCAAATCCTAAGGATGGAGTTGGTGATTGTCACACATCAAAGTGAACCAATTTAAGAACGACCATACTTATTCAATTTGATATATTAAAATTTTCACAGTGTCACTTACTTGTAACATAATGTTAACAAAATGATAGCGATACCTATGTGAGTTAAAGGAGCAACTTTTTCTTAGTATGGATCTTCATTCCTTATTTAGATATATGTTCAAGTTTTTGATGCTATAATATTGAAAATCTTTCACTTGGACTTTTTGATGTGATTGATGCTTCTCATTCCAGCAATGTCACTCTTTTTAACTTATACAAGTTTGCACCTATCCTTTCTTCCTTTATAAGTACCAACTCACCTCAAATTATCTTTAAAATCTTATTGAAAATTTCTATTTTACACCCAAGTTCAACTAGTTGTCCTACAGACAACAAATTCTTCTTCAATCCCTCTATATATTATATTTCTTAAAGAGTATGAATTGTATTATCATACATTTTTAACTTCATGGTTCTATTACCAATGACTTTAGAGGATAATCATCATATAATTATACAAATCCTCCTAAGATAGGTTCATAATGATGGAACCAATTCTCTTCTAGAGGTTTTGTGAAGAATAGCTCTCAAGTGGATGAGCTATATATGAAGTATTGACTTCCTACTTTCAATTATTGTTACTGCTTCATAATATAGAACATTGCGATCATTTGAAGTACTTGCAAAATTTTCTTAAAGATTGAAAATTTTTCTTAATTAAATTCCAACAATGCTTTTTTAAGTGACTTTTTTTAACCATAATTGTAGCATTTTAAAATTTTCTTATTTTTTATTTCAATTAAATATTTATTTTTACTTATTCTTATAAAATTTACTTCTTATTTATTATATAGCGGTTCACTACAGGCTGAACCTCTAAACTTTAAACCTTTCCATCGACCAGTTCAATGTCCGGTCTAGTTTTTAAAACATTGCTAAAAGGTTAAAGGTCCGTTAAATGCAATCAGGTATTCAAGACTAAGTGTGTGTTACCAAAGATCAATTAAGGATATAAAGCAAGAGTAGTAGCTAAAAGTTATAGCTAACGAAAATGTGTTAGACTAAATTAGAGACCTTGTCTCTTATTTCTACTAAAGGCTCCTTACAAGTCATTACCATAATTGCAACTCATTTTAACCTAGAGTTTCATTAAATAGATGTAAGAATGAGTTTCTTAAATGGAGATTTAAGAGAAAATGTTTGCATGTTTCAACCTATTGGTTTTGAGATAGCTGAGAATGAAAACATAGCTTGTAAGCTTTAAAAGTTAGTTTATAGGTTAAAATAAGATGTAAAGCAGTGATATACCTCAAGTTTGATAAAATTTTCATTGGTAACAAGTTTAAGGAAAATATTTTTATATCAATGCATATATATAAAAGTTGATGATATCTTGCTCGTAGTAAATGACGCTGATATATTGATTGAGATAGGAAAATTATTGCTTAATTAGTTTTACACGAAGAATTATAGTGAAGCATCGTATGTTTTGAGCATACAAATGTTTTGTGATAAAACCAATGGCATTCACAAATTGTCTAAAAAACCTACATTAATCGTATCCTGAAAAGATTTAATTAGTCTTTTTCTTTTGTAAAGACTTCGATTGTGAAAGGTGACCAGTTCTTTTTTTTTATAAAAGTTATGAATTGAGATAATTAATGAAATATAAGTTAGAGTTTGTCTTTCATCCAGTATAAGCTATAGAGATAACAAGCTCATTCCACATAATGGACCAAATGATGCCAGATAACTTAATCATTAAAACAACTTCATGGGATACCTAAAAAAATGACATAGAGTGCTTCCTTTACGGTAAAAGATTATTCCCCATCTGGATGCAACTCCAGAAGCTTCTGAATTAGGGTAGATTTCTCAAGTCTCTCTTCAACTCTTTCCTCTGACGATAACTATCAAGGTAAGGAATTTCTGTCTTGTGTTTGTTTCTTCATCTTGCTCTTGATCAATAGAGTCTCTGGTTAGTGTTCTTGATGGATCCTTCTCGCTACTTGGATGGATCTGGCCTGTATAGGTGCTATCTCCAGTCATGCGACTTTCTACCTTTTGTACGGTGACATAGAAGATCAGCCTCGTAAGGTAAGAACTTGCTTCATCTCCATGGTTTCGTTTAGAGATAATCTTCTTCTTTTAACTAATTTGTATTTCCAGATGCTTCCGATTTCCTCTATGAGCATTCAATGGCTTCCAAACAACATTTTATGGAGTTTGGCTTCTTTCATCTAGCATAGAGACATCTTCCTTAGTAGAGCCTAACGGTTTACAAGTACTATCATCCTTCCTTCTTTAAATTTCTCCTACTTGATATTAGTAGTTGATTCTCCGTGATAATGCTAAATTAGGATATAAACCTTTTGACGTAGTTGAACAAAGAAGTTTCTTTATGATTCCACCGATTAGAGAGTTGAGAACCTCCTCCCTTGTATGTGCCTTATTATGGAATCTCTTATTATTTCTCTCTCGCCAAATCTCCTTAATGGAGGAAGCGAAGGAGATGATATATATATACTCATTAGATTTAAGAGTGTGGGTCAACTTCAGAAGCCATTCAATAGTTTCTGTGAAAGTTGTACCTGCATTAGAGATAAAATTTAATGCCTTAATCTGCTCCCATATGAACTGTGAGAAAGGGCATTTGAAGAAAAGATGATCCCTTAATTTTGGTTCTATCTCACATAGAACAGAGTCTGAATTGGTGGACATAAATTGTGTTCTATCTATAGTATTTAAATTGTTAAGCACCGTAAGCCATAAGAGGATAGAGTAGCTTGGCATGAGTGACTTGTGCCAGATAATAGGAAACCAAGTTTGTCCTGAACTATTGCGATTTTGCCATTTCCTAAATTTTGAAATATTGAAGGTATTTAGAGGCAGGTTAAGACAATGGAAAGTATCCTCCCTATGTATGTTTGGTTGATATCTAGGTGTCAGATACTGAAGCTCAGCTGGAATGTTCCATTGACCTCTTAGTAGTAAAGATTTTACCTTCGCATTCGTAGGACCATCATACCATAGTTGAAAAGCCTAAGGATGTCTAATTAGGGATCCTTACCATGTCCAATTGTCAAACCACAAATAAGCCTTATCTCTATTCCCAATCTTACATGAGATTAGAGGTTCAAGCATAGGTCTAAGCTTTAATAGCTGGGATAAGGGCCATAAGAAGGAAGGTTTTATAGGAATAGACCAAATATTAGAGCCTTTTAGAATATAACTGTGCACCCATCGGATCCAGCAAGATTTCTTTTCTATGAGAATATTCCAGAGATTCTTGATCAAAGTTGCTCTATTAAAGGAGGCAATTGAAATCAATCCTAATCCCCCTTCTTCTTTCCTTTTGCAAACTTCTTACAATTTAACCTTAGCAAAATGACTGTCTAAATTTAGGTTTCCTTATAGGAATCCTCAAAAGAGCTTCTCAATAGATTTGATAACCCCTTTAGCTAGAGAAATATTTCAGGACCAATATATATGAAGGGAATTCAGCACTTCTCTTATAAGTTATAGCCTCCCTCCAAAAGAGAGCACCCTATTAGACCACATTCTCAATCTTCTCTGTATCTTATCAATTAATGGCTGGCATTATGAAAATTGGATTCTTTTTGTAGTAATGGGAAGTCCCAAATAGGTCAGTGGGGCTAGTTTTCTATTCATTCCCGTTATTTGGGAGATTCTACTCTCCATTATATTAGCCCCTGTAGCTAAAACATACTGACTTTTAGTAAAATTAATCTCCAAACCTGATAGATCCCTAAATTTAGACAGGGTTGACATTAGTAGCTCAATAGACTTGCCATGTGTCTTAGAGAAAAGCAATAGATCATCCGCAAAACATAAGTTGATCAACCCTACCTTCTTGCATTTAGTATGAAATTTAAAGGACTTACTATTTTCCACTTTCTGTTGGATTACCTGACTGAGACTTTCATACAAATAATGAAGAGATATGGGGAAATATGGTCACCTTGTCGTAAGCCCCTTACTACTGAAAGAATCTGTTAGAGTACCATTAACTAGAATGGAGTAAGTAGGAGTGGTTATATATGCCTTAACCCATTTGACAAACTCCTCTGGGAACCTCAAGAGTTTTAGAGTCCGTAGGATGTAGTCTCATTGAACAAAGGCTTTCTTAAAGTACACCTTTATGATACAATTCAGTGGGTTGTTCTTCCTTTGATACCCTTTCATCAACTCCTAAACCATGGAAAAATTATCACCAATTCTTCTACTGTGTATGAAAGTACTCTGGTCGTCAGAGATCAACAAATCAAGTACCATTTTCAACTTATTTGCTAAGATTTTGGAAATAATCTTATAGAGAAAATTGGTGGATGCAATAGGCCTATAGTCATCCAAAGTAGAGGAACAAGAGGTTTTAGGAATCAAACAAATGTGAGTTTTGTTAATCACCTTTAGTACAATCCCATTAGAGAAGATTCCAATACTGCGTTTTTAACCATAGGTCCAATATCTTCCCATGTCTTTTGAAAGAAATAAGCATTAAAACCGTCAGGACCAGGGGATTTATTCAGATGCATCTGAAACATCACCACTTCTATTTCTTTATCTTCCACTAGTTTGATGAGAGCTGCAGCTTGTTCCTGTGAGATCTTTTTGTGAATAAAGGAATCAAGAGTGATTGAAATAGTTAGGTTTCGAGAGGATCCATAGAAAATTTTGAAGTATCTCTCTTCTTCCTTAAGAAGGTCCTCTTGGTTAGAAATTTCCTCCCTATTTTGTAACTTTAGACAGCAAATTCTGTTAGCATTCCTTCTAGCTAAAACCGAATTAAAAAAGAATTTTTAGCACCTTTCACCATCTTTTAGCCAATTAACTTTGGCTCTTTGCTCCATTAAGCTGGTAGGATCCTTAGCTTTAGAAAGATAGGACATTAGTAGGGTCTTCTCAATATTCAATAGGCTAGAATTGGTTGGACGCAAGTCAAGTAGATGCTAAACCATTTCCAGTTCCTCTCTAGCTATGGTAACTTCTTTCTAAGTGGAGCACGGTCTTCTACTCATTAAAGTTTTCATCTCCCTTTTGATAGCTTTAAGCTTCTGGACACAGACATATTTGTAACATCCCGTTTTCATATATCGGGTCGGACCAGGGAAACGGGTATACGAGAAGACCAATAAGAGAAATTAGAACAACACATCTCATGCTC
>JANIIA010000192.1:43108258-43118757 GCA_027478495.1 Erythroxylum alaternifolium
TCTTTTCAGCAACCGCAACCGCACTTGCCAAACACCTATTTTCACGTTTCAGCAGTTACCAAAACAACAATCCCAAATACATAAGTACTTATCGAAAATAAGTACTTATCATTTTAGCAGGTTATCAACCACCACCGCTCCCCCAAACTAAGCCAGAGTAAGGTTAGGCACTGGCTACGATTATGGCAGGTAGGGCCCTGATCGTGTCCTGTATTGAGCAGACACGAAAACAACTGAAAACGTCAAGTTTCGCATGACTTTTCGGACCGTTTTGATGCTTAATCAACCCTAGGGCTTCTAAGATATAAATAGCGCATTAAAGAATAGAAAGAGGGCCTTGGAAGAGCTTTGATCAGCCACAAAAAATAAAACCCTAAAATAGAACTTTAAGAGATTGAGAAAGAGACAAACGAAGAGAGAAGAGGAAGACGATGCAGACATTATGTGCTTCCTGGAATAAGAAGCTTTGTCGTGGCCTCCCGTCATCCAGACATTATGTGCTTCCTCTTTCTTGAGTTATGTGTGTCCTTATCTCGTTAGTGTACTTTATTCACCCTTTCCAACTTTAACCACCTTAAACATTGTTCTTGTAATGCTCAACCTCCAACTATGTTACAATTATGGTCATGTATGGATTAATTGCCTACTGCACGTGAAACATGTTTTTAACTATCCATACTACCAAATCCTAGACTACCTTGTCAATTCCCAAGCCCAGGAATGATCTAAGCAGTTTAGTTGATTTTTAGAAATCCTAACAAGTGGGCTTTGTCATCTTTGGACTTAATGGACCAAAATTTACCATGTTATCAATTTTATCGTAATCAATATCTTATTGATTATGAATAAAATATTATAAGTTGATATTATTTTTATCATAATAATGAGTAAATACTAATGTTAAATATATGTTGATAATTTTTTGATAAAAAATGATATATAAATATTATAAATCAATAAAATGTTATTTGTTTCTAATTTTTAAATTAATAAGAAATTAATGAAATTAATTATTGATTATTTAAAAATATAAAATATAAATAAAATTTAGAATTTAATATCTTTTTTAAAAATTGAACATAGGTTGAATGAATAAAAGGAGCTCCAAGAAATTACGATAAAAATCAAAAGAATCAACATCTTATTTATTTGTCTTACTATGTTAAATTTAATATAATATCAAACAATTAATTAGTATTTATAAAATGTTACATATTATTAAATTACAATAAACTAATGATGTACAGATTTTTATTAATAAATATCAGTCTCTTTTGATGGGTATTTTGAGTGGAAGAAAATTCGTCGCCAATATCTTCAAGGAAAATGTCAACAGAAGAGATATTATGAAAATTTAGATTAGTAGTGAAACTTTCACAACTTTTGGAAATATAAATTAGAGGTCACAACAGACCCGAGTTTTTTTTCAAAATTTCAGACATTAAAGTCAGACTCAAGCTCGAGTATTGAAGGTTGGACGTGTATTAGTGAAGCAAAACATTTAAATTAAGAAAAACAATTCGTATAATTTGCCCAAGCTGAACCGACACATGACATCCTTAACATAAATAGTTTTGATGGAATTGGTGAGATTTTTAAATAATATATTTAAATTATTTGTTACATCAAAATAATTTTTAAAAATTGAAAAGAAATGGATGTCTTTTTCCGGAGTCGTTTTGAAATTGGGCTTTAATCCGTTCTTCCTAGTTTTCGGCTGTTAGGGCTCCAAAATTGGCTTCGCACTGGCCCGACGCCATTTGCCGAGTGCCGACCCCTCCAGTCCTCTAAAATCAAATATCCACTCTCTTCTACAGAAGTTTTCTGTTTACACTTCTTTTTTTTTATTTTTTATCGGTAACACTTGTTTATTTTCTTGAGGAATCATTGTTGCCCTACAACTAAGAGCTGCAATTATCATTGACAACCGAATGCGGGCTTCTTTCCTACAATATTTATTTTTCCTTCTTGGTTCCGACTATCGGTTGTAAAGATTCCGAGTCTTAAGAAAATGGTTGAAAGGAAGCTTTTTAAGACCAAGTTATGTGTTCTGTATCGGAGAGGTTACTGTCCCCGTCAGAATTGCTCCTTTGCTCATGGAAATGCCGAGCTTCGCCAATTCAATGCCTCTTTAAACGGTAATTTTATTTATATTCTTCACGTCTTCGGTTGTTAAGCTATTATTCAAGGTTTATTGAATAAATAACCATTATCTATTGAGAGATATTTGGGAAGCTTGAGCTTTTAAAAATCAAAACTCAGTATCTGGGTCTAATTGCTATGCTATGCCTACGTTTGAATATTATATTTTGTGATTATGGGTGTGTGCCCAAGACCCTACTGGCTGTTGTAGAGTTTTGGACTTCTCTTCTCTGTCAATTTTCATTATAAGCGAAATTTTGATGGCTGCTTCCCAGGTTTCTATTGAAGAATTTCACTAGATGCTGTTAAAATTTCATGAATTTTGTTTCGAATGACACAATATCTACCATACATTTCCGTGACAAAAGTACCTTTAAAATCTCTTACCTTTTTTATGTCTGGTACCTTTTCCCTTGCCTTTATTTGATTATTGGCCAAAAGAAATTCCTTTTACTTGCTAAATATCCAGAGTCTTATTTCTTTTCTTTGAATATAACATTCATTAAGTTGCACTTTCTTAGTTTCTCTTATCATAGGCGGTTATTGCTGAGAACCATTTGTTCGTAGATGCTTACTTTTGTCATATTACAATGAATGAGCCAGAGCAAAAGGGTCCAGATGTAATGATGTTTGAATAATGTATTCGGGGATTTGTGGTCACATTGGTATAATGATTCAATGTTCCACCGTGTCTTTTTCCGGTGATTAGTATCACAAAATATCAGCAGTCAGGATTCCTAACTTTCGTGCAAAAGCATTACTGGCAAGCTTGATATTTACTCCTTCAGAGCAGATATTATTGATTATCGTGGATCTTGATGATATTAATTATCAGTCATCTTACTTTGTCTGTCCAACTACACACTGTCTCAGTGAAGGATCAGCAGTTTGTCTGTTCATATGTCAACCTCTGATGGCGTTGAAATCACGATCTTATTTGGCAAATCGGAAGTTTTGTCTGTGATTATATGTTGGTGAAGAATACTACATCACTTATTCAATCCTTCACCTGAATTTAGCTGCAGAGGGAATTCTTTTTATGGTCGACATGTGCAGTTTTTTGGACTTATTTCCTGAAGATTTTTTTTCCAATTGTCTGACACCATATCAGTGGTCAATGGTTCATAATATGGCACCAGGGAGAAAACTATATTGTTCAGACTGTTATGCGTCTTATTACTCAGCAAGCAATTGGATATGTTGATCATTCTTCTTTATTGCTACTTCAGTATCAAAGAATTCTCCAAGTGTTATGTGCGCAAATTCTATTTATATTCATTATATGATTGGATAGTTCTATGGCCCCTTCAGAATTGTCAGGCAGGCTCTAATTTCTGTTGCCTATTATGTTAAATCATATTGTTCCATGTGATGGTAAGCTTAGCTTCATAACTAGGTATGAATACTCTACCTCTTTTGACTGAAGGACATACATTTAATCTACTGTTCTTGAAACATTTAATCTTCTGTTCTTGAAACTTTTCTTTCTTCTGTTACAGCTAAGCATGGTTATCGGGGTGGCGACTTAAGAAATAAACTTGATAAGAGACTTTCTCCCAAGCGAAGATATTCTTTAGGAAGAAATGCAAGGCACCCGAACAGATTTTCTGGTCAGACATTTTAAGTTCATGATGTTGTTTTACTTGCACAGTTGTACTGGTTCCTTTCTCTGTTCTGTTATTTCTTTGTGGTGGATGATGTGAATTGAGCTTTAGAACCTTGGTTATCTGTTAGTATCAAGACTTCAATCTGTGATATCATCATCAGATGCAACAGTCAATGTGTTTGACCTTTTTTTTTGGGGCTCTGTTAATTCTTTGTGTTTGCAGGTTCTAGCCCCGCAAGGTCCCTTGAGAATAACAGGTTAATTTACATGATCTTCCTGCATCCTTTGTCTTGAGACTTCACAGGCTTTTCCTTTCTCTTTGTTGTACCTTACAGTTTTAAGCTTACCTTTGTCATTTCATTTTTCATCCATGCATGTTGTACAAAGGGAATCCTTTAACCTTAGTGAAACAAATTTGGAATCTTCTATAAAATATGAGTTCTTCTGCTAATGTTTAAATTATCGGTAGCTGACAATTAGGTGTCCTGCTCAAGAGTCTTCATGTTTCTTGACCATGATAGAAACATAGTCTAAAGAGCAGTTTAAAATCCAAACATGGAGAAAAAAAACTCTTGCCAGAGTGTGCAATCAATTTATTTAGGTTCTCTGCATAGAACAAAAATCATACTTATCAACCGAATCCATGAGGAATCCAACCAGAAAAAGGTTAATTTTGTTTGGTCTACCTTGGTCTTTTGAATAGCCTTCGACAAAAACATATTTCTTTTGTCATTAACATCTTTTTGTAAAATCTTTCTTCTACATGATTTCTACTTGAACCTTGTCATATATAAGCATTTTGGGTTTTTGCTTTTCGTTATATTCTGTTTCATCACCATATTTTACCCATATTGCAGTGACAGAAAGCGAAGAAAAAAGATGTTTGACGATGAAGGTGATTTAACTGGAAATTTGAAAAATGCTGACCAATTAGACAATCAAGTTAAAGAGACGAAAAGTTCATCTGGTTCAAGAGCTGTTTTTGAAGAGCAGGTTAGAACCAAACCAGTCTTTATGTTGTATTGTGGAAATCTATTATTTGTAAAAAAATAAAAAATTCTTCTTGCTTTTTGAAACTATTGGCAGTTGAAGGACACGCAGTCACAAATTGACTTTCTTGAGCGCCAAACATCCCAGTTAAAGGTGAGTGTACTCTCTGCTTAGTTGGATTGTCTTTTGATTGCAACTTTATTCAAGTTTTTATCCTAAAAGTTTATCTTTATGATTTCAAGTTCCTAATTTAATGATGAATTGTATAGTTTCTCTTCTTTTTTTTAATATCCATCTATTCCAAATTGTGTGACGTCACATAGTCTTGCAGATTTATTAGTATTGGTTTGCTTTATTAATAATGATGAGTAACAAGTGAAATCTTGTTATTGGATTTGAGTGAAATTATGACCATGCATTCTTTTATTTTGCCTTTTCATATCCAAAGCAAAGAATTCAGTTGATTGAGTTATTCAAGTCTTGCTACTATTTCCCTGGTCACATGCATTTATAGTAATAATGAAAAGACTCTTCTGATTTTGTACCAATATTATATAGCCTAAGAAGTCTTGGTTAAACTATTTCAACTATTCTGGCTTAGGAATCTTGCCCATCTTTCCATCTCTGCCAGCATAAAAGTTTTGAAAGGTTTTATATGACCGAAAGACCTGAAGTTAATGCTGTCTCTTTGATTTCCTTATCTACTTTGTCTTTACTTTTGTATGGGAGTGAAAGCACTGTGTAATTATGTATCAAGCTTTTCAGCAGTGGTAAGTGATGCTAAAGTCAACTCATAACTTATCTTTTTCTTTTAAGATTACCATCTCCAGTCATTACTTCATTTCTTTCTTTGTGACAAGTATAAAGTAGTTAATCCTTGTTTCCGTGCAATAAGGATTGCATTGATCACTTAGGGTCATGTGACATTTTGCATAACTATTCCTAGGAGGTATAATGTCATGTGTTTGTAGGAGAAAGTAAACTGTTAATGTCTATAAGAATGGCTTATATTATGTAATTATCATGTTGGCCAGAGATGGTTTAAACTTGCAGCTCTAAATATATGACAAACAATGTCAGCTTTATGAACAGAACAAAAGAAAATAGGAAGGAAAACATAACATTTCTGTTTTTTATGTTTTGGGGAGCGTAAAATTTGACAGTTTGTGCATCTTTTTACTCAAGAGAAAAGTGGAAGAGAAAGTTGAAGAAGCAGATGCCCTTACTTCTAAAATTCAGGAGCTTGAATCTCAGTTGTTAGAGGAGAAAGAAGATTGCAAGAGGTAATCTTTAACGTGGTTGAATAACTCTGCCTGCTTATCCTTTGTTGTGCAATCTGTTAATGCACCTTTCTAATGTGCTACAGGATTACCTCAAAAATCAAAAAATTTGTCAAAGCGCATAGACGTTATCTACGGGTTCAAGATGAGCTTAAAAGGTAGGCATTTATTTCAGTTGTGTTCATCTGCCTATCATTATATGCTTTTTTCTTGTTCCCACCGATTTTATGGCTAGATTGTTTGATTTGATGCTTGCTTCAATAAACACTTGTCAGTCTTATCAGATTTGTGTATTAATATGTATAGGTCACAAGTGCGACTTCAGGAGTTGGGAGATTGGCTTGGTACTGGTAACACAACAACTGGCGGCAATGAAGTGGACTCAAGCACTAATATTGTTAGTGATGGAGAAAATATTGGTAATCATACAATCAATACAATTAATATGGTGCATTCTAAATCTTCTCCAATCAAGAGAACTATGGGTATCAAGCTGCATGGTGCAGAAGAATCAGCCCAAGGTAATCATTCATATGGGATTATTATTATTATTTTATGAACCAGTGTGGAATCTTCTGACTTATTATATTTCTTATCTACTATATGGTAGAAGTTTTTGGAAGCTTAATTGTAGAGTGGAAATAAATTGACAGAAATTACTGCCTGCTGATCACGGGAAGGGGGATATCCTGTATTGGTGTGCTATCTTGTTAGCTATTGTTGTTTGAAATAACAAACTTATAAAGCTATCTGTTTAATTTCCGAAGGTCCTTTTCTTTCCCTGATGTTTTCTTATTTGGTCTGCACCTTTCATTTTTCTTTTTCAAACTGTTGTCCTTCAATTGGAAAATGGCTTTATTCATGTTGCAAAATCTCAATCTCCACTTCAATGTCACCTTACTTTTGTTAAGGTCTTTGCCGCTTAACTGAGTTCATGTAAATTGCAAGATAATAGTCTTTATACATGACTAGTATTTGGCACAGATCTAGCACTTATACTTCTTTCTGATAGTTTAATGCTTATATCAAACAAACCATCAGGTAACTTGTATTACTGCAGTTTTCTGTAAAATATTTGGTCATTTGTTTCACGAGATCTCTTTCACAATTGCATCTTAGGGAATTCTGGGGTGAGGTTCAGATAAGTTCATACCTTTGTCCTGATTCAAGTTTGGGGCTTATTTGGACTGAAAAAATTTCTTATTTAGTCATTCTACATTTCATATAGACAGTCATCTAGGTTGTTTAAACTCTCCTTATTGTATTTCTTTAAATTAGAATTTTTAAAGGGATAATGAAGCTAGGCTGTTATTGTTTATGATTCTTAAGTTTTAATGTGCGTGGAGAAGAAAAGCATCTTCCACCAAGCTTAATAATTATACAGATTAGACGACTATTCATGGACTCATTATTATTTTTCAATTGGCCCATTACTTATATGGCTAGAACATCCAATCCAAGAGCTGGGAAAGACTTACCATCCAAATTTGATTTCGGACATTAAGTCACTGAAGTTACTCTTTTGCTTGGTTAAACTTTAAGCTGCCGTTAGGTAGGCAAGAGCTTTTGTTCAGTAAACAGAAAGATCTGCTATTGCGACATGACTTACTCCCAAGGTGACATCAAAGTGGAGATCGAGATTTTACAACATGAATAAAACAATTTTCCAATTGAAGGAAAACAGTTTGAAAAAGAAAATGAAAGGTGAAGACCAAATAAGAAAACCAGGGAAAGAAAAGGACCTTTGGAAATTAAACAGATAGCTTTATAAGTTTGTTATCTGAAATTTTCAGAAAAAAAAAAACATGACTTACTCCCCTAGTCTGCTTAGAAGTTTCTAGATCTACGATATCTCTAGCTAGAGCTCAACAATTGGTGCAATATCAAAACCATTACTTGGATAATTTGACCATGAAGTACTTGTTTACTGCCATTAACATGAATATTTGACCATCAAATGATAAGTTTCGCCACAAATGAATGGCAGCTTAAATGTTTACTTTCTGGAATTTATCTTTACCAAAATGAGTGAATGATGCTGACAAAGTCAGATTGGGAAACCTATCTTACTGCAGATCCTACTGTATCAAATATCAACAAGGAAATAGATGTAGCAGACAATAGGAGTAGTGGTCATCGGCATGCAGGGAATGGAGGAACGCAGAAGCAAGGAAAGAGTACTTTTGCAAGTACTTTCTCTACTGAGAAGGTGGTTCCATACTTCATTCTGTTTTTATATTGTGGGGTATGTGTTAAATTTGTATTTGTTTTCAAGTAATGGTGCATCTCTCAGTCAATGATGCATTACAAGTGAAGTAGATTCGAAGGACATTTTTCTCAAGTATTATGCACTGGTTTTTCATTGTTCAACTTCTCTCTCTCTCTCTACTTTGCATGGAGTTGTGGTTGATGATTGCAAGATATTTTCCTTGATCATATTTATTATTGCAATAATCTGCTTATGTAGCTGAATGTGCAGCTGAAGGGCTTAGGCTCAGGACACCTTGTACCATCTACCAGCATGGCTGCTCATGTTCAGGATGAACTAGTTGATATTGAAGAGGAAAATGTGGAAGTGGTTCAAACTAATTTTGCAGGGATTGATAAGGGACCAAATACACGTGAACTTGGACGTCTGCCATGTTTGCTTCCACCACCTCCTGTCCGTCAAACTACTTACAAGCAGGTTCTTCATTTTATAACCTTTTGTGGAATTAATATCATGGCTACAAGCACTTCTAATCAATTAAAAAAAAGAATGTGAATATGCCTAAACATGTGAATTGTGGTTTGTCTTGCGATCTAAATCTTTTCTACCATTTATTGGAAATTTGCATTCTTCCATTATGTTATATACTATTGGCAGAATGGAGTATATACTATTGGTCCTTTATTGTTCTGCATCTTGTGTGCTGCTGTCATTTGAGTGTCTGTTTTTTACTCTCCTGCAGTATGTAGGTAGAGATGAGTACCCAGATCCTGAAGGGTTGGAGGAGGAGATGGTGGATGTTGACATTGATTAGTGGCGCAAAGAATCTTAGCATTTTATACATCAAACTCTGGGCTAGTCTTTTTCATGTTTTTGAGATGCGGATCAAAACTAATGGTGTTCACTTATAAATTGTTGGAAGGTATAGTGTTTGCCTTTTGTACTACGGTGTACTTAAAACATTTACCTACCATTTTGGTAATAGGAACTTCAGGAACACTATATCATGCTTGGTTGAAATTCTGGTTCTAAGGGATCTTGTTAACTTCGATTTGGTGTCGTATCATCTTTTAGAATTAGAGCTTTGGAGTTGTAACCATCCAAGTTGTGATCATAACTTACTGTCTCGGATCCTCGAAAGGTTGAATGTTTGTGTTGATCTTCCTACTTCCAGCTTCTTGTTGTGGAAAGGTCAAATTGCTTGCATCAGAAGGTGGGTCATAATGCTTTTGATTATTGGAAACAATTGCCATGAATCAAATACAATAATTCAAATTAAATGAGTCTAATATAAAAAATAAAAAAAATAAAATTACAATTTTGATGGAAATTATATTTTATCATCGTCAAATGTTTCAAATTTTTTAGCGCTATCTAAAGACTTGTAAGTTAAACTTTTATCTCAAATATTTACATCAAAAACTTCTATTGTATTTAAATTTAATAAATTAGTATTATATTAAATTATTCTTAATTATAAATTGTAATATAATATATTTTTAATTTAAATATTATCAAATTAAAATATGAATTGACGAGATTTTCATTCATTGTTCCAACAAATGTGTTTTGTTCAGAAATTACCTTTTCAATCTCGTTATAATCAAGACGAGGGATCTTCTTCTTCAATACAAAAACGACACTCGTAGAGTGTGGAATAGATTGGCGTACATGTACTTACTAAAACTAGTGATTTGTATGGCTGAAATCAGTTCTGGCATAGATCTGTGGGGGCTCTACTCTCTAGATGCTATAAATTTTGATATTCTTTGATGGTAATAAAATTATGTGTTTTTCCATTAAAAGAAAGGACAATTTTTTTTGGAAAAGTTGAAATTTTATTAAAATAATTCTGAGTTTATTAGTATTTTTCTACAAAATTAATAAAAGATTCCTTAACTTTTTTTGTTCTTGAAAGAAAAAGATTCCTTAACTTGTGTCCATTCAATTGCACCGTTTGAAGGAGTTATACGTTGTTGAAGAGAACAAGATACATCTACTTAGAACCATTTGGTGATTTAGCCTTCTTAGATAGTACCCATGGATCCATTTTACCCATAAAGAGTTCTTCTCACTGATAATTCTTTATAATTTTTTAGCTAGCAGAGACTTGTTCATCATGTTGGAATCCAACCGTAATCGAATCACGGGCGCAGCGGAAAACAAAAAAAAATTTTACGGATTCCGAGCGGATCCCGATAATTGTATAAACTTGAATAAAACATTAAACGATTTAGAAATCGTACCTTGTTCGCTTTCCAGTTGAAAAATC